>VZTR01004973.1:1781-42245 GCA_013400775.1 Chaetops frenatus
TCATATTTGATTTTAGCTATCTATTTTTATACGTTTTCTGTGCGGGCATCGCCGTCTAAGGGCATGCGGCTGTGCAGTGGAAATAGTCTGCTCGTGCTTTAACTCGTTTGCTGGTACACCTTGTATTCTCTTGCTATGTAACCTGATTTACATTGGACATTGAGTTGGACTGAAACGGAGGCAAAAAAGTGCACTTGTAGGCTTAGTGGCAGAAAGAGGCAGTAAATCTCGTCATTGTTGAGCAATGCTGGTAGAAGAAGCACATTTGTTATCTGAAATCTCACAAACAAGAGGGAAGGAAAAACTTGTTTATTCGTGCCCTGCCAGTTGGCAGATCTCTTTGTTTGGAGAACACTGAGCCTTGAGTGTTGTTTGTTGCAATCTTGGTATTTACTTAGGTGACTTTCCCAGAAAGGGCGCAGAGTGGAAATGGCTCTAGAATATGTTTGTGTGATTTTGACGAGAGACTCTGCATGGCATGACAGCTTTTAAAAGGAGAGGGGAAAAGAAAAAATTCAAAAGACAAAATACATCTTGTTATGATCATATGTACAGCATTACTCTTCTACCAAACCACCGCGGCTGTTTTTTCACCAAAGGGTATATACTTAGTATGTCAGCAGAACCTTATTGTAGCAGAGTGTGGATCTTCCACCCACAATAGATTTCCTCAAAATATTCCTTACAGTGTGAAGTTTTCCTAGCTCTAGCTGTGCTATGTACGTCCTTTGTGGTTTTGATGATGAATTATTCCTGGAATGTCAGGGTCTAGGGATGTGGTGTTATATCTTGCTTCTCCCCTCTTTTTTATGTGTGGGGATTCTCTGCAACTGACTGGCTTTACTGCATTGCATCTGTTCTTATCTCTGAAACATGAATACCAAGCTGGCTGTGTTGGGATTTGTGAAGAACAGGAATAGGTGATGTGGTTGGGTACTGCAGTTCTTGCGCTTTTTGCAATCCAATTTTTAAAAGGAACTCTGAACTTTAATCCCTAACTAATGCATTTAAGAAAAACCTGTCCCCTAAGGGTTTGCCCTCTGAAGATAAAAACTCAGCTTTTTTAAGGTGTATTGAGCTGGGCACTAGGAATATTAACTGCTTATATAAAAATTTCAGATAAGTGAATATAAATAATATATTTTATATAGACATGTGTATGTGCAGGCACATGTTTTTTAGTGCTTGCCTACACTAGAAACTTTTTATGTAATTGTTTTAGTATGAGAGCAGTATGCAGTTTGTAGGAGAAGTTTGCAGTGGAACATGCACTTTTACTTCCTCTGCTACTGTCAGAGAAGAGTAACTGCCTTAACCAGATTGGAAACAGAGTGTGAAATTGTAATTTAAAGCCTCGTTGTGTTTCAGGACATAGCTGCTACTTGAACATATAATGTGTTAAGACATCCAGCAGCTTTTTTTAGGGGGAGAAGAAAACTGTGTTTAAGTCGTGGTTTTAAAAATGTCTTCAACATAAGTAAATTCACCAGGCCATTGGAAATATTTAGCTGTGCCTGTACACAAATTGTAAGTGGCTGTGCTGGTTTTTGCTCTCCACTGGAAACTGTTGGTCTGTTCCCATAAAACTGAGCTGCACAGAGATTTATTGGCAAAAATGTTTGGAAGATGGGGGTGGCAGTCAATAGAGATGATTTAAAAAAAACTAGTGAAAACTAGATTTTCTGTGTCGGGTATAGGGATTGCTAAATATGAGGGGCTTCAGAAAATCTGGCCTCTAGCATGAATGGAGGGTTGAGCTCTGAGATATTGCCCTAGTGTTTAAAGGGATTACTGGAAATTTGAACTCCTCCTGTTTCAAGTGGTGTCTTAGCTGGAGGAAAAACCTATCTCTTACCAATCACATCATATCCCCTTGTCCATTAGCAGCAATTTCTTGTGTGGAATATGAACACAAGGAAAGTAATTAATGTATTTTTAGCATTTTTAAATGAAACTAGCACTAGGGAAGATGACTAATCTATAGGGAGCAGACTGTTGAGGTATCCTTTTAGAAGGTATCCCAAATTAATATTTAGCTCGTGTGGTACAATGTCATTGTAGTTCAAGTTGTATACTGGTGAAATCTTTTCAGCTCAGAGGCAGTATCTATTTAACCTAGCAGGGAACATGATCCTTGGATCTTCAGAATTGCTGCTTATGTCTTTGTAACACGGCAGATCCCCAGGCTGAGGGAAATGGCAGTCCCAGATTTCTGCCATTCCAGTGTCAATTTTGAAACGATTCTCTGCCGCCTTCAGGGTGTTGCTCATGCATTTTTAGTTTGGGTTTTTTGGGGTTTTTTTTGGTGGTGTGATAGAACATGAAGTTCGCTATAAATGTAGCGGTTTAAAGCACATTTAAAGCACATGCACACGCTTCAATTTTCTTGTGTCCCACGGCATTCCTATTCTTAGTGTAGCCAGCATAGAGGGTATCTTCCAGCAGGCTTTTTCTGCTTAGGGCAACCAAATACAGAGTGTACACCATGACTGATTTAAGCAGGCAGAGCCTTGTAAGCTCCTGCTCTTTTAACCAGGCAGAGCCTGTTAACCTCCTGCTTTTTCCTCTGGGTGCTTTGGAGCTGGCCAGTGACATAAGCACATGTGGGTGTGAATAAGTTGAATTATACTGTAGAGGAGGAAGGGCTGCTAGAGATAAACAGGGTCCTGCATTACTTTAAAGCACCTAATAAGAGATCCTAGTGAGCAGTTTGTGGTCAGAAATTGCACCACTGATGAAGGACTAGCTGGAAAATCCAATCCTCTGCCTTCCCCTTCCAGCTCAGTGGAAGTGACCACAGCTGACAGGCAAAGGGTAAGAGATGAACACCCATTGCTTAGGGCTTAGATTAGGAAAGGCTTTATTGCTAATATCTAGTGCTTGAATTAGCACCAGATTTTGGAAACAAACTGAATGCATCCATTTCCTGTCTGCTCAGAGTGGGAGAGGGAGTCTTTGGCTCTTCAGGGGTTACCTTTTGCTTTTCTGTCTTGTGCTGTTAGTAAATGCTGCTGAATATTGCCTTAGCTTAAAACTTGGCATGGTGTGTCATAAGACTTGATGTCTCAGATCTTTCATTCATTTTCTAACCTTTCTCCTCCCCTTTACAAAAAAAAAAAAAAAAAAAAAAAAAAAAAAAAAAAAAAAAAAAAAAAAAAAAAGAAAAGAAAAAGTTTTAACTGTTCTGTCAGAGGAGTTCTCAATGTCTTTTTGGTATATAGCATGCTTAACAAATAACCCAAACCTATTGAGATTAGGAGTGACAAAGGAGTATTACTGAAATCTTTCATGTGCTTCTTTATGGAATGCTGTTTTCTTTGCTCAGCTTTTATGCGTTAGCATCCTGTTGTCTTATCGAGTTCAAGCCAAGTAATTCCTTGGACCTCTTATATTGCTATATTTTTTCCCTTCCCATGTTATCCAACTCTGAAATCCCTGACTTTCACTGTGCACAGCACAGATGATAACACCTGACTGCTGGCAAGTTTCATCAACGTGACCTGTCCATTGCTGTCAGGGCCAAGCTGTCAATGTGCTGCTCCACGTGAACTGCTGCTTCTTGTGTAATTCTGGCTGCAGTTCGGGGGTGTGTGTTCAGTGTGTGGCTGAAGCTGAGCGTGTGTTTGTGTGTGTACATGCGCAGGTTTGGGTTGCAAGACTGTGTTCAGTTGAGCAAAGCACTCCTTAATTTGTGCTTATCGGAAATAACACATTTCTGCATTGGCCAGTACAGCACAGATACCTGTGCCATTCTGTTCAGGGCTAGTCTAACCACCTTTGAGGTAATTTTTAAAGATTTATTTAGAAGTGGTCTCAAATATGACACTTCAAACTTTGGATTTGGACCTGTTAGTCTAAAAAGCGTTACAGTTGGTTTGGGGCATTGTTTGATACTTGGTTTTGGAAGCAGAGTAATTTTGCAGAGTAAAAGCTTGGCCTCCTGGGTTTTAGAATATTTCTACTGCCTTGCAGATGGAGATGGCCAAGGCATGAAGGTGCTGATTCAGTACCACAGCTGAGCTGTCTTGATTACTCTTTGTCTGTGTAATGGTTTACTGACAGTTCACAAACCTGACATTCATGCAGGAAATGCCTTTTCTGGTTGTTTCCACCTCCTGCTGTGAACAGCTGGATCTCTGTAGGATCATTTGTGGTGTACTTGCTTCATTCACACTCATTCCCCTGTTTCTCTTGCCCAGGAAGGATACATGACTTGCTGAAAAAGAGAGAAAATGCTATGCTGGGGCTACTCGTCTTATGGACAACCTGGGATAGGTAGCAACCTCCAGGTCATCATTCCTGAACCACAGGTGTATGGATTCATCCACGATAGAAATGTCAAGGAGGTGGCATGTGGAGGAAACCACTCTGTGTTCCTGTTGGAAGATGGGGAGGTGTATACCTGTGGCTTGAACACCAAAGGTCAACTGGGGCATGACTGTGAAGGAAGCAAGCCAGGTAAGTCTGCTTTTTATATGCACTTCACACTGTCTTGAGGCTGGTGGGCTGAGAAGATTATGGAAGCTGCTTTGTGCTGATTGCTGTAGAGCTGGAGCAGCCAGCAGAGCTGATAATCGTGTCACGTAACCCAGAAATGATGCTGAACAGCACTAGCTGGCTCTGGAAAGCTAAAGCTGAGCAGCACGGGTAAGGAGACAGGTCTGCTCACTTTGCCTGGGAAATGCATCAAAACAGAGGCGAGCGCAGATGGTCTCAGGGCAGATTTTGTTATCTGGCATTATGTTGTCACTTTATAAAAAGGAGGAGAGGCCCATGAGTCATGAGTGTCTTCTGCTTTGTCTTTCCAATTGCACTGCATCCTTATGCCTACTCTTATTGCTGGGAGTTTTCTCATTTACACCGAAGATTACAAGTGGATCTGTGTTGATGCTTGGTAAAAGGAAGCCAAGCCTAGTGAATATTCAACTGAAACTGCTGAGGATACTTCATCCTGCAAATCACCCAGCTAGCTCAAGTCTAGTGCAGAGGCCCCAGAAATTCAGTACTGTTTTGAGTGCTGCAAAGATGCTCTGAGAAGCATCTTTGGGCTATGCTGCTGTTTTACCTATGAAATAAAGCAAGCATCAGCTGATGATGAAAATGGAGGATTCACAGCAAGTAGATCAGAGCTGGAAATGGATTTCATGAATCCTGAATGCTGAGGTATAGACCTCTCTCAGCTAGGTAATCCTGCTTTCAGCTAGACCTGTAGAAGAGCGCCAGCCTGAGATTTTGAAATAGAAATAAAAGGTTCTTTGTGTTTGATTCCAAGTGCCCTTCTTCTACCCCTTAAATTAGGTTTTATCACCAAGATGTGAAGCCAAGTTATCCTACAGGTTTATTTTTTTCTGAAAAAGGTTCTACAGTGCTGCTCTCTGAGGAGCCTGTGGCCATCCCTGAGAAATGGTGTTTCTCTACCAACGCAGCATTACTGGCTGTGGCTGCAGTGGGATTTCTGCTGGCTGGGGCAGGTGGAAGGGATGTGCTGTAAAGCAAGGATCAGCTGCTCTTTTTAGCTTACGGTGAACAGTCACAGCAGCCTTTATGGTGACAGTAAACTGGGGGAGAGCCCCATCCCACACACTGCTCTCTGTGGGTCTGCTTTGTCTTGCAGCACTGGGAACTGAATTTCTTAGTTTTCATTTGCAAATGGGAACAAGAATCAAGCCTTCTTCTTTTACCCCCACTTCCTCTGCATGGGATAAAGACAACCTTACATCCTCTGTGTAGAAAGACTTGTGGAAGATCAATTTTTCTGTTTTCCATTGTTGTGGGCCTGT
The DNA here is from genome assembly GCA_013400775.1 of Chaetops frenatus. Lineage (NCBI taxonomy): Eukaryota > Metazoa > Chordata > Aves > Passeriformes > Picathartidae > Chaetops > Chaetops frenatus. The sequence goes on from VZTR01004973.1 coordinate 7,562, forward strand.
GAATGAAGCCATGTCTGATAGGTGATGAAGATACATGTGTGGGACACAGGGTCCTGAGTGTTGGAAATGGTAGAGAAGGCTATCAGGAGGAGTGTGAGCTAGAGCATGGCAGAAATGCCAGGAACTGGTAGTTTTGGAGCTGCATCTCTCCAGCCTCTGCTGGACAGGGCAGTGTGGGCTGAGGTCTCTTGGTTTTCCCACCCTGTGGCTTGATCCTGCCAAGCTCGTGAGGGCAGCTGGAAGTGAGTGACCATCTCCTGCTGTGAGAGGCTGTGACAATACTGATTGTCTCCTTCAGGCAGCCCCTGGAGAGCCTCCTCGGACTTCAGAAATGCTTACCAGGGCTTACAGAGTGCCTTGGTTTTGTTTGAGAATAACACTGAGACACGAAAATATGCAGGGGGTTTTCAACCTTTTGAAGGCTTCATTGACTTCCTAGGGGTGGAGCGATCCCCTTCCTGCTCCCTAGGTCTTCCCTAAGAGGGAGCTCCCTTTTATTTCTCACTATTCAATTTTCTCATTCATGCTACTCACGAAAATGTCAAACAGTGGCATAGAAGTGTTTCAGCAATTCCTCTTGGAGGAGCCTTTTAGAGGGCACCTTTTGAAATGAAAGAAAACGTGTTAATTAAAAGCTGCGATAATGGTCACATCTGCTGACCTTGTGGATGTAGTATGGAGAGGGGCATAGCAGCTGGCAGAGTGATTCTTATGCCTCTCCTCTACAGGGAGCAGAAATTACTGGGGGAGTGTGTGCCACTGAAAGAGTGTAAGTCAGTAGAGGTTTATTTTCTGGAAATGCCCTTTCCTCTCGATTTTACTTTGAGGTGCTAAAGTAATTATTTAAGATGCCTAAGAAGTTTGTCCTAACTAAAATAACATTCCTTTTGACTAAAAGCTGACTGCCTCTAAGTGTTTCAAACTCCCTCCTTTTGGTAATACCAGGTGTGCCACTCTTCATGGCTCTCCCACAAGCCAGTTTCCCAGATTGTCATGCTGTTTACCAATTCATTGTCCGACTTGTGATTAGTGAGGTACTTAGAGTCCACCCCTCTTAGGGGTGGATATCAGGCTTTGTTAATGTTTACATGATCGTTTTTCCTCACCTCTATCTTTTCCTTTTCGTCCCTGAAACAGTCTGTAGTTGATTTCTCTGCAGCCACTTGGCAGGGATACAGAGGGAATGCTGTTCCAGCATTCTCTCATCATGACCGTGATTAATAAAGCTTCTGTCTGACCTGCCCTAATATTCACTTGTGTTGTTATGCACTTGAAATCTCCAGAGTCTCTGACCATGTCCCAGGAGGAGCAGCTTGGCAATTTTGGTAGTAAAGTGTTGAACAGACTGTTTTGCAAAATTAGTCTGAGTTTGCGTTGATTTCCTGAAATTTATGAGATGATAACACACTCTAATGGGGTGTCTCTAACGGGAAGCAGTAATTTTGTACTGCAGTAGTTTTAGGAAAAAAAAAATTATTCTTCATAAGTACATCTAGATTTTGCCTTTTTTGGTCCTCTAATTTTGCTTGGATTGATTTTGGTCATGTCTGCCATGATGTCTTGGCTCCCTGTGATGATTCTTAGATAAGTTTCTGAGATGTGGAACTTCTTTTCTGGTCTAGAGATTTGTTCCTTTCAAGTCATTTGGACTTCATTTGACTTCTGCCAGTGAGAAAACCTGGACTTTGGTGATTAGTGTCTCAGGAGAGCTACAGAACAATGTCTCAAGCCAAATTTGCCTCAAACCTTTTGTCTAGTAAGATTCAGCAGACAAACCTCTGATGTTTTTACAAATTTTCCTGTCTGGATGCCAATTTGCAGGGGAGCACTGCCTTTCTGTGCATTGTGAAATCTATCTATGATGATAGAAATACCATAATGATGTTCATTCTCTTTCAAAAAGCAGGAAAAAACACCACCAAAACAAACAAACAAACAAATAACCCTAGGTGATGCAGATCTTCTGGATTTCTCTGAACTGAGTGGCCTTTCTTTTCAAATTTAAGTCCACTTGTCCTGAGCTTCAGCACAGGGTTATAGCAGCACGGAGCTCTGTGTTCAGGGCAGCATGCTTGTTAATCATAAACCCTGGAACAGCTGAGAATTCAGATGTGCCACCTGCTTGGAAAGGACAGTGTGTGTGTATCTTCCTCTTTTAGCCTCTTCCCGGTGGGTGAGAAGTCAGCCACGAGGTCCTGGTTGCTCTGGAGGAGAGGTGGCAGGGCTTGTGTTTGCTGTGAGCAGGTTGCAGACAAAGAACTGTGTATGTTTATGTTTCAGCACCCATTGTAAATGTTATTAAAAAAAAAAAAAGTAATTAAACTGGTCAGCCCTTGCAGAGTCGGGTGTGATCATTTGTACTCATCCCTCTTGCTTGCTCTTTTGATCGATCACAGGATCTGACCAAGCTATTTGAAATTGCTGTGCCTTCACTAGTGGCTGCAGTGGATTTGCTCCATGGGGTGTCCATTTCAGCTGAATTTATGCCATTTGGGCTTCAAAATTATTTTCAAATCAGAAGTCAGAATTTAAAATTAACTTAATTTAGAAACAATAGGTATTTGGTTGAGTAAGAAGTAAAGGAAGTGCTTTCCCTTGGATGTTGTAAATATGCCTGCATTGTGTTGAATTGGCTGGGTGAGTGATTTGGATATGCCAGATTCTTAGAGTGGGACTGGTTTTAAAATCTGTGTGGTCTTGATCATAACTGACTTGTGCCAGTATTTCCAGAGACAGCAAGATTAGGAGAGCCTAAACTGAGGAGAGAGAAGGCTCTTTAGGAGAGCCTAAACAAGTAAAAATGTGATTTCTTAGCAGTAAAGAAATCTAGTCAGCGCCTAAAATGGCTGTAATGTGTTCTCAGATGCAACTCTAAAGTCTTGTGTCTAAACACACATGTACTATTAGAACCACTGTATTCCTCTCTTGATTTCATTTTGCTGAGAGGTAAACATAAGGATGAGCCCAGGGAAGCAAGATACTAATTTTTTTTACAATCAGTATGACATATTTTTACAGGGGACATGAGGAACAGTTTTAATGGTTCTTTACCTCAGAAGGCAGAGCTTCAGTAAGAATGACCAGCTTTTTGCCTTCTCACTGGGGGTTTGTAGGGCAATTTGGCAACCTAAGCTTGGATTTATCTCTGTCATATTTGCTACTTGTCATTCCTGTATCATGCGTCCTCTTCAGAAGCTTTCTGAAGGTGCAGCTGAAATAAAAGCCTGCAAATGAAATAAAAACTGTCTGCCTGGCTTGGAAGGAGCATGAAACCTTGGCACGGTGTGTGGGACTAGTGACTGGTCCCTTTCCTGCAACCATGCTGAAGCTGGAAGATGTGTTCAGGATAAAATGGGTGGGTAGCTGTGTGTGATGAGGCAAAGGAGAGGGCAGGGAAGAAGCTGGAGGTGACAGACGCCAAGTTCTCTGAATGCCCCAACCTTTTTGTGGTTATATAGCTCTTTGTGCTGGACAAAAGTGATGACTTCATTAAGCTGAGTAAGTATGGCTGAGAGTCACAGCATCTAGGAGTGATTTTAGTAGTTTGGTGGCTGGTGATTTTGAGTTTGAGTCAGTTATCTTCAGGCAGCCCAATACTCTTCCTTAAGCTGTATGGGAAATAAGACTTTATCTCAAAGATCTGTGTGAAACTTCTTATCAGAAATCAAGTATTTTTGGTAGCTGAAAAAAGCTGATAAGACATGCTTACTCTCTTCAACACCTGATCTGCCTTTAAAACAGCTGCCTGCCTATAAAAGCTCACCAAAAAGGAACCTACAGATGCTCATATCTTCTTTTCTCAGAATGCCTAGTAGATAAAATTAATAAATATTTTTAAAAAATTTTTAATAGGACCGCATTCCTTACCTCCCTTTTTCCAGTCACCATGCTTCTTTGCAGTAACATATTTTCAAGCATTATTTGTGAAGCTGATGGGAATGCCCTGGAAAGCAAGGGCAGAGATGCTCTACTGAGTCTGCACTGTGCAGGTGTGGCTTTTCAGAAATGCTCCCATGCAAACCACTGCAGGATTGAAATAAATGGGAGCAGAGTGAGGAACAAGCCAAGTGTTTTTGAACATCACATTACTTGAACAAAGCCTGGGGCTGTCACAAGGGAGAGCCTCATGTGTCACAGCTTTGCAGTGTGTGGTACCAGCCCATCAAATCCAGCATCTATGCACCCATTTCCCTAATTCCCCCCCATACTTCTGTTGTCCATCCTCAGTATGTCATACCAAGGTTTAGTGCATCCTGCCCACCTTGGACTTGCTGCCTTGGAGCTGTGGGATTTGTTGGGGTGTGTATGATGGACCTTGAGGGTTTCTCAGTAGTGATGGACCAGCCACAGTTTCTGTGCTGCCTGCCAGTGGCCAGCAAGCCTGGCTGAATGACCACCTTTACCATGCTCTGCCATAGCCTGAAGAACAGGCTCTCTCTGGGTTTTCTGAACATATCTTCCCTGTGTAGCAGTTCACGGTGTTTTCTTTCTTTGAAAGATCTATCCTTACCAGTTTACCTCCAGGGCCTGAAGGTGGATTCTTCCCTCTTCAGACTGAAGCCCTCTCTGCCTGAGCAGCCCTTTCCAAGAGCCTGCTCCAGCTGTCTGTGCCCATGCCGGTCTGCATCTATAGCTCCTCAGAGAGGCTGTGTCCTCGGGGCAAAAGGCAGCAAAGTGGGGAAGGCTTTCTGTGTCTGTGTCTGAGGAAGGGCTTTGCCTTCTCAGGGTAGGTGTCTGCTCACAGCTGTGGGAGGGGGAGGAGTAGCTGGCAAAACATATGGGAAGTGACACCCTGGGATGTCATGGTGGCCTCTCACTTCTTGCTCTTGCATTCCTGCCTTGACATGACCAGAAACAGCTTTATAAAGTGAAGGCAGTGTTAATAATTGAGCCAGCCTCTCTCACATTTAAGACTGTAAGTAGCCATGCTAAATAAATGAGTGAGCAGTATCATATGTATTGTGTAGGTAAAGCACCATCTCAATAAAAATTGCTAGTGTCTCTGGATGAAAGGGGACTGCAGAATCTTTTACTTGTAACATCTCAGCCTTGACCTATGGACTATATTCCCACTGCTGCGATCAACAGTGTTCTGCGGGAGCATCATCTGCTTTGGTCTGTCCTCTGTCCTTTACTGTCTTCTCCCCACGCTTACTTTTCATTCAGTGAGTCTACTCTCTGTTAACATTTCCTCCCTTGTAACCAAATTATCAGAGTCTTATCAGCTTCAGCACTGCTGTTGTCTGTCTCTGATCAGGCTTCTCTTCATACTGCTCTGCTTTCTGCTGCAAGCATAGCATCATTCATGCAGTTCAGGAAAGGAAGACCTCAAGATTTGCAAACTGGACTTATAAAACCCAGCCTCCTCCATGGATACAGTAAACTTAAGCTGTTGAAAGTCAGAGGAGGTTGCACGTTGATGTTAGCTTTGCTTGCTCCATATTTCAAAGTTTTTGCCTTATGCTGGGAGAGGTTTGAGCATGAGGTGTGCAGCCATACGTAGGTGAGAGCAGCAGGCAGAAAGCGAGGACAGCTGTCATACAGTGGGGATGTGGCCTCCCACATGGGTTTGCTTTTGCAGTCTGGTGCTGTGCAGGTGCAGAGCACGGTGTTTCTCACACCCTTGTGTGCAATAGTGTCACGTCATCTGAGCACAGGATGCAACAGGCATGTAATACCTTCACAGGGACGCTCTGCGAGGAGCAGGGAGGTGAAATTGTGGAGCTGGTGTCAGGCAGGGTGGTTCCAGCTGTCTGCATGTTGTGTGTCTCATCTGCCTGGCTATGCCAGAGACTGTAGAGTCACCAAGGTGTGTTCTTGAAACTGTCTGACAGCCCTGGCCTCCGCCCTGTGCACCTTCCTCTGGTTTTACTGCTGACAAACCACAGCCTGCAGAGGTGGTGGGAGTGAAGCCACAGGAGCAGTTTTAGCTGACTGGGTTAGATTATGTTTTCAAAAAGCACGTGACAGTTTTGCGAAGTCTGTGTTTAGTTTAAGAGGTTTACAGAGTGTGATTTCTTCATCCTACTCCAGGACTCCAGATGTTGCCTATGACAGCTAGGAGTGTGGGATGCCTAGGTGGTCAGAGTTGAAAGTGAGCAGAGGGAAATCAGTGGGTCCTTCTTGGGAGCTTTAAGGGGGAGAGGAAAGGGCAAAAATGCCTTGGCAAACCATGATTTCCCCCTTCCCAATTACCAGTTTCCAAGTGGCAGAATCACACTTCCACTGGGAATGATGTTTTCTGGAGAAGTTGGTGAGTGTACTTGTGCTGCTGCTGGTTAAATAACTGGTATTTTACTGGTAATACTGATGAAAACAGTGATTAGCTAGGAGATGGAAGTTATGCTGACAAAAAAAAGTAGAAATCTTCATAAGGGGAGGGAGATACCTTGGCCATACTTCTCTCTTAGTGCACTTTAAATTGCAAACATTTTGGTTGTTACACTTCGGTTTTTTCTTTTCCAGTTTCGTTAAAACACTCAGACATGTTTTAATGTTCAGTTGACTTAATTAGGACTGAAATCATGAAGCTCATCACAGCCTGGAAGTACAGCCAGGATATCCATATGCAGAAACGTCTCTGGGATGTGCCATTGGAGACTGGGGAATCAGCAGTCAGCTGAAGTTTACTACTTAATGTATAAAAATCTTGTCAGAGTTTCTTGTCTTGAAACTCTTCCAAGACACAGCTTCTTCTGACCAGAAATGCAGATTTTGCCAGTGAAGGTGTAGCCTCAGGGCTGATGGTTTCTCTGTAGTTTCCAGGCAGTAGAAGCCATCTGGTGCTGTTCCTGCACATCCTGGTACACATATGGCTGAAGGATTTTGCCATGCCCTCTAGCAAAAGCCTGTCTTGTGAGCAGCTGGAAGCTATACATAGGCAGGGTGTACCAACTCTCTGATAAAATTACCAGGAGTAGGAAAGCTAATTAATCATTCATTGCCTGTGCATTCTAATTAGAGCAGTATAAGTGGGTTCTTTGTGCTTGTTGCAGACACTGAAGATCTTGTATAGCTTTCCAAAGATGTAGGGGCAAAGCATGGGTCCTGTTTTATAAACAGGGAAGCTATGGACTGATGGTGGGCTTGTCAGGGGTTTTCATTCTTGGCCCAGCTTTACTGCCATTCTGAAACCTTCAAGCTAAATGCACTGATTGTCAGAAAGCTGAGTTGTAGAAACATACACCACTTATCCTCAACTTTTGCTGGAGTGTCCTTGCAAACCAGGAAAGCACAAGAGCAGTCCTGGGAAACAGGCCTGTCACCATTGACAGATGGGCTGTCCTGAAGACATTTTGCCTCATTCTTTACTCCAGTGTATTTTATGAAAAGATCTAACAGGGTTAAAACAAAAAAAAAGTCAAACCTTGATATACCTATTTGTGTTGAGATCCACGGGATAAAGTGGACAGAAGAGAGAAATCAAAGTTGGAACTCCACTAGGTGAAGAACTAATAAATGACTTCAAGGCATTGGTGCTGTTTTGAGAGAGCTGACAACTTGAGGAAGAAAAGGTTGTGTCAGTGTCTACTTGGAACTTGTGAGTTTTTGTTTGTTTTTTGAAAGTTTTATGAGGTGTTGAAACACTGTATTGCATAACTGCTTCAGCCCTTTCCTGTTGCTTTCAGGATTTTGTTCTGCTTAGCTTTAGATAATTTTACCTGTTAAGCTCCACTTGACTGGTTTTACTCATCAGTTACACAAGACACAATACTAAGAATAAACTTCACCTTTTGTACTCTTCATCTCAGTGCAGTGAGACATCTTCTGCAAGGAGTTAATAATGGTGTTGTGGTGCATTGGAAGTTAAATGTATACCAACCACTGAACATTAATGCTTTGATGTGAGGAAAGGATGGGAGGTCAACAACGAAGTAGTTGTCAGATAGATGTTTTTGATGTCCCATGTAAGCTGGGAGCTGGTACATTCAGTGACTTGGCAACTGACAATGAACTGGGACCTTGTTGGACTGCCTGGGCAGCCTGTGATCCCAGGAGAAGGCTGGCTTTTTTCCATCTCTGGAAAGAAATGTGTCTGAGCGTGTAAAACTTAAAACTGTTTGGCATTTACATTTCTTCATGACTTTTCAGGCAAACTGCTATTGATAGGGTCATAGAAATGTATTGTAGTGAGAGGGGCCATTCATGCACCTTTCTAAAGGCAGAGCTTCAGCTCCAAGACAGGCACGGGTGTTTTTCTGTCTGTGGTTATCCAGCGAGTCCAGGTGGGACTGTACTCTGTTCCATTGATGAGCAGTGTAGTCATTGAAGGCTTTCAGTGACACAGGGTAACCTTTCAAAACAGGTTGGTGTTTATTAGTCCCTTGGGATGGCATGTAGAGCAAGGTCACATTTGTGTTGCCAAATTAAACTTAAGATGCAGCCAGTGGGGACTGAAACAACCCCGGATTTCTAAACCTCCTGAATGTCCCAGCATGGGAAGCCCTTGCCACAGCCACATACCTCAGGGCACTCTTTCTCTATTTGCAGTACTGCTGTGGTCAGAGTCCTACCTCCTCCAGCTCCTGATGCTAATCTTTGGTCACTGGAGTTTTCTGTCACCTCCCCAAGGTGCTTCTGTGGTTCAGGGTCAGCTTGTGGCAGTCCTTCTGCAGCAAATAAAACTTACTGTGGCAAATACTCCTTCACCAGGGAAGTGTTTTACATGCCTGCAGGTAGCAAAACAGTCTCTGCTACGGGTGCCCCAGCATCCTATATTGTCCACATTTGCTGTTTTGTCAGACTCATGATGTCCCATGGAGTGTTTGGCAGTGTGCAGGGAGCAGCTTTGGAAGAGAGGCTGGCTGGTGACTTTGTGACCCCTTTCAAGAGCTCAGGTGCTCTGGGTAACAGCCAAGCATCAGTGCCACCTTCCAGCTAGGGGGAAATGGTGAAATGATGGGTTCATAAATCAAAGGGTTTTCCTTGGAGAAGTGGACGGCTTCGTCCTCCTCTCTTTTTGATGGTGTGATCCTCTCCAGCAGCAGCTTTAGCTCTGGGCTTTCAGGTACCAGTACAGAAACACACCTCTCTGAACTTAGGGGTGTGTTGGGCACAGGTAATGTTTGTCTTGCTGGATGTCTGAGAGGAAGAGACCAGAGCCACATGTGCTGCTGAGGTACCTTGTGTGCTGTTTGTCATTGACCTTGATCAGCCCTTACAGCTGCTGGTTGTTTGGAGCTCTCAGATAAAAATAGGCTCCCATATTTATATATGTAAATGAACATAAACCAGACTGCCAAGCAGTGCTATAGTTGGGTGCTTGTGGGCCCAAGTGGGAAGCTGTGTGTCTAAATTGAGTTACCACCCTCAAACCTGGCTGTCTCTGCATGGGATTGGCAGTGGGACTGGGTGAAATTAGTGCTGCTGGAAAGAGCTGCAGGACCAAGGGTGTTGTTGGATGGCAGGGCTAAAGGATGCTTGGTCAGCAGGCAGGTCTCAAGCCCTCCTAGATGTTTGTGTGCTTGGTACTTGTAAACTGCACCTCTGTTGTCATTAATTATTGTGAGTGAAATGAAGCACGTGTTCAGGGAATGGCATTTTCCTTGGATAGAATATGTATTTAAATAGTTGTCACCCTTTTCTTCAATAACATCCATTAGGGATTTTTCTCCTCATTTTCTCATTTCCAGACTTAGAAGACAAGCCCTCCTAGGGGTACCTTTCTTTTACACTCATTTAAGACATGTAGATTAGTTGGTAAGCAGGTTTTGGTGCTAAGGGTGTTAATGATTTCTGTTAATGATGCCTGTGATGGGGGTTATCATTTTAATGGAATGACATGTAATGACCCTTTCCTCTCATGTCACAGGCATGTGGGACTTCAGTAATACTGATCACTGCCTTGTAGTTTATGGGATGAAGTCTTTCTTCATCCACCTGGAACACTTGTATTTGTTCAGGGAAGAAAAAAGAAAAGCAACTTTGTTTCTGTCTGGCATGCCGGGATCCTTGCCATCAGTTGTGTGGTGTTTCCAATGTTTTATTGCAAAACAAGACTTTTTTCATGCCCATTTGTAAAAATTGTGTGATGAGTAAGATTTGGTTATAGATGTTTTTAGAGTAGTTGTCAAACCTGCTTCAGTTGCCTAATACGAGGTAATGATGAAAAGTCAGTTGTGGGCTGTCTTCCAGAGGACTTGAGTGATGAATTTTTATTAATTTTTATTCCTTCATCTCATTTTGCTTCTTTCATATGGTACTTCTTTTATGAATGTTCGATAGTGGTAGAAATAGGTTGATAGGTTCAAACTTGTTGCAAGATTAGCATGGAGGGTGTTGTAACAGATATCAAGCAATAAATCAAGGTGTGGTGGATGGGTTGTGGATGACATCCAGCTTTGTGAATGACTCATCTTCATTGGACATGAGAGCTGTGGAAGGTCAAATATGTTTTACAGGGTCTGCTACCTTCTCCGTGTTGGACGATCCCTGAATCAAAACTGAGTGGGGAAACCTCAAATCTGGGATATCCATTCCCGAATTACCTGATAGGTTTTCCTGTGCCTCTGAGGCATGGTATACCTGCCTGCCCTCTGTGATTTTCAGACCAGCTTTCAGAAGAGCTCAGCAGTGACACGTTTTCAGTAGACCTGGTGATTTTTCTCCTGTAGGACGTGTTTTAAAACTAAATTGGGGATCAGTGCGTTCCCCCGGATGGCTTTGCATGCGGATTTGCCCAGACCTGGTGTCCGTGTGTTGCTGTGAGATGAACGCTGTGACCAGAGAGGTTTTTCCCTGTTTCCCTCAGAGCAAATCGGGGCGCTGGCCGGGCAGCACATCGTGCACGTGGCCTGTGGGGAGTCACACAGCGTGGCCCTCAGCGACCAGGGCCAGCTCTTCTCCTGGGGCGCTGGCAGCGAGGGACAGCTGGGGCTCACCACTATAGAAGATGCAGTGACAGTGCCAAGGTAAGCGTGGAACAGGGGTCAGCCTTCCTCAGGGGAGCTCCTTGGAGGTGGTGTGTCAAGGGTTGCTCGCCTTGGGAGGGTCACTTTCTCTCAGGGTGGCGGGAATAGGGTCCTTCTTGTGTTGGCGTGAGGGTGATTCCTTCTCCTTTTCACTGCTGTTCTGGTGCTCCCTGAGCACTGCAAATCCTCAGGAGGTTTGGGCAGGGCAGAACTTCTGCCCATTTATCCAAAGAAAATTGGAGCATGTTTAGCTTCCTCCACGGAGAATGTCACAATGTTTTGTACCGAAAGAGGAGGTGCATGAAGGAGGACTCAAAACCAGAAATGCTGTTTGTACTTCATGGTGTTTTATCATGCTGTGTTAACAGCAGATGTAGTCTCTCATTTGGTCTGCCAGTGCAGATCCAGTGCAGAACTGAAGTTTGGGACATCTCTCTAGGATGGCTGTCATTGTCAAAACAGTATTCAAAGGAAGAGTTTCAATTACAAAAGTTTAATGTTTGAGCTGAAGGGCTCTGTGGGAAGCCAGTCCTTAACTTGCATGTGGTTCTGATAAAACAGAGAGAGACAGGCTCACATAGCAATGTGATAGTACCATTTTAAAAATAACATTTTTTTGGAATAACTTGAACCTTTGACATGCTATTCTCTGTACAAATCACTGAAGAGGGTTTGGTGCTGTAACTTACTGGAACTTCTAGGCCCATAACAGCATGAAAAATGTCAGTGCCTGAAAAAGAATAGTGAGAGAGACACCAAGACCAAGCTATTTTCACCATTTCCAGATGGTTGGAATCAGTGTTACAGCAGGAAATGTAGTTGAGTTACTAGTCAAGTGTCTAAAGGTCTCCACAGAGTTGCATGTATTACATATGGAGTTGTATTGACTTCAAGACACTGTTCCTCAGTCTCAGAACCATAGACTTTGTATACATATAAAAAATATCTGAGTGGAAATTGTAATTTTTATTTAAGGTGATACTATATTTGTGGACACTTATTCTAAAACAGTGTCGTCATCTTTAGGTTGATAAAGAAATTGAACCAACAGACGATACTGCAGGTTTCCTGTGGAAATTGGCATTGCCTGGCTCTGGCAGCAGGTACTGTAACGTTTGGTATTAATTACCAAAATTTGTGCTGTTATTTTGCACAGTGTTCAAGACTGCATATTTCTGCATAATAAATCAAGGTTATGCCATGTCCTGACTGCTTTCGGGCCAAATGGGGTGCTATAAAATGGATCAGGTACCATAAATATTGAGGAAGAGCTTTGCCAATACTGTGAAGAAAGAAAACATTACACACAGACCACCCACTGTTTCACTGGTGAATGATGGCAGGAACGCTTGAAAACTTTCCATCTTTGTTTAGAAAAATGTGTGTAATTAATTTCGTTGTGCTGAAATTTTCCTTGGCTCTTACTCTTCTGTGTGAAACGTGGACTGGTTTTTGGTGCACTGTTTTTTACAGCAGTTGTAGTTTGCACTTTGCACTTAGTTGCTTGTGTGTTTATTTGCCTCGTGGCATCAGGCTGTGGGGTTTTTTTTTTAGCAAAGAATGTCTCTTGATTTTGCTCTTTGTCTTTTCATCATGTGGCTGGGTGGGAGCAAAGCCTCCAGAAGTGTTTCTTTTTCATTTTGGCAAAGCTGCTTTCTCTTTTCTAGCTTTTAGCCACCGTTCTCTTTCTTTTCTTTTTTCAGATGGCCAGTTCTTCACATGGGGGCAGAACAGCTATGGTCAGCTGGGCTTGGGCAAAGAATGTCCCTCCCAAGCCAGTCCACAGCGTGTCAAGTCTCTTGATGGGATCCCTTTGGCTCAGGTTGCTGCAGGCGGAGCCCACAGTTTTGCCCTTTCTCTCTCAGGAGCTGTGTTTGGCTGGGGGAAGAACAGCTCAGGACAGCTGGGACTGAGTGATGAACGAGGTATGAAAATTATGCTCCTAGGTGAAAGAAGGATAGAGTCCTTTGGCCTAGTGTCTCTTGTTGCACTGACAGTGTATTTTTACTGAGTGGGTACATAACACTCAGCAGCTCCTCCTGGGATGAGATGGCAGAAAGAGAGTCTCTGTCTCTATGGGCTTTTCATACTTAGTAGAAACAGAAACATGTGTTTTTACTTTGTGGATGTTAATGTAAGTGAGGAGGGTCAAAAAAAGAGGTCTTTCAAGTGTGAGTGTCAACATGCAAATATCAAAGAAAGGGCTCATATTCTTCCTCCCTCTTCTCAAAAATATTTTGCCCATATTTTGTTTAAAGTTGGTTGGAGCAAAGGCTTTTCCCTGCAGAACAGCAGGCTGAACCCATCTCCTCATTTCCCAACATAATTGTGACTGGTGAGCATCTACATGCTACAAAATGTACAAAATGATGGCAACACAGGATATCTCAATATTGTAAAATGTTGTCTATTTGTTGCACAGTTTACCAGACACATAGGGCCAATAGTAGTTTTCTCAGGTGCGAGTCTGAAAAGCCTAGATCTCCTCTGCTTGTTGTTCACGCACTCTTTAACTCTTTGGAATAACACAAATGGATGGAAGATTTTCTTTGGAGCTTCAAATCAACCTCTTTATTGTTTTCTGCATAATTCCTGAGCAGCTTTAAATATCTAGGTGAGTTACTGAGTATAGGTATGATACCTAGCATGCATCTAGATAACTTGTAATGTTTGTAAAGCAGAGCTGAGCTAATAGAAGAGCTGCAGTGTCCTTTCCATGTAAATTGGCAGATAAATGCTTCTAATTAAATCAAAGCTGCAGTTTACATATGAGAGGCTTACTTTGACACGCGACTAATCTTAAATGAACAGGATAGGCATCATCTTGCAGGGTGGTGCTGGCCAGGGATTGTATTCTACTTCCCTCTCAGTGCCTGGCAGTGTAGAAAATATGTGGTATTTATGGCAAGTGAATCATGGAAAGACAGTGTGAATTATACTTGTCAAACATGAACAGCAAGGTCTGCAAACATGGGCATTCTGCAGCACTGTTATTATTAACAATTATGCTGTAGAGAGGAGAATTGTCACTCCTGTCAAAGGAAAGATCAGCATGATAAAATACAGAACAAAGTAAATGAAAAATATACTCAATTCTAAACTCATGGAAATATGACCATTTTTCTTTCACTACTCAATAAAAAAGCACCTTAAAAATCCCTAGGTGAGAATCTTAAGAAATGGGCAACTTCTATGGTAGGAACCTGATTTTTTGTTAGTATGAAATAAGGAGCTGCTCCTCTTGATATCTAATTGTTTTGGGGTGCCTACTGCTTCTTGAAGTTCTTAGCTTTTGTTTTTACTGTATTCATGCCTGGGAGACAAACTTTAAATGATATGGGGTGGCAGAGTAAAGGAGAAAAGCATCACTTAATGGTTGGTAGTGATTAGCCTTTGCAAGTAGGAGGATCTTCTGCTTAGAGGATGACAACAGAAGGAAAGCTGAGTATTTAAATACACACTGGGATTCAGCTTACCATGTGTCTTGCATAAGTGTCTCCCACGTGTCAGGGTTGTTCTATATGGAAAAGGTCTAAGTAAGGTTTTGGAAACAAATATTTGCAGCCATTGCCGAGGAGTATGAAATGGAGCATGAAGCTGAAGGTGGGTGAATCTAGGCTGCACTCACCGTATCTCCCAAACAGCAAGTACACGTTGAATTTATACAAGATAATCAACATTTGCATTCTTGCTCTGGCCAGTTTTGTTTGAGTCAGTCAAGCCTTTTAAGAATTCAAGGGGAAAAGGCGGCAGTAAAGTCCTGAAGGACATGTGGGGTTTTTTTCAGCACAGTTGTTAAAGTTTCCCTTATGCACATCTGAAAATCAGACTGTCAGTGCCAGTGCTTTTCTTGGACATGCAGGTTTCTGTTTATGGAAAGCTGCTTTGTTTCCTTTGACTTCATTGCAGACCGAGAGTCCCCTTGTCACGTGAAGCTGCTGCGGTCTCAGAAGGTTGTTTACATCAGCTGCGGAGAGGAACACACAGCAGTTCTGACAAAGGTAAAGATGCTGACCTGGGAACCCTGGCCACTGTCTCACCTGCCTGATGGTTTCACAGTAATTTTCTGTGTAATGGTAGAAAAACACAGGTCACTTGCTGTATTCCTTCTGAACCCCAATAAAAGAAACTAAGTGGAAACTATACCCTAATTATTTATTCTGAGATTCATTGCCAGCACAATCTTTTGCTGGTTTTGAAGATGAAGATATTAATAATCCATGGCAATGAATAACAAAACTTAGGTGAGTCACTTACAAAAATTAGCTTTGGGGGGGAAAAAATTAACAAACACATATCCCAAGGGGTGAAAATAACATTTTGCTGGAAAATAGAGTAATACTGTCCATCAGAATAAGATGGAAGCTAGAATGAATGAGTGTTTATATTAAACATTAGCAGTCACAGCATTTACAAGAGGTTTTCAGTTCCAAACCTGCTGCTTCCCAGTGATACATAATTTAGTGGCCAGAGGACAGGGCTGGGATTCGAAAGAGAGCTGCTCAGTTCTTCTTGCCTTGCCTCTGCCTCTTCATAGGTGTTGCTTCCTCTTTTGGAGCCTCAGTGTTTTCCACTGTAAAATGAATTAAACAACTGACTTTGGGATTCCTGTGGGAAAGATACCGTTGTGGAAAACTAGATCTGTAGAAGCTTGTCTAGTGTAGGGATACCTGAAGATAATTCTGTTAGTTTCTGACGGGTGGCAAGGTAGCTTATTTGGAAGCTGCATTAGCAGAACCCAAGTTTCTTTTCTGAATCCTTTGAAAATCCCCATCAGTCTCTGCCTAAGCTGTGGGCTCATACCGAAACTGGAGTCAGGGAGATCTTGCTGGGTGATGGGTCCCTAAATGGAGACTCTGCTGTTTGATTTGCTAACAGAGTGGAGGGGTGTTCACCTTCGGTGCAGGTTCCTGCGGGCAGCTGGGCCATGACTCCATGAATGATGAGGTGAACCCCCGAAGAGTTCTCGAGCTCATGGGCAGTGAAGTATCCCAGATTGCTTGTGGCAGGTGAGTCCTGTGTGCAGTCAGGAACTTCCTTTGGTGGAGGTTAATGCTGATACTGAATCATGCAAACAGGGGGAAATAGTCCTGGTTCTGTATTGTATGTGTCAAAGCTAAATGAATTTAAATCTTACTTTCCGTGAGAATTTTAAGGCCCTCTAAACGAGATGGTTTTTTAATTGGGGTTGTACCCTGCGCTCTAACCTGTAAAAGATACCTTCCCAACTTAATAATTCAGCAAGACTTAGGAGCAGAAGCCCCCTTGGTCGCAAGTTTCCAGCCTCTTTAATGAAAAGTGAGTTAGCAACACTGGTGCTGTGTTGCTGCCTTTCAGTATGTACAGGCTTAGCAAATGACTAAGCTGATACTGGGAGCCTGATAGCAGCTGTGTGTTGGCACAAACTGCTCTTTGTCACTTCCACCTAAAGGGCTCCATCCCATAAACTGGTGTGCCATCAGGTGGCAAAAACCAAGCATTGGTGCCTGTGTAAAAGTGCTGCTTGGCACCAGCTTCTGGCCTAGGAGAAATGAGAATAAGTTTTAGGCTGCATTTGGTTTGGTTGGGTTTTGTTTTTTGGTTTTTTGGGTTGGTTTTTTCTGTTTGGTTTGTTTTGGTTTGGTTTGGTTTTGGTTTTTTTTCCTGTTTGTTTCTAGTTTTTGTTTTTTAATTTATTGTTAAACAAGGCCCAAACTCTGTACCCATCTCTTACAGACATCACACTTTAGCCTTTGTGCCTTCTTCAGGAATGATCTATGCATTTGGCTGTGGAACAAGAGGCCAGCTGGGAACAGGGCACACTTGCAATGTAAAGTGTCCCTCTCCTGTCAAGGGTCACTGGGCAGCTCATAATGGGCAACTCTCAGGGAAACCTGGTATGTACTGTGCTCCATTTGAAATGGCAAATGGACATCAATAATTTCACCCATGGCTGTCTAAAGACATCTTGACATTGTTCTGGGAAATTTCTGGAAACACCAAAAGAAACCCATCCTATTGTCCAAAATGCACTGTGATGATTTCTGGATGACCTTTTCTGCTTTCTGTTAATGTGTGCCATCTCCCTTTCTCTTTTTATGGCAGAGCTCAGCATTTGGCAGTCTTTAAGCTTCATGAAATTGTATTAATACTGTGTTCCAAAGGCTTTTTTCTCTCTTTAAAGCTACTTTTCCAGTTTAAAAATGACAGCTTTCCCCACCTGTGTACCTCTCATGGAAGTGCTACAGTGCTATGGAGTTCCACCTGATTTCAGCAGGGCCTTCCAAGGACCCAAGTGCCCCTTGTAGTTGTTCTGGCAGTGCAAATGGGAGGGGAGAAAGCACAAGGAGGGACTTGGATTCATCAGCCCCTAACACAACTGTGTCTTTCTCCAACAGATGCCTGTAAATACCACATTGTTAAACATATCTTCTCTGGAGGAGACCAAACATTTGTGCTTTGCTCCAAATACGAGGTAAACCAAATGAAGTATCTTTTCAAGTCTTCTCCCCTGTCCCAGCATTCAAAACACAGCTTTTGTTTTTGCTAAAATCTTCTGAAATGTAAGTGTTGCTGTGGACTCCATTCTGCCTTACAAACCTTACCAGCTCTGACAGTTGTTACAGGGATTTACAGCTTCAGTGGCTGGAAGTTGCCGCTCTTTAGAGGGACATGAAAGCCTTTGGGAAGACACTGATTCCAATTTAATCAGCAAGAAGGGGAACCCAGTCTTTGTAGGTTGGAAGCAAGGGGCTGCTTTCCACCTGTGGCACTGGCTTCTGCATGTTGCTGTGTAAGGCCATCAGCCACGTATAATGGGATTTTGTCAAGCAGTGCTGGATGGAGGGCTGAATGCTGAATTGGTTTTCCTGCTTCTGTCTTCTTTTTTCTCTCAGGAAGTGTTCGGGATAAACTTCTGAGGCATGGAAATAGGTCTAGAATAACTGTACTAAGCCTGTAGTTATATATGACAGTATTTAAGAGGGCTTTGCTACATCTAGGAAATGATATTTTGATTTTTTGCTTTCCTCTTTTTAAGGATCATTTTATTCCCCCAAATATTTTCATACCTTTCCTTTTGGACTTCTTAGTAGTGCCACAAAACTTCCTAACCAAACCTTTTCAGGGACCACACTAAGGAAGCTATCAGTTATTTATTAAAACAGAGATTATGGATAGGAAGGAATTGTTTTACAAGCCTTGTCTTTGCTGAAATCTGTATCTTCTCACAGAATTCCTTGCCTGCTGATGATTTCCGGACCATAAATGAAACACGTTACACCTGTTTAATAAATGATGAAACTATAGATGTCTGGAGGCAAAAGCTTTTAGAAAAGAACAGTTCTAATTCTGTCAAGTAGGTATTGTGGCACTGGACAAGCCTTTTGTTGAAAGTTCTATTTAAATAATTTTGTTGGCTTCCGTGCCATGCTTTCACTTGAAATTTAGCAACCTTTTCAAGTGTGGTTCTTGATCGTTTCCAGGGGGAGGAGTTGCCAGTCACAAGGCTGCCAGGTGAGAGCTTCTGAGCAAAACCAGAGGAATTTGAGGCTGCCTCAGCATTGCAGGTGGTGGGTGGGAACTTGATTTTAAAATTGTCCTGCATTGTGTGCTTAAAATTCGTGAAAAGCAGCAAGAACTTGTGAACAGACCAGTTAAGTTCTTTCCCCAGTGTGCCTGCCATGAGAAGGGCAGAATAGGTGGAAAGGAGGCACTAATTCCTCCTTTCAAAGAAGGACCTTACATGATCCTGAATGAACTTCTTGCCCTTTGTGCCTCTAAAGGGGTTATCCTGACATTGTTTCCTATAGAAGGAAGGGAAGAGAGATGAGGAGATTTACTGAGGTATCCATTCACAACCTGTATCTCTGTTTTCTTTTGTGTTCCTGCTGCAAATAGCAATGTTGTTCAGATACTGTCTTCAGCTGCCTGCTGGAATGGAAGCTTCTTGGAGAAGAAGTAAGTGGCAAATTTCCAGATTTGTGGCTTTCCCTTGATGCAGACTGGAATCCCTTTGCTTCACTCACTGCTGCAGTGGGATTTGATTTTCCTGATCAGACAGGAGATGGGGGCAGAGGTGTCCTCTAAAGAGGTGGATGGTCAGAGGTGGGTAAGGAAGGCAAATGGTCTAGGAGAGTGCATGGTGAGTGTACTGTAAGTGGCACATATTTCTTGGAGTTGCCACAATTGTTATTCTTCCTTAGGAAACAGGTACCAGCTTCTTCAAAGAGAGGGATAGGAACCTGACGTTAAGGGAAATTAGAGAGTCCAGGTATCTGAATAGTCTCTTACCCAGCTGAGCTAGCTGGCTGCTCTTGAAAATACCTCTGGGGCAACAGGGAAGTGCTTTCCTTTTAGGTGACAGCACATGTGGAAAGCTTTGTGCTCCTGCTTACAAAAGGAGGAATTTCAAATGGATGTAACCCACAAAGGGTGGTGACAAGGTTGTAAGACACATAACTGACTCAAAGGCTGTGGGTTGGGAAAGCTTGTGTTGGTTGTGTCTGTAAATGTTGAGGAGGTAACAGCATAAGATGAAGAGGAGGAGAAATTTTTCTGGTGATGTGATGAGTAGATGACCTGTTACTCCGTGAAGAAAAACTTACTTAACTCTGAGTAATCTTTGTGTAATATATTCCAAGAGCAGCTTGAAAAAGAAAAGAGTTTTCTAGTTATTCTGGTGTTTGTCTGCTTGTCCAGTGGTTTCTTCTCTAGTGTTGTGACATTTTATTGCATTAGGAGAGTTGTGTCATGTTGGTTTAAAACACTTGTTGAGGTATCCAAGTTGTTGAGTCACTTTAAATAGTCTCACGTCTCCTGTGAATGTGGAAATGAGTGGAGTTTATGGCTTCATCAGCCAAATAGTATTGTTCTTCCACTTTAGTGATGTCTTGGCTAGTGTAGGACTTAAGTTCTACAGAAAATCTTTGACCAAATGAATGATAAATAAAAGCCTTAAATGAGGCTGTATTTAACTATGTACCTTTAGACATGAAATCTTGGTCACAGTGCACTTGATAGAAATACCCCAGTGCATCCCTCCAGTATCCTGAGGCCATGTAGGCCTGTTTGCATTACAGGAGGAGCAGCTTTTCCATGGCTGTGTGCCTGAGCACACCCAGCACTACCTTTGCAGAGCACTCTGTACCATGGCTTGTCTCTGGAGAGCTGTTTCC
Source organism: Chaetops frenatus (assembly GCA_013400775.1). Classification (NCBI taxonomy): domain Eukaryota; kingdom Metazoa; phylum Chordata; class Aves; order Passeriformes; family Picathartidae; genus Chaetops; species Chaetops frenatus. The sequence continues at coordinate 27,627 of VZTR01004973.1, forward strand.
AGCCTGGAGCCTGGGCTGGTATGGGAATAGCCATTCTACTACAGCAGGCTGTGTTTAGCTCCTCATGTTGTTACAGTCACACCATCAAACTGAAAAATGCATCCTGTCTTTTAATAGCTACCTTCCCCTTCAGAGTGTCTAATGCAGTGCTCTTAGGTCAGTGAAGGAGTCTTGGGGACACCAAAGACTTTGAAGTGTTTCTCTGCAAGAATCCCAGCCCTAACCAAAGCCCAGAGGCATTCAGAAGGGAGAGTCTTTGTTTCTAGTCTTATAAATTCCCTAGTGGTCTATTGCTTGCTCTCAGGCCGTGTCCATACACAGGTAATAGGGTCTCTTGCTTAAACTTATGCCTGTCTGTCTGTGATTTCTTTTTTTAAGAATCGATGAACATTTTAAAACCAGTCCAAAGATCCCAGGGATTGATCTGAACTCCACGAGAGTGCTGTTTGAGAAGCTGATGAACTCTCAGCACTCCATTCTCCTGGAGCAGGTATTGCACTTCTGAGATTTGGATATTCAGAGGGGAAAGTAGGGCTTTGTACCTCTCTAATATGCAAGTACCAGCAGCATTTTTGGGGAGGGGTTGTATTGCAAACCTAAAAGCCAGACACTTAATGGTCCTTTGACCGGGGCTGATTTTCACCTCCTCAGAATATATCTCCAAGACTTTTATTTAGAAACAAGTTTTATCTCATGGTGTTTAATACTTGGATGCCTGCTGAAATAAACTCTGTGTATGTTAGATGTCATCTACATTTTAGGTGGGTCTATCACCCAGGATAACGTGTCTTTTTTGTTTTGTTTTCTCTCTAGATACTGAAGAGCTTTGAAAGCTTTTTGATTCCTCAGCTGTCCAGCTCGCCACCAGATGTTGAGGCAATGAGGATCTATCTGATTCTCCCAGAATTCCCACCATTCCAAGACTCCAAGTATTACATCTCTCTGACACTTCCTCTAGCAATGGCTATTCTGCGCCTGGATACCAACCCCAGCAAAGTGCTTGGTAAGTGTCATTTAAGAATTGTTTTAATTTAGAAGTAAAATATAATTTCAAGGAACACTTACCAGGGAGGTTAATCTAATTTACCCACATTCAGAGACTCAATTCCAGATAAATTTGTATTCCTCTACACAAACATATATTTTTGCATATCATGAAGATTAAATTTGATCAGCTGTTGATCACTTTAGAATATCTTTTCTGTATAAGGTAAAGATAAGAATATTAACTGTAATATTAAATTATTTTGTCCTCTACAAGATGCAGACAAACCTCTTGGTCTGTGACCAAACTGAACGCTTCAACTCTTCTCCCACTTCTAAGTCTTTTAATTTCTAACATATTTTCCTGTGAGTTTATTTTAAACTGAACAGAACATGTGCTGCTTAATGATTGTTGCTCACATTTGTTAAGCAGCTACTGTTATTATCTTACTCTGTTTCTTAAGGCTGTCTTGTACTAAACCTGTTATTATCAGTAAAATGCTATGTGATGCATTCACACCTCCAAAAGAATCACTCCAGCAAATTTATTTTAAGGTTTAGTGATTTTTAAAAAATTGTTATTCAAAGAGGCTTTGGATCTGTTTCCTCCTCTACTTGGAGTAGTACTCTGTGTTTTTAGCATAGAGAAATGTAGAAGATTCTCAGACTTTTGCCTGTTGGGCTGTATTGTTGTGTTGACACTGGAGAGGATAAATCAGTGTTTGTTTCTACCATGACATGGTGGTTTCCTAGGCTCCAGCTTCTACTTAACAGGTGATTAGTTCTAGGAAAGAAACCAATAGTCAGGGTCCCTTCAGGAGAAACTAAGGGTTAGCTGTCCTTGGCAAGAAGGAAATCAGCCCCTCTAAAGAGGGGGAGTTAATCCTTTAGTGCAGATGTGCCAGGAGAAACACTCTGACACCTGCTAGAAAAGTATCTGGTGCTCCAGAGAATTGCCCAGGCAACTCTTTCCTTGTCACTCCTGAGAGTGTGGGCAGCTGTCTGGCTGTTTGCCCACGAGATCACAGTATCCTGAATGCCAGATACTTGAAACTGTGTCTGGAATTGAAGGCTGAAAAACTTCAAATTCAGGTTCTTGCCCTGATCGGGGTTTGTGCTGGGTAATGGTTGCTGTGGTTAGATGAGAGTGGAAAGGAAGGAGCTTTTCAGTTTGATACTCAGATGACTCTGCCTCACTGTTGCTACAGCTAGGGGAGGAATAGGGAAGTTTTTTGGAAGAGTCTTCAGGTTGTAACCTTTTTTCAGTTGTAACCCCGACATTTATCACAACTCTGGCCTTTGTTTAAGGTTTATACTGATGTCCTCTGCTTTCCAGATAACTGGTGGTCTCAGTTGTGCCCAAGATACTTCCTCAGGCTCGTGGACCTCTATAAAGGTGCAGTGGTTTACCTGCTCAGTGGAAGGAAGACACTGCTGATCCCAGTCCTGTTCAGCAGCTACATTACAGCTGCTCTCAGGCTTCTGGAGAAACTCCACAAGGTGAGAGGAAAGCCTGGGCATGTGTTGGCTCAAGGTGATTCAGTCTTGTCTGCCCTTTGCCAGTCGTGAGCTGTGTCACTGTCCATCAAGTCACAATGTGGGAAAGATGTTAGTTAGTGGCTTTCCTGAGTCCAGGGTTCTTGAAGATTGTTTAATCCTGTCTCAAACACTACAAATAAAGTTACCCTAAAGAAGGCTGCTGCTGGGCCATGCCCTGTGGCATCACAAACACCCTGTCCCTTGATGGTCTCTGCTCGTACTGTATTGTTGCTGGGTAGTCTGGGTGAGGAGGAGAGGGAACTAAAATAAGTTAGAAAGAGGTTTATCTTGATTCTTCTTGGTTTGTACTGAAATATAAGAGACTGTGTATCGTTTGCAAAACTTTCTGGGTCCTTCTGTAGCAAGCTGCTATAACTGATTTTATGAAAGCAAACCTGAAAAATGCTGAAAATATCTTAAAAGGCTGTGAATATTTCCATCTCTGCTCTTCACTAGGTGAATCAGAAGGTTAAACACGTGGAATATGATAAGTTTTATATCCCTGAGATTTCCAGCTTGGTGGACATTCAGGAGGATTATCTCATGTGGTTCTTGCACCAGGCTGGAATGGTAAGAGGTTTTCTGTATACTCATGAAATAGCTGTCCATGTTTGTGTCTCTGGCTGTAGATCTGTATTTCCAATATCCTTAATGAGAGTGTAATGTATTCAGTGTAGGAGCATCTGTGTGTTAAGTCTCTCCAATCTGAGTGCTTGGTGGCTTTACAAAATTGACTTAAAAAGGCTGTCGAAAGAGCTAGCAATATTTAACCAAAGCTTGCAACAGTCTCTGTGATTATTCATGTGAATTTCATTCAGTCTTTGCACAAGGGATTAATTCAGTCACTGGATCCTTTTAATGTAATCAAGACCTCAGGAGCCAAGTCCTGTATTCTAAAATTATAATTTTTGCCCTTTACTTCTGCTGTTTAGGCAGGTATTGTGAATAATGTAGCCAGTGATGTTAAAATGTTGCTCTGTAAGAGGAGGCAGTGTGGCGTTCTGGCTAGGGGACTGCACCAAGCCTCAGGAGATGTGGGTTCTATTCCTGGCTCTTCCAGTAACCTGCTGGGTGATCTTGGGTAAGACCCTTCACCTCTTTTATGTCTCACTTTCCCATCTGTAAGAAAGGAGATAACTAAACTGAGGGCTGGAATATGCTGTGTGGGAACACAGTGAGATTATTTAATTATAGCAAGGAAAGGAATCCTAAGTGTAAAAGAAAGCATCTAAAAACATCTGCCAAGGGATGCTGCAAGAGTGAAACCTGACTGTAACGATAACTTTTGTGAGTGTTTTCATGGGCTTTGTAAATGTTGTGTGTGCTGTGTCCCCATCCTCTACTTTCCATCATTTAAATAGTGCTGCTGTGTGCTTACCCTTACCTTATTTAGAGCAGAATAAAGTACTGACTTAAATTTATGTAAGGGATAGTTAAAAATGTATCAGTATGGCTAATGATGAGCAATTTGCATTGCAGGGGTGTTCTTGTATCATCATGTAGTGGCCTTGTGGTCTCTCATGTTGTTTCATATGGTTTCTGCCTTGGGAGTAGTTTTTTTGTTACTCTTCAAAAGAGCAAGTTTCACCCATGGCAGGCTAACACAGGCTTCTATGCCAGTCAGTCCTCTTAATAATGTTTGATGTTCATATTTGGAATTAGACTTGTGCATTTTCTTGAGAAGGAAGTTCCCATGCTTTTCTTTAAGAGGAAGAAAAATGAGTTGTTGGTCCCAGAGGAGGAAAATTTACTTTGGGTCACCTTTGGACTAGTCCTTCTGAAAAACCCACAAGACACAAAATCGAAAGAGTAAAAGATTTTCATACTTCTCTTTTTCTTTCACAGAAAGTAAGGCCGTCCATCATGCAGGTAAGAAAATTGTTTCTCAAGACTTATTTAAAGAGGTGCTCTGGAAGCTGTGGATAGGAACAAATCTTGCCTGCCTTTCTTGCAGGATGCTGTGACTCTCTGCTCTTACCCTTTCATCTTTGATGCTCAAGCTAAGACCAAGATGTTACAGACAGATGCAGAATTACAGATGCAGGTAATCATTCTCTCTCCCAATTTTCCTGACACATTTCTTTTTCTCTGCCTTTTGCAATGGTGCCTGCATGGAAGGAGTGTTAACTGGGCACTAGTGTGTGCAGCATTTTATTCTTCCCATGGTACAGGAGAGCAGTGTGGCTGGAGAACCTCCTAGTCCTGGATACTGCAGAGGCAGTGCTTGGTGTCTTTCCCTTCAAAATGTTTGTCTGGCAACATCAGAACTGCCAGATGTGCACGTGGTGGAAATTTAAAGTCTATAGGGAAGGAGTGGTTAGGTATGTATAATGCAAGGATAAGGAGTAAGGTGAGGAGCTGTAAGACTGGTTAAGTAGACAAACATTCAGGTAAGCGGACACTTGTTTTCAGATTTCTACCTGGTGCAGGAGTGGTTGTTCCTTCTAATAATGAGGTGAGTGCTGTAGACCAGCTCCTTTGTGGTTGCAGGCAGCAGCTGTTGCCAGCAGCCCACCCAGCAGGGAGGGGCACAGCCCCGGGGCCCTCCAGGAGTGTGCTGGCAGCAGGTGCCCAGCTCCAGCACCCTGTAGGTGGCAGCCAAGCCAGCTCACAGCCAGGCTGTGACAAGAGCAGCTGGCCTCTGTGCCAGTGGAAATGTCCCAGCAGCAGGCAGTGCCCACACAGGTGCCTCCTGTGACAGACAAAGCGTTGGGCACTGCCCCCTCATCCAGTGCAGCTGGGTCTGGGATTAGTCCCATCCTCTGTGAAATAAGTTTGCTGAGGCCCTTGGTTGTCAAGTTCCTTCAGGGTGGAAAACTGCCATCACAGTCACTTGTGGCCATGGTGCTAGTTCCATGTAATACCCATCCCCTAGCTTTTCCATGGCTGCTTGGGCACACAGCCTGCAGCAAGGCAGAAGAAGCTTGACCCATGCTCAGGTGCTGCAGTCACCTGCTCCTGCTTTCATTTTGTCAGCCTCTTGCAGGTTTTCAGCTGCCCAGTTTGTAAGCAGTGCACTACTGGGAGAAGGTACCAACCTGCCTTTGGCAGAACAGCAGACTGGTACAGGTTTTTTTGTCCTGAGAGGATCTTCAGCAAGACAACCACTTAGATACCAGAGAAACCAGTAGTTCTCTGAGTGCAGGGACAGAGGAAGCCTGGTCCCAGGTGGATTTCTGTCTTGGGTTTAACTGACTTTTAAATGTAATTTTTAAACATGAATTTGCCATTTACTATGGGCAACACATGAGAAGAAATAAACTAAGTGCAGCCAAAGCTTAGTTTGGACTTTGTGCCTTGCCCAACTTCAGAAAATCCGTGTGGATGACGGCTTTGAATTGTATATGATGGGTTCTCTGGTGCCCTGCCAGATGCATTTGTCAACTGGTTCCTTGCTTGGTATTTTGCCTCCTGGATTCACTCTTACCTGAGTGTTTTCACACTGAGTTTCTTGACTCAGTAAGAGCATGAATAAAGACTCTTTTCCCCATCCACCTGCCTAATGTAAAAAAAAAACCTTCAGGAATTTGATCTCTGTTGCTCAAATGTGGTGAATTGATCAGTGGACTAAACATGTTGGTGTGGGAAATGGGGGAACAGGGAGGCATACAGGCACACACACAGTACAGAGTGAGCGTGGCATTCTTGAACCCTGAGGAAACCAGAAAGGAACACCAGGCATGGAGATGCTAACTGTTTTCCTTTCATAATAAGAAAGAAGCTGAGCTGTGGCTGCTTTTCACTTGTTTTTTAATTACAGGTTGCAATAAATGGTGCAAATTTGCAGAATGTCTTCATGCTTCTCACCCTGGAGCCTCTGCTGGCCAGAAGCCCTTTCCTGGTACTTCATGTTCGCAGGAGTAACTTAGTTGGTGATGCTTTAAGGGAGTTGAGCATCCATTCAGACATTGATTTGAAAAAACCTCTCAAAGTAAGTTTCCCCCATATCTTTAGCACCCTCTCATATGGCAAACATTTCTGCAGCCTTTCAGCCACTTGCATTACCACTTCACCAGTGTGTAGTAACTTCTCCATAGGTGTAGCACACAGGAACACTTGATCTTGAGTGCAAGAGTTGAGTCTTTTTTCTGATTCCTGGAGTGCTTTGGCAGTGGATAGTTTACAAGAAGGCAAGCACAGAGTTTACTCTCTTCTCCTGGTGTGTTGAGTGCACAAGAGCCAGGGGAGGAAGCATTTTGTGATGTTATGCTGTGTCTGTTTTGCCCTTCTGCAGGAACAGGCTGTTTGCAATAGGATGTGTTTTATCTCCGAGAGGTTGCCACAATCTTCAGTAGCTGCTGTCGTGCTGCTGCTTTGATTGTTGGGATGACAGGTGGTTATTTATGATTTGCATAAGGAGTTAAACATTCTCAAAGTACCTCATTTGCCACCGCTGTTGCCTTTCTGTCCTTGTAGGCAGAGCACTGAAATGAGCTCATGGGTTGCTGTGCGTTTGGGCACGTGGGACAAATTGCTTTGCATGGCTCCCAATTAGAGAAAGGTCTGATTCACTCAGTCTCAGCTCGGCACCCCTGTCACTGACCTGCTTTTTCTACAGGTCTTCTTTGATGGTGAGGAAGCTGTTGATGCTGGAGGAGTGACAAAGGAATTTTTCCTCCTGTTGTTAAAAGAGCTACTCAACCCTATCTATGGCATGTTCACTTACTACCCAGAGTCAAACCTGCTGTGGTTTTTAAACACGGTAAGCCCTTGCCCTCTATACATGTAGGTTGGAATAATATGCTGCATGTAAATGACAAGGAAGTTAGTGGCAACCTATGGGAAAGAAATGTTCTTCCTCTCATTTTCTACTCCTGATACAATGTGAGTTCTATTTTCAGTTATTGTAAATAGGTCCATTAACCTCAGTAAAATGGTGATGATTGTGCTTGTTAAGGAGTTGGGTCTCTCTATTCTTATCCCACAACAAAATTTGTACTAAGGGTCAGATGGCAGGTAATACAACTCTTATTATCATGAATGTGATGGTCATGTGCTGTTTTACAGAATGAGAGGTTTAGGTGGTAATGGCATTAAGAGTTCTGTGCCTCCCTTGCTGTTCCCGTAATTGCAGCCAATCCACTTAGTCATGCATCGCTATTGCCTTCAGGATCTAAAGTTGTTAATGCTTTATGTGAGGAAGCTCTCAAACAGCAGGAAACATGGCTTGTAGTGGAGGGTTGTTGGTTTTGTAAGAGTGTGGAGTGCAAGATCTGTACCTGTCAGATGGCTGGAGATGGCAGTTTATGTCCTTTTGTTCACCTTCATAGGTAGCAAGGTGGGAAATGACATTGCCAGTCTTCCCTTCAGGTGTGGCTGTCCTGGTTGGGGGGTTACAAGGAAGGAAGTGGCGTGGTACCTTTTGTAACCTGTAAACAGTATTACAGAGCATTCACTCCTAATGTCAGTGCTATAAAACAAGTCTTTTGGCACCAGGAGTGATGACAGTGTAAGCACTGAAAACAAGTGGTCTATTTGGAACACTTAACAGAGGTGGGCAGCCAGTCTGTGGCTGAGAGTCAGTATGTGAAGAAAAGGAGGCCTGTGCTAGCACCTCTGCTGGTGTGTGTGCCTGGGTGGCACTGTGCTGATGCAAAAGCTTTTATTAGAAAATAGGATGAGTGATAGGGAGAGAGGATTGTTAGCATATTTTCCTGCAGTACATAGACAGTAAACATTGGAGCACTGTTAGTGTCTAAACGCAGCAGTATTTAGAAAGGAATTAAAAGGCAGGTAAGGTGGAAAGCTGCTGTTTCCACACCTGATCATGGCTTACAAAAGTAATAGAGCATGCTTTCTGAAGCTTTATGTCCATGCCACGCACCAGCAAGGAATTTACAACCAAAGTGGCACCTTATGGGAGCTCTCTGACTATCCAAGTTGGAAAAGCAGGGTCTGGCTTCTTAGTGCATGGAGGAGAGGGTACTGTGCATTGCACCGGTGACAGTGTGTCTCATCAGGATTTCTCTGTGTGGTTTTGCAGTGTTTTATAGAACACAACTGGTTTCACTTGATTGGCATCATATGTGGTCTTGCAATATACAATTTCACAGTGGTAGACCTTCACTTTCCCTTGGCTCTGTACAAAAAACTCTTGAACGTGAAGCCCTGCCTAGAGGATTTGAAGGAGCTATCCCCTACGGAAGGAAGGTATGAAAATCAAAATTTGCAGCTTTTCTGGAAAGGCAGACCATGCAACTAAGAACAAGAGGTGCCAAACTAGGTAAAAGCTGATCAATAAAACACTTCCTGTTCTTTTTGAGTGGCTGATCAATTTGGGTGACTGTGGTCCTAGCAAAACATGAGCTGGTGGTGAATTTGGGGTAAGACTTCTCTCCCACAGGCTACTGGATCCATCTGCTTGGGCTCCCACCCTCCTGACCCCCAGAAACTGGGTACCAACACAGCCAAAAGACACCTTCCACACCCCCCTTTGAGAACAGGGGTGAGAGCCTGTCTCTGCCCTGTGTGGTTATGTGTGTGAGCCCAGATCCCAGCCTCGGCCTTTCCCCTTGAGCCAGGCTCAGGCTAGCAAGCAGGCAGCTGTGTGTAGCATTGTGAATTGTCCCATCCCTGAACCAAGGCAGCTCTGACCTGCTTCCCTGCCAGGAGGAAGTTGAATGGAGTGAAAGAATTACTTTTTCTAAGTGGTCTATTGAATATTTTCTATCCAATTGCTTAGGTATACTGGTTCCCCCTGACACTGGGAGGTTAAGATCCCACTGTCTGACTGCTGTCTTCCTTTTCTGAGTTGCCGTCTGATTTATCTACACAAAGTGAGAGCTGTATTTATCAATACCAAGGTAAAATGCCAAGCAGACAGCAGCAGGATTTTGGAGGGTAGCAGAGTATTTTCTATATGATGGGAATTCAGATACAGTCCACCTCTGTCTCTTCCTCCACTCCCTCAGAACTTTGTGTGGTGATGACATAGAGTTAGAGCTTTAGAACTAGAAATGTAATTCTATTCCAAAGCCAGGGTCATTAAAGGTGATCCATGAACTAGGTGGGCATGAACTGTATGGATAGTTTCTGTCAACTGGCACTTCTCCAGTTTCTAACAAAGCATCTCTTTATTTGAGCTGTATTTCCTTCTTACTGCTTCAGGTGACTCAGGTGATTCTCTCTCTTGCAATCCTACTACCCAGATGTATGTTGCTGTTTACTCCTGCTGAATTTATTTTCCCTGTTAGATTTATGGCTTTTTAAATCTCTGATTTTTTTCTTAATTTTTTTCCCTACTTGTTATTTAGGAGTCTCCAGCAACTTTTAGATTACCCTGGGGAAGACGTGGAGGAGACATTCTGTTTGAATTTTACAGTAAGACACATTTAACTTACCAACTCTCTGATTACTGTGGTACAGCTGAAGCCCATCTGTATTTTCTTGTGTATTGGGGATCATTTTTTGACTCTCTGTCCAAGGCCTTGATAAAAACAAGGTACCATAAAACTGCTCCACACTGTGAAGAACCTTGCTGGGCAAGGAGAGCAGTGCCCATTTTCTTCTTGCATGAATGAGAGCACATAAACTCTCTTAGATCAAACTTATCTCTGGAGCGAGTCAGAGCTGCACCTGACTGTGTCTCCTGCAGGGCAGAGCTGTAATTTGGGCTGAGGCAGTGAAGCCATAGAGATGATAATGCAACCTGTGTGAAAAGGGATACCTTTAAAATAGCAAGAGACTTTTCTCCAAATTATTTTTCACACGTAAGGGGCTCTTTTGTCTATGGCAACTTGAAAATTGACCCTTTTGCGCTTTTTTTTTTTTTTTTTGGGTAGCCAGTTAGTGTACAGAGTGTAGGTTTGTTCTGGTGCCATCCTAGGCTGGCAAAAGCAGGAAAGTATCTGTGTCATTTATTCTACCAGTGACAGAGGATGAGTTAACCTACTGAGTTTCTCTTAAAAAAGGGAGTCAGTTTTATTGCCAGAGCTCATAGGTTTAGTTAAAAACAGGTTTTTAGTTACCAATCTCTTGGGTTTTTTCTCCAGGAAATTTACCTGAAGTAATTTTTCTTCCTTTTTAAGTTCACATTTCAACTTAATAGCAGTCCTACAGCAAATGTAGGTGGGGAGGGTGGTGAAGCACACAGGGTACTTGGAACAGAGAGCAGAAGTTTCTGCACATACCATTTTCTCTGGCCCACCCTTTACATGCCAGTCCTCAGCTGTGAAAGAGGACTCTGTCTTTCTTCCAGGCATATGCTTTGGAAATATACTTCTGGTAAAATTACTTTCCTGGTTTTGTACAGATCTGCAGGGAAAGCTATGGTGTGACAGAGCAGAAGAACCTGATTGAAGATGGAGATAAAATCCTGGTGCAAAAGGACAACAGGCAAGTGGGGCACCTGTAGGGATGGGTTCCTGCTTGTGGTGAAGTCAGGTGCCACAGGAACCCTGGCTGAAGGGAAATGGGAGGGGGAATTAGCAGTCACTGCGAACAAATTTTAAGACCAGTTGCTCAAAAGTTACTCAGCACTAGTGGCACTTGAACAAAAATCAGGTTTACATCATCCTTCCACTAATATTCGGAAAATGTACCATGCACTTGGATTGACATCTTCCCTGTAAAAAGCCTCTGTGTAGGCTCTTGGTAGTTTTCTCATTTTAGGTAGAGATTGGAGCATGATTGTGGCCCAGGTCAATACCCTGATGGCTCAGGGAGGAACTGTACATGACCAACAGAACTGAGCCTGGCAGAGTTGTTTGCACTCCTAATTCTGGAGCCGGAAACACTTTCCTTTGAGCATGGCCTGACCCCATCCCTGATCACAGCCAGAAGGACATGCTGTACTTGGATCCCTTTCCCCTTGACTGAACACCTCTGAGTTATTACTAGCACAGCTACCATTTCCCCCCTTTCCTTTTTGTCCAGCTGCTGAACTATTTTCTTCCCATAATCTCGTAATTGGATTTCTACAAATGCCTTTATTACTTGAAGCAACGTTCACATTCTTTCTCTGCTGGCAAAACATTGTGATCCAGTGACTACTCTGCAGCATGGTTAGGGACTTGTACTAGGATTGCTGAAGACCTTGCTGGCAAGGCTGGAGATGAAGTAATTTCCTATTAATCTGATTATTTAAAAGGGTTTTGAATGTGTCTAAAGCCATTGCTATAGCAAAAGCTTTGTCTGTGTTACTTCTTACCTACTTTACTACTGCCCAAAATGGTGCAATTACACAGCTAAAGAGCTGCCTCCATGCAAAACCCACATAGAGGTGGAGTAGGGCAATTCTGTCTCCCTTCAAAGAGAAGATGGACTTCAGGTAAAACAGAGGAGTGTTTAATCTACCCCTGCAACAGTGAAGATGAAAATGCCAGTGCTAGAACCCTTTAGGTTTTTAGGTTGGGCATATACATTCGAAAGAAAACCAGCCTTTTTTTACTGTATGCCATACAGTACAAAGGAACAAAGATTTCAGCTGAGAACACTTGGATAGAGCACCAGGGTTAACTACTGGAACTGATTATTAAGTCAGGATAGCAAAAAAGGGAAGAAAATCCTAAAGGAGGAAGGCTAGTGTGTAGTTCCACCAGCTTAACATTCCAAAATTCAATTGCTTCATCCTGACTGGAGTTTTGAACTCAAGCTAACCTCTAAATCCAAGTCTAGACATGGCTGTCAATTTACCTTACAGTGCTTAATGACTTCCTCCACCTCTGCATTCAAAGGCCAGGGACCAATTTGCTGCCCCATGGCCTGAATAGTTTGCTGTATTCATGTCTTCCTGTGTGAGGGAAGTACTTTGGGAGCTGGGGAACACACGGGATTGCTGTAACTGACAAATGCAGAATGGGAAATGCCTGCATTTTCCCTTTCTCCTTTGGACTGCATCAAGTGCTCTTGATGCAGGGTTCATGACCGTAACAGCCAGAGAGGAATTAAGCAACAGTTAAGTGCTTAATCAGCTTGGATTTCCCTGATGCTCAGGTGACTGTGGGGAAAATGGCAATAAAACAAATAACTCCCCCTTTGGTATATGATTTCTTACTCAAAGTGTTATTTTTGTTAGTCTGCTTCCTTATTTCCTTTTTCATTCCTTACCAGTCCCTCATTGCTTTGGCATAGTGAATGTGGGGAAAATTCCTCCATCAAAAGGCCAAAATACTTCTTCCAGTTGTAACCTCCTCAGCTTTACTGGTGGTAGAGAACCTCCCATGCCGCCACTGCCAGGGGATAAGCAGACACATGGTGCTGAACACTCTGTCCGTGTTGCAGTGACTCGGTGAGGGGAGGGCAGTGGATTGAGCCTGCTGGAGACTCGTGTGTGCAAAACACTTTACAGGCAGAAGCAGGAGAACTTGGCAGTGCTGCTTCTTAGGCATATGATTAAAAGTGCTTTCCTTTGCCTGCTTTCTCTCAATGCATTAGGGAAGAATTTGTTGAAGCCTATGTAAATTACATCTTCAACCTCTCCATCCAAGAGTGGTACACGGCCTTTTCTACTGGCTTCCTGAAAGTGTGTGGTGGGAAGGTCCTGGAACTCTTCCAGCCCACAGAGCTCAGGGCCATGATAATTGGAAACAGTAACTACAACTGGGAGGAACTGGAGGAGGTAAAGTTTCCCTCTTGTACTTTTGTTTTTTTTGCACGAGTGCCAGGATTGTGCAGTTGCAGGAGGTGGGCATTAGTCTGTGCCAGGAGATGTGATAAGCCACAGATGCATTTTCTTTTTTTTTTTTTTTTTTTTGTGCTCCTTGTACACCTTGCTGTCATTCACATGAAAGCTTTCTCACTGTGCTGGTCTTCTACAAATAAAGCTCAGGGAGGAAATTGAGGATGACAAAGGACAGAGAGAAGGACTTCCATCTGCTTTTTTTAGGGATAAAATCTAAGACAAAGGGTCTTCACCTATAGTAAAACTCCATTGCACTAGGGCAAAAAGTAGAGAAGAGTTCAAAGGGGAGTCTGGACACCCAGAAAGGGTTGTATCCTCTCAAAATCCATAGACCAGCAAGTCACTCACAGTGCAGTGTGTGATCCTGTTCGGTCTGTGAACAGGCACTTCAGAATTGTTCTCCACACTTCTGAAAAGCAGAAGCTTAATGCCTGCCTTCCTCGCATTGCCAGGACAGCCCTTGCCAGTCATGCCATTGCCCATCACCCATCCTGTGTTCCCCTTTGAAGCTGTCTGGTGGCAGGTACTAGAAGAGATCAGGTCTGGGTTCTGCTTAGTCTTTGCTTTCTAGTGCCAACTGAAAAGGTGGTATTTTGGTTTTTAATAGAGTGCTGTCTATAAGGGAGACTACACTGCCACACACCCAACTGTGAGAATGTTCTGGGAGACTTTCCATGCATTTCCCTTGGAAAAGAAGAAGAAATTTCTCTGTAAGTATCTTGCAGTGGTGCAGCAGCTCCTGGAATTGAAGACTCGGGTGGGAGGGGCTGCAGAGCTTCATTGCCTTAAGTTGGGTGATACAGCATGAGTGGCAGTATCTGCTAGTCAGAGCTGGGGTTTCCCTCAGCTGTGGGATTTTTTTCCTTCTGTCCTGGGTAGCTGGCCCTAGGTAGCCCTGCTTGAACAGGGGCTTGGCCCCAAGGACCTCCAGAGGTCCCTTGAACCTCAGCCACTCAGATTCTGTTACTGCTGGAAGGATGCAGGCCGGTGTTTGTGCCCGGCACTGGCCGTGCTGTCCTGCAGCTCCCCTGGGAGCCAGCCAGGCCCTGCATGGAGTCCAGTCGGGGTTTCAGCGCCTCCAGGCAGGTGGGGCTGAGCACTGCCCCGGTGGGAGGTCCCTCACCTGCCCGGCCTTCCCTGTGCCTCTGGCAGTGTTCCTGACGGGCAGCGACCGCATTCCCATCTACGGCATGTCCAGCCTGCGCATCATCATCCAGTCCACGCCCAGCGGGGAGCAGTACCTGCCCGTGGCTCACACCTGCTACAACCTGCTGGACCTGCCCAAGTACAGCAGCAAGGAGGTCCTCAGTGCCCGCCTCGTGCAGGCCATCGACCACTACGAGGGCTTCAGCTTGGCCTGACCCCACAGGCCACGGGCACAGACTCTTGGGTGCCCAGCAAGAGAACCATGGGCTTGGGCTTTATTTTTGTAAGGGAATAGATCTGAACTTTTTTTTTTTTTTTTTTTTTTTTTT
>VZTR01004973.1:47054-72284 GCA_013400775.1 Chaetops frenatus
AGGCACATGCTCACCATCCAGGCTTTTGCTTTGCTGAACTGGGCCTGAACAATATAAAAATGAGCCACTGCTAAGGACCTTTTGGTAACCCAGCACTCTTTCTGATCCCACACTTCCACCAGCAGAGTGACGCTGCAGCCAGCTTGGCTCAGCTGCTTTCCTGAAAATAACTAGGGAGAGCTGGCAATGAGAGGAAGAGCCCGCAGGAGCAGGCAAAGGCACAGCTCTGGCTTCCTGGGCTGCCCTGTGCGTTCACCCTGGTCAGGCTTCCCTTCAAAAAACTTTCTGAGCCAATTTGTCAGCCCAGTTAACACACCTCAAGGATCAGAGGAGATCCCATCTCAGGAAATGGGAACTCGGCACCTCTGAAAAGCCAGATCAGCACACAAGTCCTCAGTGCTGTTTGGAAATACAAAATTCAGTCTTTGCTGGCTTTATATGAAACAGGCAATTCTGCAATCAATAAAAAAACCAAACCAAGCTGTCAGTCCCCATCCCAAATGCTTTCATTAACACACATCTCTGCTTTACCCACCCTGATTAGCAATGGGCACACGCAGCCCACGGCTGCCTTTGGAAGAGTTCAAGGGATCCTGAGGAGACCAAAACAGCAGCAATTTGGCAAGAACACACAGCACACACGGCAAGTGAAAGGGGATAAATCTAAGTACCACAACCCAAATACAACTATTTGTGAGCTCACTTGCCCTTAATAAGGAAGGAAGGGGGAGAAGTTGTTCTGGGAGTCCTCTTGGCTCCTCTGGTGTGACATGCACGAGGCTTGGCTACAACCAACACTGGATTTCATCTTGGCTATTTGGCTTCTGCACATTGGCAATGATCCCCTGGGGAGCTGAAGATAGCATGGCAGAAGTGCCCTCCCTTGGGTGTCAGCGTGGAGCCTGGTTCAGGGCAGACCAAGGGGTGCACACAAGCCTCTGGAGTGGGAGAGCAAGCCCCGGACAGTGGAACTGTGAGCCCTCAGTGACTTGGTGTCCCTGAACTCAGTGCCTTTCTCTCCTTCAGGCAGCACCTGTTTCACATCACATGAGCACCTGATTCAGCTGTCCCAGGACTTTCTTTTCTGAAAGTCATAAGCAAATATGAAAACACTGCACTGCCAAAACTTGCACTCAAGACAGGGGCCCTTTCCACAGGCAGGGTGTGGCTCCATGCTCTCAGTTCCCTGCAGTATCCTCTGTGCTGCTGTAACTCCTACACTGGGAAGAAAAGCCCATCCTCTGCTGCCACCATCAGTGTTGCTGCTGCAGCCCACACAGAGATAATGTGCATGAAGGAAGAAAATTTATGTGAGTTTGTGGGACACCTGTGTGGACTGTTCAGCTTGAGCTCAGGCGTCTGTATCAGGATGAAGCACACGTCCTAATGGGGTGGGTCTTCAATATATCTACCACACATTTGACACGAGATATTTAACCAACCACCAAAATCCCAAGGGATTTTGACTTAAAGCTTTTAAAACATCTTCTCTTCCCTCTTGCCCAAATGTGGTCAGAAGGTCTCAGTGTCACCCCCCCAAGATAATTTTCTTTACTATTCCAAACAAGCAGGTACTTCTTTCTATTTTCGTTGAATTAGCCATCATAAAACTGGGAAGAAAACCCATCTCAAGCCTGGGCAAAACTGCAACTCACCCCAGCTCTGGCTGATGACCAAGAGATTCTTACAGCATTTCTCCAGAGCAAGAGAAGATGCTGGACTCCAAACAGTCAGGTCAAAAGTCTGAGCAGATCTTCACTGTAGCTTCAAGAGAACAGTGTTGGTGCTGCCTGATCTGTGCCTTCACATGAGATTGGTCAGGGCACTTGTCTGTTCAACTAAAGTACAAGCTGTTTGATGATTTCATTACTATTAATCCTATTTTGCCTCTTGCTATAAAAAAAAAAAAAAGAATAGCATGGCTGGCTTTGATATTCTAAATATTACAGGATCTGTGAGCAAATCAATACAGAAGGATCCCTTCAGTGCAGTCACTGAGTGCAGTGTTTTGTCTCCTATACTGGCAAACTCCATTTTGGGCATCAGGCCTGAAGAAACAGCGGGTAACAGCAAATGTAGAGTGTGACAGAAATCCACCTTTCCTCCCTCTCCCACCTCTGGGAATGACCCTTCAGTTCCCAGGGAGCTCCTCATTTCTCCCAGCCAGGCTCCCGCTGCATCCCCTTCATGCATTTGTCCATTTGGTGCTCTCTCCTCTTTGTTTATTGGCCAAAACAATCTCCTCCTTTACATTATCTTGGAGCTAATATCTCTCTTACTGATCAGGACTTCCAGCAGCCTCAGCTTGGCCTTAACCTGCTTGTATTCATTGTATTCTTCAGCCATGGGAGTGCGGTCTTCTTTCTGCACATTCCTAGTGGGAGTGAAAGCAGATCATGAAGATTTCTGTAACAGGAACCCTCCCTCAGCAGCCTCCCTCTGTCCCCCCAACAAGACCTACAGCTCCTCTCCTCATGAGAGAACAAGACCAAAACATTTATCTTTTCAGAGGGAAAAAAAAGAAAAAAGGGGGCAAACAAGCTGCTCCAACGAAGTGTGGGATGCTTGGGTATTGAAGCTGAGCACAATCCCACAGTTCCGAATCCTAAAATATGAAAATATTTTCATAATAAATATGAAATATGCCCTGCTTCTCTGAAATCACCAGCTCTGCAAAAAAGCTGGAAAACAGTTCAAGAGCCATCTGAGTGTCAGCCTGTGAGCCTGGCAAAATAAAATACAACCCCCCCTGGCATGGCACCACAGCACTTACATGAACAGGCTGACTAGCAAAAAGAAAGATGGTATTTGATCAGATTGCTAAATCTGAAATTTTCAGTGATTTTACAAAAATGCCTAAGTATGATGGCTGGTGACAAAAAACAGACAAGATAATTTAAGAGTGTAAGTATATGAAAACATTCTATCAGCTGGTTAATGAGGGACATTTTCTTAAAACAATAAAACCAGTTACACTAAAGCAGGAATACCTGATAAAACTAGTGTCTGAATACCTCACAGACAAGCAAAAATATGACAGAAATCACTAGGAAAAAAACTAGTTGTTTTAACACTGAATAACTCTTCCACCATTCTCAATGTGGCTAAAGCAATAATAACGATTGTGAAGGAGAAAGAGTGAATGACAGTGAATCAGGTAACTTTGCGTATTTGGAGATCTTTGTAGATGCAAAACAGATTAAAAGTAGCTGAAGAACAGAGAGGCAGCTAGGAAATTGTTACCTTCCATTTTGTCGGAAAAAGTTATCTTCAAAGTCTCTCAATTTATTTCTGATTTGCTTTTTCTCTTCCCTGACTTCCTGAAGCTGCTCTAACAGTTCAGGGCTGTTGGGTTTTAAGATAATTGAGATTATCCATATGTACACAATTAAAACAGGAAACATACAGTAAACCTACTGATGTTTGTATGTATGCCAAGCAATGGAGCTGCTCCTGTGAGCAGCTCTGGCAGCCTCACGTTACTTGAAACAAAAAGCTCTCTGAATTTAGTTCAGCAAAACGATCATTGTCTTAAGCTGCAGCCTCTAAGGAGGTTAAGTGTACACTTCACAATTCACCACTAACTTCTACAAAACTTAGTTACTGCAGATGGGTCTGGGTCTGGTGACTTTTATAGGATCAAATTCAAATCAATTCACAACTCAGGGCAACCACCCACATGTGTTTGCACCAGGCCTGAAACTAGCAAAGCTACTTCCACTTGACCTCTCCAAAACCTGAAAAACCTGAGGTGCAGGGTTTTCATGATAAAGGCTTGCCACTGGAGGAGTTACTATTTAGTGATGGAATCCAAAGATACATAAGCTAAGTATCAGTATCAGGACAAAGCAGTTTCTTCCCTTTCCTATGAGGGTCTATTGCATTTAAAAATAAAACATGAAAACTTCTGTCTCAGCATTTTATTTGTCAGAAAAGTGTCCAGGTTTTTTTTGTCTTTATGATCTATCTTAGCAAGAAATAACTTTTTGAAGTTGCCTGTGAATTCAACATACATGGATGCTTCATGGAGATTTGAAAGCCCCATATCCTGACTGCTCCTAGACGGCATCTTATCATCCACTGGGGAAACAAAGCCGTCAGCATCCTCTTCCAGCTGATCCAAGAAGCTGCGCACGCTGAAATCTGTTTTTATGGTAATTGTGAGATCTGGCTTCACAGTGCTGTCCTCCTCAGAGCCCTCCTCTTCCTCCTACACACAGGGACAGAGCACCCCCACAACAAGACAGGTTATTGTTCCCCTTCTCAGGAACAGGTTCCTCCTCTCACCACATGCACTCGGAACAAGAAGTGGAAAAGGCAGCGCAAACACTTCAATTGCCAAGCAATACACAGGACACCAGAAGACCATCAGTAAGACACCCTAGAACCAAAGCATGACAGAGAAATTGCCACCACCAACTCAGACTGGTTAAGGAGACCCAGGGCGACACAACTGAGTGAAAAAAAATACCTGGGGTTCAGAGCAACCTGTTGCTTTGATTAGTTTATGTATTCTGATGTAAATAAACCCACTTACAGTTGTTAATGCATGTTGTCCAAAGCATACCAGTTATCCTCTGCATTTCCCTGCAAACACTTCCCAGCATAGAGACTGCCAGGCTAAAATGAGGAATTTTCTCTCAAAAGATGCAGCTCAACAGCTCTCTCTAATGGCTGAATTCAAGACCTCAAGTGCTCATACACAGTGATACCAGTGAGCTCAGATCAGTCTTACAATTACCCAAATGTGGAATAAGATTGACTGTAAAAGGACTGCTGCTGCTATCATGTTCCAAACATCAGCTCTGACCATTTTGCTGGAATACACCAGAAATTGGACTGGAAACTCTGCACAGTGCAATTTCCCATTTCCTCAAGGCACACAGATGAATTGGGTGTGTTCCAATTTTTTTTACAAAATTTATAGGCATGAGATTTGAAATTCCCTGCTGCACTTGGTATTCACCAATTCACTATGTTCTCAAAAGTAGGTCTTGTTCTGTGACACTGTCCAGAAATAATTTTAATTATCAGGGAACAAGGCCCAGTCTCTTATGTATGGAGACATTTCTAGAAGGCAGTTTTCAACCTTAATATAAGGAATGAGGCTACTTAGAGAAAGTGGCAAATGCCAGCATGGACAGTAAATCTCTCAAATAAATATGTATATGTGTGTAAATGTATTTATTTTAGAGCCATGTAACTCTAGCCAGGAAAGATCTAAGCACATGGATATCTTTAAAAGCTTTTGAGGGCTAATATCACTTAAATCTTCAAGACAAAAAGATTTTGTAGCACTGGGGTCAAAAGAAGACATTTTCTTGATTTTTTTCCCATGCAGTTCCTTGTGAATAGTGCAATTATTCCTAAGAGATTGCTGCCATATTTCAGCAAAAAGGGGGAAGGTAACACCAGGACCTGGCTTAGTCTCATTAAATCCTAGAAGGCAGTGATTTATAAATGCATACATTTAAATTAAATTATAGTTTGCCCAGAGTTTTCCTTTTAAGTTAAAGCTCTAGGCCATGATGATGCATTGCAAAGCCACAGGCTGAGAATTACAACCAAGACTGAGGCTGGAGCATGAAAAAAACATTATCTAGGAAGAAGTTTTGAGTAGCAATAATTACAAAAGATACAGAGAAGTATGAATGCACCTTAGGAAAATCTGCAGGGAACTTGTGAATGTTGAAGCAATATTAAGCACATGATTAGACAGGACCCATTTCTCCAGACATCAGTTGTACAGTTTAAACAGAAAGCACAAATCACCAGCCACACACTGTTCCAAACAGCCAACAACCAGCAACTCCAGGCTGAACTGGGGAGGGGAGACCATCCCTCACTGCCATTTCCCTGTCCCCAGGTGTGCCACCCTGCCCAGACTGGGAAGGGCTGCAGCAGGAGAACATGCATCCTGCTGTGGCCTGAAGGAGGACTTGCTAAGTCAGTCTAAGCAGTAAAAACAGCACACTTTGCTTTAGGGGAATCTCTCTGACAGCAAAGGAGGAGCTCCCATGCCCTTTCTTGGGAGAGCTCCTGGAAAGAAAGCAAAGGGACAATTTCCATAAGCTGTGTGACAAGCTGCTCCTGAGGACAGATGCAAGGTGCTCTCCTCACAGACACCCATGAGCCTGCCTTGCCTTGCTGCAGGACGTCAGCACGCTGCCCGAGCCACCAAGGAGCTCAGCAGCCAGCCTCCTGCCACAGGATGCCCACAGGAGGAGAAGAAAGTGTAGAGATTTCATTTAGACCTCAGAGCTAAAACACTGCATCTGGCTGTCACAAGACCTCCAAAGTAATTTTGCTCTTAAATACAGGAGTGAATTAAAAGGATTCTTAGCCAAAACTCCAACATAAAAAGCCCTCTAAGGCCTTCCTTTTAAAATGTCTCACACAGGAACCTCACTTTAAACCTGCAGCAGCATTTACACCTTGAACCAGAATGATCTTCATCAACTAGATTTATTTAGCATGCTCCTGCTTGGATTGTTATGCAATCATGAGGCATTCCAGAGTTACAAATGTAAAATCCCCAGAGTATCCTATCATCAGCACACCCATACAGCAAGAATCCCAGAGATTTTTTCAACACAACATTCAAGTACACTTGTACCAAAGTGTTTGGTAAGGTCACCTCACAACACCTTTCAAGCTTTTAGTCAACTCTCCCAAATGCTTCAAGAAAAAAACCACTCGAAAACACCTGAATACTGATATTGTCATTCCCTGCCCACAGTGGACCCATGCAGGAGCTAAATTTTGGAGCCTTTTGCCAATTTCCTCTCTTTACTTCTGAGTGTATTCAGTACAAAGCTGCCAGATGCAGCTTCATGGAGTCCTGTGAAAGTGTTAACAGGCACATCATGTTAACAGGCTTAGGGCTGTCATCCTGATCTTCTGCCAGAAACTCCTCCAGTTTGTATTCCCTGCAGGACACTGCTGAACTTGTTCGGTGCTGGCCCTCAGAGATCACCATAACTGACACTGGGTGCAAGCAGAGGTAGAGAACAAAACACACTAAAAGAACAGAAACAAACACAAACACTCCCCACCAGACCAGTACTGCAGATTTGATCCAGCGGTTATCTAGAAAATACTAAGAAGCTCAATGATCATTAACCAGCTTCCAAACAGCAGCTTAACATCTTCAGTCTGCAATCTGGTATTAATGAATATGTGCCTCGAATAGTCCATAAATATACAATCTACTGAACTCAAATCACCTTGGATCTCTAAGTCTGCAGTATTTACACTTAACCAAGCTCTGGCTGGATAACAGAAATATGACCCACATGTGCTGAAGCAGTTTTCTCCCTTGTTACACTGCAAGGACACAGAAAGTAAGCCAGGGCCCAGCTCCAAATTGTGTGTCCTGGTCTGCTGTTGGACTTTATTCCTCAGGGGAAGGCCCAGTATCGCAGCAATCTTCCCCATCCCGAATTATTACTCCACAGCAGCACCAGAAGAAACACAACAATCCTGCCATCCACATCTGACCAAGTATCAGCTAGCAGAACCAAGCTGTTCTTACTTCCATCCTCATGACACTGAAGTGAAAAACACCCTGCACAAGGTGGTGAAAAAGAGCCTGGATAAAATAAGTGGGTGGGAGCAGGTAAGGATCCCGTAAGTGCCCCAGCTGGCTCCATGTGCGAGGGTTAGTTTTGTGAGAGCTCGTTCCTGCCACGGTGCTGTGTGCAAGCCACAGAGCTTGGGAGTGAGAGAAACTACTGCAAAACAAGTTAGTGTCTTTTAAAAGTAAGGAGGAAAGCAAGGAAAAAAGCAAGGTACAGGGATAATTGTGATTTTTTTTTTTAAAGCAAAATAAAATACATTATGTGCAGATAGAGGGGAACAGAGAAGGACAGGAAAGAATTCAAAGCCAAGGAAATACTGTAGTCTTATCTACAACAAGGGAAGAATTTGATCAGAATTGGCCAGGCTTAAAGCAGCTACTGATTTTTCAGGAGGACACTGCAAAAAAAAAAAATCAACACTGATGAGAAAAATCAATCAACCATTCTGTTTCATTGGTATAAGGGGAAAGTAGATGCAAACTGAGCAATTAGTTAGCAGCTGGAGGTCTTCACCTTTATCTCCTTGAAGAAGGAAGCTGTTTCGCCCTCGATAATTGGCTGCAGCAAAGGGCTTCTCCGCTTGCTGGAGGGGGAACCCTGTGACAGGTGTTAACAAGTATGTTACATTGTGAACCCCTTTCTCCTCCACCACCTGCTCTCAAGCTCATTCTCACCCACACATTCACTCTCATCTCACTGCTGGACCACCAGGAGGAATAGCTTTCTCAAAGAAGAAAAATATGCCTGGCAAACCCCCTGAACCTTGGGCTGTTATCTCTCAGGATGTTGCTTGGCAAAGGACACCACTGCCAATCTGTTTTTGTAAAGAAACTTGGATGATTACTAGCTGGGTAGTGACTACAAGGCAAAGGCTGCAAGAAAATAATCCCCAGCCCGAGCCCCATACATACACAGAGCATTTGGCTGGTTCTCCAGAGCTACGGGGTAAGCTCAGCCAGACTCTCAAGACTTGCTTTCCAGGAGCCTGATTTCCCGCTGAAGTGCCTACTGATGTAGAGATGGAATTTCAAATGTATCTTCTCTCTCTATGAGCCTCTCACTGTTCTCGCTCAGAAGACTGGAAAAAACAGTCTCATCTCTCCTCTACTAGCCTCTTTGGAATTTCAGTTTTGTGTCTAAAAAGGACCTGGGCTCTCTTTGACAGCTTTGCATTAAACTGCCCATGCACACCTACATGGTTTCCTCCTCCTTGATTCCTCCTTCCTCCACTGTCTTCACAGCACACATTTTGGGGACTATTTTGCATATTCCAGGAGGAACAGCTTTGTATTTTGTTTTAAATGCAGAATCAGGAACACCTCCCAGTATTTGCAGAAAAAAGCCCCACTTCTCAGTGACACTGCACTGAGTACTGCTGTGCCAGCCTGTTCACTCCACTGGCCATCTACAGAGAGCGGGGCAGGACACGAGCACTGCTTAGGAAAAGCAAAAAAAGGTTCATACATGACAGAAAGAGTAAACACGAACTTTAATAAAAGAATTCTCTTTCCATAGACAGGCTTGAAGTATTCTGTGTGGGTTTTTTAGATTAGTTAATTTTTAAAAACTGGACTACACAAGTTGTCTAAAATTAAAGATGGTCAATTTTCTCCCTAGAAGGGTGTATTGTGTTCCTTGCTGGTGGTGAAGCAGGACCTTGAATGCAGAAATATCCACCATTTGCAGGATCTCTAATACAAATGAAGTGTTAGAAGACTGAGGGCCCTTTCTTTCAGCCAAGGACATTCCTGGCATCTCCTGTGGGATCTACTCAAGTCTATGTTCCTATGTAGAGGAAACCTGTACATACAACCCTGTGTAACCAAGCAGCATAGAAGACCTACAGCTCAGCATGGGTTGGTAGGGAAAAAGAAGTGAGGCTGTAGCCAAATAGAAGATGATGAAGTAACAGCAGCAGCCCAATGGAAAGAGAAGAAACAACACAAGGTGAGATGTGCCCCATGGCTCACTGGTGGGCACTAAAGTCTCTTGACCAGCTTTGCCCAGCTTCAGTATCAAGTGAGTCACTGATTCACTCATTTGCTTCATCTTTGAGAGATAAGGGAGGTTGGGACTTAGCTTTAGTGACTGTGTTGTACGCAGAAGTGTGGCGATTCCTGCTTCCTCAGCTTGGAACCAAAGAAACAGCCCACAAGAGAACGCTCTACTCACAATAATAGGGATGGTGTTGGCTCTGGAGAGGATCTGTTTGACCAAGCGATACCTGTCATACAATGGCTTCATCACCTGCCGTTCATTCCTGGTAACCTGGAAAGGAAAAAAACCAGGAGAGATCCATGAAGCCTGCAGCAAATGCTCCACTCTAGAACTCATATGCCTGTGATCATCCTCAGTCTGAGGGGTTTGATGGGAGTTTTATGGGGACAACAGGTGAGCAGCACTAGCCCTGAAACTCCTGTCCATCATGGCATCACCTGCGGCCAGTGCCAGCTGAAGCTGTGGGTGGGGTGTCTTGTAAAGGGGCTGTGAGAGACAGGTGGTTTAAAGGACCAATTAGGGATCAGATGTCTACAGCACACAATGACCTGCAGAGGCAGCACTCTGTGCTTGCAGTCACGTCTGCCACTGTAAGCACAAGATGAGCTTTCCCATCCTTGTTCTTGTGGCTAGCCCTCAATAGCTGTGTTCAGGACCCATGAAAAGAGAAAGCAGCTGCACTGACTGGATGTTGCAATGTGAAGAGATTCCCCTAAGTAGGGTAAACTACAGATTTCACAAAAGCTGACTTTTTGACTTTGCTATTCCTCCTAATTTCCTGTCCAAGCCAGCAGTTTTTCATCTTTTTAACCCCCTAACTTTGCCCTCCATCCCTCCTCCCAGCCATTTTGCTGAGAAGAATTTACTGTACTGCTCAGAAGGGATGTAGGTGCCAGGGCTGTTTGGCATAGAGAAGAGAGAATAGTGCTGTGATGTCCACCTCAGGTGTTCCTTATATCGCTCTGTCCTTAACTTCACTCCTCCTTACAGCTGGTTGTGCTCCCTCCCCAGTTTGAGAGCATTACAGAGTGTGTTTATTTCTAGTTTTCTTTCAGATTCAAGGTGGGTTTTATTTCTTCAGTGTTTTCTTACAGCACATTAGAAAACAAACAAAATCCTCAGCAAAACCTGATCATCATTCAGTACTGTCTGACCCACATCCTATAAGTGTCCTTCCATTAAATCTTTTGTCTAACTTTAGATTATAAAGCTCTTATGAGGAAGCTTTAACTGATGTCATACTTTTATACTGCTGCTAATCACCAGAGCACCTGAACAACTGCCATATAAAAATCAGCATCAACAGTGTAACCCCTAGGGAGCTTTGTGCTGTCTCTTTCTACAACAGAAATAGAAGAAAAGGGAATACAGCTTGAGACAGGGAGGCAATTTCAAAGGGGAACTGTCTCTTATTTTGTCTGCAGTTGACTTTCACTGGTGTAAACTTTCTAAAGTTTTTACATCCTCCCTCCAGAGAAGAGGGGTTTGGCTTGTGAGGGGCAAAAAGGCTGTAAGTATTGCCAGGAGTGGGATGGCAGGGATGAACTCTGAGAATCTGAAGGTAGCCTCCACCCTCCTCATAATAACCAGGCCTATGTTCCCTATGTTGGGGGCAGATGAACAGGGAAGAAGGAGGAAGATCTTTAGACCTTCCCTGGTTCAATGCAAACATCCCCAGGCCTGATGAGGGGCATACAGATGGGCAGTCTGAGCTCTGGGGGCTGAATGTCCCACACCCCAAAGCACAGCAGGGCTCCAATTCCTGACAGCCTCAAGCTGCCTGTTCATTGAGTAAGCAGGTCACATGGATTAGAGGGATGTGAGCAGCATCAAACAATTCACTCAGCCCTCTTTGTATTGAGGTTTGTGCTGATGTGCCTGCACTCAATTGCACTGGCCAGCAAGTTGCCTCCAACTTTGGACATTTCTCTGTAACCCATCAGGAATACAATTAGAGAAACTGAGTAACGTAAATATATATATAATATTATTCCTAGCTTTACAACATTAGCAATTTGTGGAACAGGAGGCACAGCACTACTGTTGGCTCAGACCATCTGTAACTCAAAAAAACCCCAAGACTATGCTGAGGCTGAGAAACAAATCTTCAATTAACAACATTTCAAAGTTGATTAACAGCACTGTTCTGTACAGAAAAATAAACATAAGCCTTGGAATGGGCACAAAGTCCTTATGTATGCTGAAGAATGGAAAAGAATATCAGTGTGGAGGAGCAACACAGAGAATTAAAATAGGTGCTGGAAGTTAAATGTATGGAGTCTGAGCCCTGCAGCTCGCTTATACCAGCAAACTTTACAGAAAGCATATTCATAAAGTATATGTTTAGTACATGGGCACACTGTCTCATTAGGTAAACATAAGTAACCAGTAAAATCTGAGTGTATTTTGGGAGAACATCAAAATGCAAAGAGACTGAATAATGGAGCCTTTGAAAACTTTGGAGCACACTCCACGTGGCAAAAGAGCAGCAGCTGAGAACAGACCACTGCTTGCATTGTTAGAGCAGCTCAAGAATTTCTGCAGAGACAGACTTTTGGCTTAACTAAAACAGTTCAGTTCCACCTTTGCAGGTTCATCTATCACTGGTGTAGAAAGACCCAGCTGCACAATAAATCCAAGCTCCGTTGTTTTTCTTGTTCAGTTAAATATCTTTAAGGAAAAAAAGTCTTGGCTGAACTATCCCCATTCTCCTCAAGCTCTCAGTACTTTTCCACTGCTGCACTGCCAGGAGCTGGGAACAGCAAAAGCTGATCAGTCTTCCTTGTCATGCAGTTCAGTGTTGCTAGGTATAGACAGCTTACTTAAAAACAAAACAAATGAAAAAGCAGTTGTGTAAATGAAGCACTGGAAAGGGTAGGTGGAAATAAAAGTATGCTGACAAGACAGGCTCTGGGCTTGTTATCTTTTTGAACAGACTGAAGTGAGTTCACTTCAGTAGGATGCCAACTGTTTATTTATATGATTGTAAAAGCAGCAAAAAAAGACTTGGTCTCACAGAGAACACAGGGAAGGTTAAATGGATTTCCTTGTGCTACCCTTTTGCTATTTTACAGAATAAATCTGCCTGTCCTCTCACATAACTATGCCACTTTCAGTTGCTAGTACAGTTGACTGTACAATATTAGCACTCCATGAAGGTATTTAAATAAGTTACTGAGACTTTTTACAAACAATGGATAAAGAAGGAAATAATTCAGAAGGAAAACATCAGGAGTCCCGTGCAGCAGCAGAATGACAGATTTGTGAGCTGCACTAATCAAGTACTCCTTATAAGCAGTAATTTGCTGCTCCCAAACCACTGCTCAAGAGATTACCAGCACTCTGAAATTCAGTTACTTTACCTATACAGCTGGTAACAAAGATTATAATGTCATCAATGGAAGAGAAAGAGGGACTCATAAAAAGCCAACTTGATGGCCTGGAAGCCACTGTTTCTGCCACAACAGGGATCAACAGAAGACAATACTTAATTCCCTGTCTTCACAAATAAATTGGCCTTGTTAAGATCAAATGTAAAAGAAACCTTATGCCACTCTCTTCTCCTGGTACACAGATAAAACCCATCTGTTTCTCAGGAGAAGACTCAGATCTCCTTTCAACTTAAGCTGTGATGCTCAGGAGACAAACTTGAGAATTCTTTGGCACAAGAGGGTGTGCAAAAAGCAAGGCACTGGGTGAAACATGCTGGAGCTCCTCTAAGAAGGATGTGCAATGTATGTATAGGTGCCTTCCCAGTTAGCCATGGATACCAGAAAACTGCAAACTTCCTGGCTGGATGGGGGACCATGCACAACTATTCCCATGCAGACTGTTCACTGGGCCACAAATTGGGTGTCTGTGGAACCTGGTGAGCACAGTGCCAAAACAATGCCCACTCATCCTGTAGGCTCTGTCCTGCAGGTGTCTGTCCAGCCCAGTGCTGCCTGAGGACATCACCCTGCCTGGAACAGACTCCTCAGCAGCTGCAGAAGTGAAGGATCAGGGAGGTGGATTAAAGGGTGCATGTGTGGTTTGGAGAGCAAGAAAGTCTGGTGACCTGACACCAAAGAGGCATTAGGGGCATCATTTACCACAGACAAAGACATAGAAAGATGTATTTTAGGGAAAAAGAAAAAAGTTGCAGTACATACCGGTCTGCTGTGAATGCCTTCATAATACAGCAAAGCTTTTTGAAGAGCCACTTTTTCAGCTGCTATCTGATCTCTTGTCATGTCCTATGAAAAGTGGCACAGAGAGAGGGAAAGGGAGGAAGAAAAAAGTCAGATTCCTGGACTCAAAAAATACTGATCTCTGCCATAACCAAAGGCATGTCATACCAGCATTATGTTTTAAAGATTAATCTCTACCTTCCAGTTCTGTGTTCCCAGCTACACGGTCAGAGACTGTTAATGTGAGTAGAACCCCATGCACAGTGCAGGCAGATTAAACACACAAACTTTGCATATGAAGGTTTTTTATGTACCTAAGGGGGATTTACAGATTATAAGCGTGCTTTGAAAAAACAGCACTATGCAGCCTTTAATGATGGTGACTCCTTTTCAGTTAAGATCTGAAGTGTAAATTCTACAACAGAACATGTTCTTCCTTTTTCTCCAAATCTGAGACAAACTCCAGTACCTCTTGTAAAGCTTGACACCTTTGCTTTGGCTGTCACAAACACACTTCACCAAGAACTGAAGTGCAGTCAAATTGTCTCTTGTCTTATGGAGTGAAAAGCTGCAGCAGACAAGAGAGGACAAAGCCAAAAAACCAAAAAGGGCAGACAGTTAGAGAAGACTTCTCTAACTAAGTTGGCCAAAATTCCCCCACTGAATTTGCCTGACACCAAGCCTTTTCTCCCTATCACAGTCCCTCTGTAAGTGGCCAGGCTGTAGATTCTCACTACAGTCAGAAAATAGCCAAAACACACTCTGTATATTTTTCTTCTGCAGATCTAGCAAACAAAGATAATGCTGTCTGCCTCACTCTTAAACAGCACTGCACAATTTACATGTAGTCAGCAGACTCAAGGACTTCATTTACAAGGCTGCTCAAACCTCAGGAGCTCACAACATCAGACAAAAATACCTCCCTGCTGATAAGCCTCAAACATTACAGCAGCTAACAGAGCTCAGTGTGAAACTCTGAAGGGTACCCTGAGAGAATAACATTCAACTTTGGCGTACACACGAAGCAAACAGATGACACAATCTCCAGAAGCACTGGAAGACTCAGAATTTCCCAAGAGCCTTTGGATGTAACAACAGAAATAGCCAAATGTGGGGTAGGAAAAAATTGCAATAATTCAGAAACATTACTTGGAATATACAAGGGTCAGACAAATAACACAAGATGACTCCAATAGAAACTGAGCTCTGGAAAAAAAATCAAGGTACTAAAGGCAGAGGGTAAGGAACTCAAGCAAATGACCCCAGATTAATGGCTGCAGACTTTTTAACAAAATGTAGAAGACCACAGCACTTTCACAAGTGACTGTGCAGCCACAAGTTACCTACTTGCACTTAGGCCTAAATCTGACCTGTCTGCACTGTACCTTAATGTCTTCAGGTCGATTTGTCTCTGCTCGTTTCTCTTGAAGCTTCTTCTGAATGGAGTCAAGGGTCACTTCCACAGCAGGCTTGGCAGATTTCTCTGACAGGTCTTGCTTCTTGTCATCCTCCTTCTCCAGCTGAGAGCCGAAGCTCTTGGGGAGCGTGTTGCTGCGCTGACGCACAACAGGGCCAAGGTCTTCCTCCGATATCTTCAGTTTCGACTCTGAACAGGGAAAGATGAATAATTTTTCATTTTTAAAATGTGACAGTGACAGGATCACTGCCTCACATCAAATCTAAATGAGGCAGAGTTGAGCTGTCCCCCAAAGGTGCACCAGTGGCGGCTGCTCACTTTTAAGTTGCTTTCGGAATTTGGCCAAATCATTTGTCCACTTGAGCACTTCAGGATTGGCTGCTTTGTCGCTGTGGGAGGGCTGAGAGGAAAGAAAAGCCATGCTAAATGTGTGTTAAACCACCAGGAGAGATTCACTGAAACCAGTATGTGGCACAACGTGGTAAAACAGAATGTGGACCCAGCACAGAGCACAGGAACTGGCTTCTGACTGCAAGCTGCACACCTTTGACCAGCCCACTTCAGACCTTGCTTAAACTGCTCCTGCCTGTGACAGCACTCTATCTTAGGGGCATCACGAGATGGATTTTCTTTTTAGAAAACACAAAATATTTGATGGTGATGATTAAATTGTAGGAGTGACTCAGAGGGCTGGATGCACATTGGAAGCCTTGTATCTATTGTTTCCTAACAAGAGGGCACTTCCAAAATAGAGGAAACCTAGCATGAACAATTGGAAGTGTTACGACACATGTATCCATACCAAAGGCTGCCTTTGATCATCCAAGGAGATCCAAATAACCCAAATGCTAGGCTACAACAAGCTCTGAGCATTTCTTTCAGCCTCTCCTATTGCAGGCAAGACCTTCCCAGTACAATTCTTTGCCATTTAGATAACCAGAGATGCACACATGCAAAGCTTTAGTTCCTTACACAGCTTTCTGTGTATCAGAAGGGCGTTTCAGGAACAACTGAGTGTAGTGGAACAGTCCACTACACTCAGCAGCACTTCACAGTGGTTCCTTGCTCAGGAGTGAAGGCAGCTGCTCTCTCCCTTCTGCAATGCACAGGCATCCAGGAATTACCATCATGCAAATGAGATCAGCAACCCTGCTTCCCATATGCTGAACTTAAATAAATAAACAAACAGAAGTTGAACACAACTATTCCTACACACTATCTTAAGCCAGTGGTCGAAATCCTCTGAGCTCATTAGCCTCCCTCTCTTGTGCTGTATGGATATTGCACAATGCCTAGAAAGGTAATTTGCTTGGTGTGGATGCACATTTTTGGGGGAGCCAACAGGTTTTTGGTTCCCTTTATTTTCCCTTTCCTCCTTATAGAAGCTTCCAAGCCCTCTGTATGTTTGGCATATTTCCCTGGTGCCCCTCTGTATGTTGGACCCATTTTCCTGGTGCCCCTTCCCTTTGCTGCTAACACATACATCTCCACATAAATGCTTAACCCTTAGAGACTCACTCTGTATTTCCTCTCCTCTTCAAATTTGTCCTCAAATCTCCTGATCTTTTTCTTCAGCCCCTGAATCCTCTGGGTGAGTTGTGCAGGGGTAAGGTCTTCTCTGTCATCTTCATAAGATCCTAAAGACGAACTCCGTCTCCTGCCAAGAGCAGAGATTGAAGGAACAGCTTATCCAAACAGCCATAGTACATCTTGATGCAGAGGAGGCCACTCAACTTTGTGTAAATAAAGGCAAAGCCCACAAAAGTGAGAATGTTATGTTGCTACTCTGCAATAACAGAAAGCAAAAGATGCTCTAACTGCCTCTTTCAGCAACAGCATCACTAGATATTAATGCACACACCCAGAAATTATTAACTACAAAGAACTTTTATAAAAATATCAGTTCCCCATGAGTAGGGACAGAAACGCAACGCAGCACAGCTGATCCAAAGAGACGCTGCTTGATGCAACTGTGCAAACTCTTTGCAGCTGGATGTGAAAGTCAGCACCGGCAAACCACAACCCACCTCATGAAGGAATGAGAATTGGGAGGAGAAGGAGGCACTTCTGTATCATCCAGGTACTGTTGGCTCTGTCCATAGGCATAGAAGCGAGGGGACAGCATGGGATCGCTGTCCTCATCCAGAAGCTGGCAAATCAAGCGCCCGGCCTGCGGGGAAAGGCGAGCCTCATCTGAGTCTAAGCCGTCTCGCTGCCATGAGGAGAGAGCAGGGATGGGCTCTAGGAACAGTAAGACAAAGGCTGGTTTTATCGGGTTTGTTTCATACATAAGACAGACTCCAGGTAACTTTCTAATTAACCTTGACCTGCTCGTCCTGGATTCTCATCACCAGGCATTCTCTGGTCACTGCTCGCATCTGCCCTGTGTGCAAAGCATTACAAAGCCTGGCCACAGCAGGTAACCTGCACAAATATAAGTAATCTCTTCCATGCAACAGAAATCTACCCAAAAGCTGACCAGGTATTACCATGGACTGACACCAAATGAGGCAATCACCAGATAGCACCTTTGAGGAAAAAGTTTTGCTGGACAGAGAGTGTTATTGGCACACAGTAGAGAGGAATTAAAATAGAAGAGGCAATTGGGGCTTTGAAGGATTTATTTTTCATTTTCAGTATGTACAAATGCTGTAAATTAATAGTATATTAATGGTTCTCCTTTAGGCCACAGCACTCCAATGCGACCCTGTTGCCTGTTATTGGAAATTCAAAGTCTGGGAGTAAGCACAGGTTCTTCTAATCTGCAAACAAAAGGTGCCTCACATTACCACCTGTTCCACAGGGTGCTTAGCCCATATTTTAACAATTATAGTAATATGGTCTGAGTTTCCCCCTTGCCCTTTCACATGCAACCCTGATGCTTACAGTAGGGTACAAAAGTGAGGAAATCTTCAGCCCCCTGGACAACCTAACCAGTTAATGTTGTACAGGGAGGTGGTGGAGTGGGAGAGAAAAGGAAACCCAATTTAGCATTGCTCATTAGCATAATAGAGCCCACGGAAAGCAATCGCCTCAACCTTGTGATCACTCCCTCCAGATGCCATAAGGAGTCTAACATTTTGTGTTCAGATAGTTTACTAAGCTGATTTGCATGCTCCTACTTAAACTGTCTAATCCTGTGTTGCTAAGAGCCAGGCTTTGAACTTATAAATCTAACAAATAGTTCTAGAGTCAAGTAACAAAAAAAAAACCTTATAAAAGCTCCCAAACCAGTCGCAGAGCTACAGAATAATTGTTTCCTGTGCCTAGTGTGTCTGTTCTTCATTCACAAAGAGGGGGCTTTCGAAGTTATCAGTTTATGAATAAAAAGCAGTGTTTCCTTTTGCTGAACAAGGTTAACATTTTCATTAAACAGAGTGGATTGCACGAGAATCCCCCTGCAGAACCTCTGCACTGTTTAACATTCCCCCTCTGTACAACTCGGGCAATGCGGCAGCGATGGGCTCAGTGCTGTTTAGCCTGTACACATCTTCAAATTATGCTTTCCTTCTTCTCCCTTTTTCCTTAGCACATGGATACAAATGGCAGCTTCTGCTGAGGGGCTGGTGCTGCGTACACACTGATGTGCTACCCTGAAAGGGGTGACAGGAGGTTTTTGCACAAGAGCCCCTTGGAGGTGTTGTGGTAAGAGAAGCACATACAAGCCTGGCTCACAGGGGCTACTTCCATGGGGTGAGAAAGGCCCAAGTGAATGTAGGCTGTTTTGCCATGGTTTGGAAAGCTTATGCAGCCTGCACCTCCTTCAGATAATTTCTGAAAAAGGAGTTTTTCTGAGGTCTGTTCAACCTTGGCAGTTTCTAATACCTGAAATATTTTGCATCCACTACCTTGAATCTTTCATGATTTTAGGAAGGGTCTCCGAAGATCTTTTGTAGCAAAATAAAGGGCAATATGAAAGGAAAAAAATGAATATATTTGGCCAGCAGGAACAAGAGTTACACGATGCATAAAATTCTTCTAGACATCTCTCACTTCTAATTGTTTGACTACCTCTCCCCCTAAATTGAATTTCCTCTTGGAAATTGTTAAGTAACACCTCCATGGGATTTACATAGATGGAGTATACTTAGAAAAAATCAGGCATATTTAGCAGTAACTAAATTAAGCTCCTACCACACTAGCTAACAAAGCCATTATTAATCATGCATGATGCATGTGACTTTGTTCAAGGTGGATTTAAAATCAGATAGCATGCGACATTCAGGGAATTGCAGTGGCTCAAAGAGCCTCTGATCAAACCCCAAAAGACAGCAAAGCATTTTTTATGTAACCTAATTGAGACCGAGGTGTGTTTACTTTCTATTTGTTGATTTCAAAATACTGCCCCGAAACAGAAACTCCCATTCCAAAGCAGAAAGTGTTAAAAAGGAGAAGAAAAGAAAGGT
Source organism: Chaetops frenatus (assembly GCA_013400775.1). Lineage (NCBI taxonomy): Eukaryota > Metazoa > Chordata > Aves > Passeriformes > Picathartidae > Chaetops > Chaetops frenatus. Next base: position 66,625 of record VZTR01004973.1, read on the forward strand.
CCTAAAAGGAAAAATCAAATTTGAGACATGACAGAAGAAATGGCTGCTATAGAAAATCAGCTTTCTTTAAGCCTTGCTCCTGGAAGGCCTGACTATGAGTAATTTTGTTTCCCTTGCTGACCATATAAATTTAGAAGACAAAAACCTCATCTAGACACAAAATGGCTAGACCTCTGAGAGTAACACAATAATTCATCAAGGAACATATTTAGATATATACAATTACGGATTATATCTACATCAGATCACTAAGTGGACCAGAGCTGCAGTCCAACTGCCTTCTCTCTCCTGCTGGCCAGGTGCTTCAGCTGGAAGCACTGGAATTGCTGGATCACACAAATGCACAGGAACCCACTAAGGGGAAGCTGCTGCTTTTTCTGACAGTGCATAATCAATTAATTCCTCTTTAACAGGACACGTAATATCTTTTGTTATTCATTTAGCCAAGATAGCTATCAAAGCATTGAGCTTTTTCCAAAGGCTGTTGAACTCCTGTATTGAATGGTTTTGAAGTATCTGCTATGAAGACCAGTTTTAAAGCATCCACTACCATGATTAATGTTGCCAACCTTTCTCCTTTCTGCTAACTGAAGAATAAAATCTGAATAAAGAATGTAAACATTTCACCTTTTCTTTGCCACTGACTTGACAGAATGCTTACACTTACTCCTCTTCTGTTCTTAACAGATCTCTCCTGCTCAGAGGAAACTCTCAATTTTCTACTCATCTCTACATTTTTCCCATGTACTATTTCCTTCTCCCATTTTCCAGAATGACAACTTCTCATGAAAAAAAGAAAGGGGAGGGGGGTGGTGGTGGAATATTTAGCCACCGTGGCTGTACCAGTGCAGAGGAAGGATGAAAAAATTTTTAATGTCTTGGTCAGACTCTCTAGGCATTTCTTTCAGGCATGCCTGTTCTAAGCTGGCACAGAAGCAATCAATGTTTGCTGGTAGTGAGCCTGTAGTCCTTCAGAAGTGCTGCACTCCCTCTGAAAAATCCCACAACCAGCTCATCTTTCAACAAGCTGTCAGCCATCTGCCAGGTGTGGCTCTGCAGAGCTCTGGAGGCACACGGAGCATTGCCTCTGCCAACCTGCTGCATAGAGGGCTGGAAATTTTAATAAATCTGAACCATTAAGCGCTTCACACAAGGAGAAAAATTTCTTGTATGAAACTGGTGTATTATTGGTGAGCTCCAAGCCATCTTGCTGACAAAACCAGACTTTTTTTAACCACTACATTGTGTATGTGCCACAGGGTTACTGGGGGCTGCAGGGCCAACAGAGCAGTGTCTGTGCACAAACACCACTTGAGGTGCAGCCAGCAAAACACCACAGGCATCTCCTGCTTCCCTCTCTGCAGCCACACTGCTCATACATGCTGCTAACACTGCTTTTACACACACCCATCTGTCAAACAAACGAGGCCAAATCTTAGCTACTGTAAATTGAACTAGGTCCAGAGGGATTAAAAAGTCTAAACTCATTACAACACCTGAGGTGCTAGTATCAAATGCCACTTGAAAGATTCAGAAAGACCTCTCATAATGAAATGAATAAAGTAATTTAAAACCCCATCCAAAGCATTCACTAGCTCAGTAACAACCTATTTTCTTTGTCTTATAAATAACTATGAAAATATTAGTGTTTGAATATATCAGGAGGCATTCTTCTTACATAGATCACAAGAATAGCCCAAATACAGTGCTACCACACCTTTTCACTTAGTGAGATGACACATCTCTCAGCTAGCAAGAATACCTTGTATTTTGTTTATAGCATGTCATAACAATCAAAAATACAATTTTAATATTTTGATGCTATTCAGTAAACAATACAATTTTTTTTGGATACTTAGTGACAAAAATAAAATGTACTTCATCACCTTTTGACTTCTTATGCTAAGGAGTGTTACACACAAATACACTGATCAATCTAAGTCCACAGAGTTGGAAAAAAGAAAACTAAATGCAGCTTCTCTTCTGCTATATTATAAGGATTTGCCTGCATTACTTTGGGTTTTTTCCACTGGGAAAATATGAATTAAGTCAGTGTAGAAACTATTTGTAGATCAGCTTCACCCTCAGGGTCTCAAGTGCTGCAATACTTGAACTCAAATTGTGTTTTTAACTTCTGCTTTTATTTTTTTTTTAAGCTTGAAGAAAAATGCCTGCTGATTGTTTCCTAAGTGCTTTTTACTGCAAACTCTGCTTGAAATCTCAGCTACAGAACTTTTTTCAAGTGTCAGTAACGAGGTGACATCACCAGCAATCACACATCATATTGATTTACTGAGCTGCCTGCTCAGCCCAATCTGCTGACAGGGCCAGCCGCTGCTATGGAGAGCAACATTACTTCCAGATTTTCCTTGAGGACAGGATAGCAAGTTCTGGGCTTGATTTAGAAACATTTGGTGAGAAATCTGCACAATAGTGCTGGTCTGTGAGAGAACACTCTGTTCTCCTCAGTCACTGCACCCGATTCAGACATAATCCACAACAATTAGAAACCTTAGCTGTGGGAGCAGCTCTGAACAAGCCTGCTGCCAAAGCCACCTCAGCTGGCATTCACTGACCAGCCTAGCAGGCAAACCCAGCAGTCAGATGTGACATCCCAGTTCACAGGGACAGCTCAGCCCACACCCAGCATGATAATAAAACTCCCCAATCCACACCTGCCAAATGCACACTGGGAAAATACTCCTGGACCACAGGAAATGCACCGAGGCAAGGAGCTCAGCACTTGAATTTTGCTGGGGCACTGCTCACGCCCTGAGTGCCACGTCAACAGCCTGATGATTCCTACACAAGTCTCTATACTTAGCAGGTGAGGGGGATGCAGGAGGCAGGCACATGGCAAAGTGTGAGGCTATGCATTGCAGGGAACAGGGAGAAAATGTCTCTGTCCTCTCCGTGCTCAGCTTTAGGTAGAGGGAACACAGCCTGGAGAAGTACAACAAACCTCTCCTCTTGTGTACAGATTTGACTATGAGGTGAACATTATGGGGAAAAAAAAATCTGGTAGAAATTACCTCTAGTGTAACATGAAAGGCACAGGGCCCTTGCCAGCTCACCTGGCACTGCAGCAGCTATCATAGTTCTGTGCCCCTAAATGAGGATTTTTAAGGCAGCTCTGCTCCTTAAATGATGGAGAACCTGCCTGAGTAACAAACAAAAGCTAGTCAATGGACAAGGTTGTCTTGTGTAATTTTGTGCCCATTGTTCAAGGCTCTTTCCTAACATTTGACCGGAGGCAGTGACAGCTATAGATGAAGGCATACCCCCAACCTGTAATTGTTCTCACACATCACTTGTGAATGTCCCAGCAGTTGCCCTGGTCACAAGACACGCTGTATTTCCTGCAGTATGATATAGATGACCATGACCCCAAATATCAGTTCAACTATATCCTGAAAGAATGGGTAATTTCCTAAGAGATGGACCTACCAAATTCGCTAGAGCAAAGCAATAAACAAGTGTCAAGGCATTTGAAGGCACAATCCTTTCTCCTTTTCCCTGGGGATGCAACCAGAGCTGTGGCATGGATCCTGCAGAAATGTGTGAAGGTTTGAGTGACTCAGGTTGGCTGGTAGGGAAAGGGAGGATGTCCTGGTTGCTAGAGGCGTGGATGGGTGGTACAACCCTGCCCTGCAAAGCCAAGTCTCACTAACAGACTCTGCTGTTAGCTACAAAAGCAGTCTGAGAGTTGATGTTAAGGTATCCACAGCTAGGAAAGACTCAGTCTCTCCTTGCTGAGACACAGAAGGCACCATTTTGCTGCTGTTCACCAACACCAACAAAATGGTGATTCTGGAAGGCATGCGTTTCAGATGATGTCTCTCTCACCCCAGACAGCTGATTCTTTTGCAACTGCCCACCTCCCCCTCCTGTGAAATACATGTGAACAGAAGGGAGGAAGGAGCAATCAGAGAGAAACATGGTCACATGTGCCCATAATCCTGTCTCATATTTGCAGGGCAAGGAAGCTAGAATCCAAACATAAGAGCATGCCTACTAAGAGGGAGTTGTACCAAAGAAGCAACTTATTTCATACAATAGGAAAGCCTCTGGCAGGAGGAGAAAGGAGCTGTGTTCTCCCCTTCATGCATTCATGACTCCTATTAGTAATGCAGGAAGGTTAAAAGAAAGTCATTATTTCCTAAGGTTCACAGGATGGATGAAGCCACATATCACCTCTGAGAATGCAGACAGTGCTCACCCCAGCTTGAGACCCTGCAGGGCTCTGCTAATTGGCACCTCAGTAAACATCCAGCAGCCAAGGCCTCCCAGGAGCCCTTCCGTGGTGCTTTGATCAGCCATGCTGCATGTGTGGTGATTCCACCCAGGGAATCCCCACCTAGCAAGCAAATGGAAAAATTCCCTCCTGTGCACGGTCACTGCTTGCCTGGCTGAATCAAAGGCAGCCATGGCTGTGGGTTTTCTTTACTCACGCCTGAAGTGTCAGAACTACTCCCCTCCTAGAGGGAAAGGCAAAACATAATAGGTCACGTACACTGTGGAGGCAGGAGCAGAGAACTTCCCTCCTCAGTGTTTCTCAGAGACTGTTATTTTAGAGCAATGAATTAGTTGCACATTTTCCCTCTCTTGCTTTATTAAAACACCACACTTGTGTTTTCTCACTTCCTCCCTGTCAAAACCCATCTTTCACTCCTAAAACATAAACTAACAGAAGAACTCTGGCTTGTACACAGACACATACTCTCTAACTAGGAAAGGGTTTGATCCCAAAACTGCTAGACACCTTCATTTCATCTCAATTTCAAATGAAATTAAGGTTATGGCACTCAGAGAGTTTGCCCAGACTCCCACTCTTACATGAGTAAGTGCAAATAGCCAACCAAGCACACACTCCGGAGAGGAGAGCTAAGAAACAGTAATAAAGCAATTTAAATGACATACAATCAATTTAACACTGCCATTTGAGCTGGTGATCAGAATTCCTTCACAGCATACACAAAAAAAAGTTGTTTGTAAGATAAAGTAACAGATAGACAGCATTTTTTACCAGCTGTGCTTTTCAGGTCTAAGTCATTATTTCCAAACAGTGACTGAAGAAGAAAAGTTCTTTTTAAACTGTAAAATACCCAGCTGCTTTGAACTGTAGGGCAGTCTACCTTAATTACCCAGTGATCAGCCACTAAGAAATAAGGTATCTTGAAATACTCAGGAACTTAACAGTACTAAGCAAAACATGAAAGTAACTTCAAGAAGAAAATGTTTCATTTTCTCCCTCTAAGTGACAATTAAGAGTTAGTACCGTTCACTATTTGCTTCCAGTTTCTCCAAACTTTTAGTTCTACATTCAGGACAAAGTGGCTTTTCTGTTGTTTTTAGCAAGAGAACATGGTCACATAAAGATGCATCCAGCCCTCTCAGGTTTCCCTCTCTCGTTTCACTCACACAACCAGCCATCACACAATCCTACCTTCCCAGTTGTTGTCATCACACAGTGATGTTAAATCCAGCCGAGGCACTTCAGATACAAAGCTGTTTTCCTGATCATCAGTATCTTGATTTCTTTGCAACTTGTTTTCAGGCATGCTTGGATGTTCTTGAATCTTCATACTTGAAGTCAGCTATGTTCCCATACACCCAAAGAAACGAGAGAGAAAGGAAAAAAAAAAAATCGTTTCAGGATG
>VZTR01004973.1:72315-100435 GCA_013400775.1 Chaetops frenatus
CCCCCTGCAGTCACAGCAGCAGTAAGCTCATGCCTTTAGCTAAAAAAAAACTAAATAGACCCTGATGTTTCCAGCTCCAAATCCAAATGCCTTGCTTGGTGACCCCTATGTACTAATTGCTCACTCACACCAGTAAAAACATCCGTCCATCTGCTTTCCTTGAATTCTTCCTTCTTTCGAAAGCTACTGCAAGTTCCCGGGACTGCCTGCCCTGACAACGGCATGCAGCTGAGAAAGCCTCCAGTAGTGGATTGGGATGAAATGGGAGGGAGGGGAAGCAAGGAGGGAGGGAGAAAGGGAGAAGGAAGGGGTGGCTGCATACACTTCCTACAGGAGCGCAACTCCTTCGAGCAACAACAAAAACGCTGCTGCTGCTGCTGTGAGGCTATAGCAATATGGTGCCTTCTAAAAAGCAGACAGCAGAGCTCCTGAGGCAGAAGCTGCAGCCAGCCAGCAGTGCAGGCTACGTACGTGAATGCTCTCATGCAGGCTGTGCTGGCTCAGATCAATTAGTGCCAGCTAAGCTGTGCTGGCTGCACATTCCCCGATTTCCTGTGGTTGTTTTCTAGCTGGGCATGGGGAGAGCAAAACTATTTATGGAGGAGCTCTGGGTATTAAAGCGGTGTTGCGCAAATCCAAACGGCAGCAGGGTTTGGCATCTCAGCTGGAAGCAGTGTGGACTCTGGGAATACGCCAAAAAATTCACACTAGCATCCAGTGACAGGAATTAAAAAAAAAAAACAAAACAAAAACAAAACAACAAAAGGCAGTCCGCATGCAGCTTGACATGATTCATCAGCTAGTGCAAGTACCTAGAAGCAAGTGCTGTTTGTCTCAGCACTGTTCCCCCCTGCACATACCACACGTCGTGTGCATTTTTGCAGAAATGCCTGCCATTCCCACAATCCAGAGACACAGTATGCGTGTCTGGGGCTGCACCTGATGAGAGCGCTTCTGTCACTCCAAAAGAAATTAGCTGTAATGCCTCACAGAGGGCAGTAGGGAAAAGGAAGTGTAATGCCTGTACATAAACATGTAGTGTGATATGTATAAACCCACCAACAAACACAGAGCTAGATGAATAGACAGGATTACATTACTACATAAACTATTTGGATTTGTTAAGAACAGCTTAGGCATAATTCTCTCAAATATAGTCTAGTGGGCAGTCCGCATGCAGCTTTTCCCTCTGCCGGTATTTCCCCCATCTAGTAACCACTCTGTCTCTTCTGATATGGAAGAACCCGGGCCAAAATAAAATAACCAGTATTTCTGGACCTATTTTCTTTGTGAATGCAAAAGCACGATGAAATGCTTCAATATCCTCAGTACACACCACTTTTTTTCATCTGCAGAAAGCTAATGATGTGTTTGGTGCATTTTTTTCCCTTTTGATCAGGGAAAAACAAGTAATTTTCATGAAGAGGGAAAAAAGTTGCCCAGTAGACAAATAATATGAATCATTGTTTTTATCTGGACTCAGTTCCATCAATCCTGGCAATTGAACAGGGTGCTAAATAATCTCATCTAGGCTTCCTTTCCCACAAAAGACTGGATCAGGTGATCTTTTCAGGTCCCTTTCAACCTGGTGCTACTGTTCTAAAAATCTGGTCAATGAATATCCTGGTGTTTGTAAAGAGTGTTCTGTATTGTATTTGTGAAAGGTGTGTATTTCCTGTTCATTTCAGTAAATGGCCTTTTTGAAACATTGTAACAAAATGAAACACTAGATGACAGCTTGCCAAGCACTAATACCTCGTGCAGCTTGACACTAAATCTGATTGCAAATGTGTTTATTGTGAGAGCTGTACATGGAAAAATGCTAATTCACCGTTCAATATCTTTTAAGCTGCTTCCAGGTTGGGAGGACTTAAATATTTCTCTAAGGTCTATTGACAAATTTCCTGCCAGGATCTAAATAGTCTGTGTACCTCACAAACAAACACTGGTCAGTGGCCAACTGTACCAGCTGATAAACGGCTTGTAAATTGCCAGCACAGTATTTAAAGGTGATATTTTAAGACAAGGAAAGAAATAAAGCACGGAGTTTCAAAATAGGTGCTATTTTTAATAACAAAGAAGTGTGAAGAGAGGAACATACCTAGATTTTTAACAATTTCAAAGGGAGCAACCTGAGAATACCAGCTTGTCACCACTACTGATACTAACTAGAGATAAATGTCTTTCTACGAAGAGTGTACAATCTCCTGACTTAAGACTCTTAAAAAATATCTGTAGCAGATATAAGAGCACTTCCCAGATAGGTAAACATCTCCATTACACATACATTAGAAAGATCATATCCATGTCTTCCTCCTCCGAAAGTAATTTCAGTCATTGGAAATATTTAAAAGCTGTGTAAAAACAGGCCTGTGCTCTGCTTGCAGTCAGTTACTCTCCTTTCCTTGCTCACTGATGTAGTCTCTAATACAATGAATAAATCATTAGGTGTTCTGAAGAACAATGGAGGTACAAACCCAAGAGACTCAAGAAAGCAGATGTTTAACTTTCTTTGCATTAATGCTCCAAACCCATAGAGTGGTAGATCATTCAGTATTCCTATCACTTGTTTTCCTTTTTGATTTCCTGATGCCACCAGCTGCCAACCTCTAGGAAAAGAATCAAGTAAAGGAGAACTACTTTGCTTTAGGTATAGATGCACCACAATTTCTTACAAATCGAAGGGGCAACAAGTTGATGATGTTGGTAACAGCGGGCAGTCACAGTTCACTGCAGATATTACATAAATGACCATAAAAAATCTTCAAAGCAGGTACCTGAATTCTGCTTTTTAGAAGCTGCTTCTGCAGCCATGCTTTGCAGGCACCAGTAACTACAGATCTAAGTAGCCTGGGGATAAGTCAGCTGCATTCATTCTCCCTGCTCCAATGGAAATTAAGCATAAAGAGTAGCTCAAACAGCAAGAAATAAGTGGCAACAGAAAGACTTTTAAATTCGCAATGGGAAGTTGTATTCTGTTCAATTACATGTGGATTCCAATCAACTCTATATAAAAAGCTTACTTCCCCTACATCTGATCTTCCAGTAAGGCCACAAGCAGGCAGCATCCTTAAGCACATGGTGCAAGAACACAGCCATTCTGCTGCCTTCCTCCTACCTGAGCCATGTTGGTATGAATCTTAAATACTTTTCCCTTATCAAAACCTGGGTACTAGAAACTTGTGTTTTTCCTCCTGGAGCTTAGCTACTTCCAAGGGCAGATTACAAAAGTTACAAAACCACTAAACACTCATTCGGGGCTTGCGTTTCAAGGTGTTTTTACAGTCTCATAGAGACCCAACTCAGCACAAGTGGTAGCTATAGCAAATTCCAAATCCTCTTCCTAACATCTTTGGACTGGAGGCAGGGTGAGAAGGAGAAAAGAATAAGAAAGTCCCTGTCCCTTCCTCAACCTGAATGAGTTGTTTGTTATGAAATGTATGTCTTTAAGGTGCCCTAAGCAAAAGGCTTGTAAGGGGCAAGGAATATAAAGCAACTCATCAGGAATGCAACATTTTCTTGACCTTGTAATTCCTATATAATACACAATCTCTGGGTTAAGATCCTCTCCTGCAGTTAAAATTTTACACTTTAAAACTTTTCCTAAGGTGTAGTTTAAGATTATGATTTATTATTCAAATGTATCTCCACCAGGCTAATTTAAAAGCTTAATAGGAGTATTGTGTGGCATGGCAGCAACAGCAGCTTTTCCCCATGCAAGTAGGTATGTGAGGAACAAGGTGTTGCAAAATCTAGGCTCTGGAAAATAAAAGAGCTCACGAGCAAGTGCAAGGGATTACTGACCATCTGGAAGCAAAGCCCAGTCAGAGCAGTGATCAAAGGCAGCCTTGAACACCCTTGGCAGGGACTATATATTTCAGGGTCTCACAGACTTCACCAGCTACCACACAGCTGATCAGAGCTCAGCTGTTAGCAACCTTTTACCTTTCCCACTAGGTGGAAATAAGTCCTACCAGAAATGAAATATTTCAAAGGCAATAAATGCATAGTGGCTTTTATTTTTAAAAGAAACACAAGAGAAGTCTAATTTAAAAATACTACCAGCCTTCAGTCAGCTCCAGACAACGGCTGCAACTATTTCACTGTGCCTGTTTAAAATGGATGCACAATTGAGGGAGAGGTGCCTCAGATAACTCTCCCCACTATTTTAAATGCTTGGCTATCTAGAGTGTTTTAAGCAAACCCAAATGAACCAGTGACTGCAAAGGGGTTCAATCTAACCCAACCCCGATCTTTGATTTGTTTAACAGTCAGATGAAAAACACCAGAGCTAGTGCAAGAATGTGTGTGTGTATGTGTAAGAGAAATGGAAAGCTGGGGGAAAAACTGTTGCCATTAGTGTCACATCCCCCCTCCTGACATCCATCCCAGCCATCAACTCTTAAAAAGAAGCAGGAGGAAAGAAGCAGTTTTCCAAGACAAATGGATTACAGACACCTATGTTTAAAAACAACAGGCTGCATTAGGAAATGATAATTAAAAGACAAAATGATTTTAGAAAAATCAAGAGAGACAAGCTAATCTTACTGCCCTGGCAGATAAGCAGTCAGATGCCCTGTTTGCCACAATTAATAAGGGAACTTCACATCACTTAAACCACAGTGCTGACTTCAGTGATCCTTCCCTTTTTGGCAAGGAGGGATCAAAGGGACTGAAGCAGAAGCCATCAGACTCTCCAGTGCTTGAGAGGTTCCCTAAAACTATGTAAATAAAAAGCAAAGGTAAGGGACAGAAAAAGTACATGTCAACCTCTACTTCTCTTGTGAAAAACAAAACTATATGCATAACTACTTGTTTCTGCTCAATAAAACACTCATTTAGAGACCACAAAACTGAAATACAAAAAAACAACAACAAAAAAATACCAACCTGAGAATGCCTGAAGAAAACCTCATCATTTTCACTTTCTTTGCTGTAAAAAAAAAAAAAAATCGACATATTACAAACACAAAACCAGACTTGTCTTGTAACAAAAACAAACAGGACTTCTGCACACAAAGGTTTTTATGTTCTTGATACTCCTGTACACTCACTAATTCACACAGTAAATTAAGGGACACTCTGGGCTGCAGCACTTCAAGTTGCTAAACTATCCATTTTTTGCTTCCTCTCAGGAGCTATTTGAGAACAATAATGTCACTTAATTCCAGTGTCCTTAATTCAAATCAATACAACTGTCCCAACATATATAACTGTTGAGAGGAATTGTCATCTCAGGTGAGCACAGCGAGCCTATACAGCTCTCACAGAAGACTGAAGAACAAGAGAAAGGGCTGGATTCCCAACCCAGAGGCCAGGTAAGACAGACCCTGCAGTCCTGTGGGGAGCGTGCTGGTTCAGGTGCTCCACAGCTGATTTCTTTTCAAGTCTGCACCCTCAGCACCTTCAGTGACATTCCTATCAGGCTGGGAAAAGAGCCTTGGTGGCATGTGCTGCAGGGCAAAGCCCACACAACACACACAGTGCTTCCAGGAAGCCCTACTTGGAAGTTTAATGTGGTGGTTAATCTGTTCTGCAGCGTAACTGTCACCCCCACAGCCTGGGTGGAAGATCTCTCAGGCTGTACTACAACCACAGGGAAAGGAAAACATATATTTAACAAAATTAAAATCACCTTTCTTCAGATAAAATTTCCATGTCATCAGGTCCTGTTCTGTCTATAGGCTTGGATGAGCTAAAGCTTTCCATACTCTGCAATACAGTAAATATTAAAGCAGTAAGATATATATATGAAAAACAGATTCAAGCTGCAGGCCATTAAACAGATCAAATACTGAAATATCCAACATGACTTCTAGGAAAAGAATAACACTCACACTACTGCCCGCTGCACAAAACAAACCCCACACTTTATTGCCCATAAACTGCAAGAAAACCGAGCTGCTCACTGCTTTGTCTCTTTCATTACATAACCTCAAAATGTCAAAACAGAACAATCTGCATGGTACCCCACCAGCTCCCATGTGACAGACAGGCTCCCCCACCAGCTCCTGACTGACAGACAGACTAGGCTTGGGAGCAATTCTTTGGTCTGTGCAACTCCTGTAAGAGCAGGTATCAGAATCTACAGCAACCTCTCAGCAGAACTCCGTATGTTCATGCTAGAAAACACTCTGCTTCTCAGCCAAACCCTTCCTTAGTTTCTTCTTAAACAGACATAAGAATGCAAAGAGACTGCACAGATGTAATGCTGGGCTAATATGAATGCAGGGCAAGAAGTCCAACTGGTCATGACCACTTGTTCTGAGATTTGTCTTGGCTACCATTAGGAACATTAACACTGCTGAGCACTGTGAGGACAAGCCATGGAGCCACTTCAAGCACATGTCTAGGAGGTTTTCTACCCTGGGTTTTGGGCAAGTCCCTCTTAAATAGGAGGAAGTATGGTTCCTGCCCTGGAAACTACGTGCACAAACTTCCAGGAGCCATCACAGCCCTCTCTCACCTGCTACACCTCCAGCCCCATATGGTGACACAGGTCAGTCATTCCAGCCTTGCCTAATTTGATTCTTCAAGTCCTACTGATACCTGGCTACCATGTCCCCAGAACGCAGTGACAAGCTTTTAATGCTTTGTGGTTGGTTTGCTCAGGGAGTCTAAGCAGAGCTGACAGTTTTTCCACCGCTGACTTGTGCTTCTGAGCCAGATGCAATCAGACAGCTAAGAGGAAAGCTTCCACACACTGTCCTACATACTCTTTCAGGCTTTGAAAAAAAGGAATTCTCAGAAAAGGGTGTTTAAGGAGATACAACACTACAAACTTGTTTACATGACAAAGGCCTATTAGTAAATGCTAAGGTGTGTGTTATGATGTACTCCAAGTAGGTAGTCTAATTGGGGTTTTTATTTGATGTGTAAAGATGTAGCCAAAAGAAAGCTAAACCACCACACATCCTTCTGGCAGTCTCTGAAATGCAAGTATGTAATAAGCATGCTCATTAAAATTTAAAAAGCAGCTTCTGCTCTTCCAAAACAATAGCACCATGCTCTCTGCAATATGTTTCATAACAATACTTGCAGCTGATAATCCCACTGTGACATTTCCTACAGCGGAGCAAGCAAGAACCACACTGATGGTCATCTTGGTCAAAGTGCTTTTAATAGAAAATTAGTTCATTTTACATTCCTTTCAGCCTTTGCCCTGTAAGAGATCCAAAAATGAAGGGCAGGGTAAAGTCCAATGGGCACAGCTAAGTTTGAGGACATTTCTTCTGGGCACATTTGAAGACTTCATGAATGGTATTCAGGTCTACAGCAAAAGTGGACACTTCCACCACTATTTCCTTTCCTAAATCCTGATAAAAATTCTCATTTACACTGAAATTGCTTTACACTCCACATGCACAGAAAAAAGGTGCTGAAAAAATCATAAGCACTAGACCTTTGCCTATCTTAAAGTGCACTGCTACAAGCAAAGACAGAAGTGTGAATGTGTCTATCTCACTCTGCTTTCATGAATTATCACATGAGAAGATTATGAATATTGAGCACTAAATTTACGTTACTTAAATTAACTTAATTTAAACTGAGCACAGTGTGCAATTTTTGGCATATTGCCTTCTTTTTATCATAAAGAAAAGCAAATCCACCTCTCTCCAGAATCTCTGCACAGGGTAAGAACACCAGTACTCTGCAATTTTGTGATCTAAACAAAAAGCGTCCAAACACAATGTCACATTAAGAACTTGCTTTTAGCAGGCTCTAAAGCTTCATCAAGCACAACTGAAGGACATGCTCTATAGCTCAGGACAGTGTTTTCACACAGCTCTTGCTGTTCCTGTTAACCATGCAATGCATGCTCAGTACAGGCACTGCATGCAGACCCTGCAGCGAAGCATAGTGTGGTTTCTCAGCTGCTGACACTCCAGGAAGGAGGGTGAACCAGTTTTATTCTACAGCTTGTAGAAGTTGGTAAAGTGTCCTCTACTGTGAAGTTCACACAAGAATATGCTGGGAAAGTTCTACAGTATTCTAGATTTTTATGACATTATAACAAAGTCATTGATGTCTTCAGTAAAAGGTGGCTAGAGGGATCACCTTTTGGACCATCACACTTCAAAGTGCTTTCCAAACTGCAAACACCACAGTAAAACACAGGCTTTAGGGAAAAGGCATAAAACACCTTTGCCATGTCATTATCAAGTAGTCACCTGAAATCTAGTTTCAGAACTTAGCAAGAATATGAAAATAAACTTGACCTGAACATGAGAACCTACATCTAAGGTTCCAAACTCCTTGCAAGACTTTTGAAAGACTGGGAAAAAGACCTATTTCCTTTTATGCTTTCCAAAATGCTTCACCCAATTCAAAAGAAAAAGCAAAAAGTTGTACAAAGAGAAAATTACTGTAAATAAGAGTATCATAGCAGAAATATGGCTTCTCAGTTGCCTCATCCCAAAGGTTGCAAGTGTGGGATCCAGTCTTTCCCATAGTCCAAAATAGGCACTTAGGCCTGTACTGCAGGCAAAAATCCCTACCTAAAGGAACCAGATATGCACTGAAATAAAAAGAGTTTTCCCCAACCTAGTAACAAGCACCAAATAGTAGAGCATGCTGTCTTACCACAGGACTGTCCTGGTTGTCATTAAGCTCTGACAGCTTGGTGCTGGATTTCTGCCGTTTTGATTTATTTCTTTCACTAAGGTAGCCGGAGCTGGTGTCTTGTAATTTTTCTACATCCTGAGCAGCTAGAATACAATCTTCGAGGCTGCTGAATCCAGAAGGAATGTTTTCTTTGTTGACAACTTCCCTAAAAAGAAAAGGGACATTACAACAAGAGGTTGTTTACAACACTCTCTTGCTACATTTATGGTAGCAACAGGGAACCACATCATACTGACTGGTGCAATTCTGGCAACATCACCTATTACCTATGAAGCCAGCATCTCTGGTTCTTCCCAGTGCAGCCAAAACCACACCCTGTGTAATGCTATATCCCATTGAAGAGCGAAATCCAAGTGCATACACCTCAGGTGAGAACGCTGTGAGGATTAATGCCTGGTATTTGATTCACTTGCCACTAAACCCAACACACAGAAGCCTTCACATGGAAGCTAGACTAGCCCTTGGCTGTCTGTGGCATTTTTATGGAGAGTATGCAGCATATTTATTCACAGCTGCGGTCCGAGGATCACCTTTGGTGCATGACACCACATAACTGGCCCTCTTATTCATAACTCTCAAATGCAAGAGCAGGACTGTGGCACTTTAGCCAAATGCTTGATTTCTATTTGGGAATTACACAAAAGGGAATGTATCTCTGCAATGGCAACACAACTGCTAGGACAGAGGACTGTTTTGCTATGTTGGGAAGCAAATGGGACAGCCAGCCCTAAGTCATCACTTGCTGCACTCGCTGGGACTCTCTGGGCTTGCAGGGTTTGTGCATGTTTACCAGAAGCCTGGAATATGGTTTATCTTGCCCTGTTGGATCCTTCAGCAGGCAGCTTTACATTTACCATTTGTTTAGTAGTCTTCCCTCTACTTTGTCCAATAGTGACAAAGCACATACACATCACTACACTATGGGAGCAGGAGAAACACAAGGCATCTCATTACCCTGCCAGAGGCTAAAGACAGCTTGCTTACACTCAACACTGAAACTGGAACATTTGCTAACTCTCTGTGTGGCTGTCTCACACAGTGCTGTGCAACTCCAGAGCCTGCATTCATGAACAGCAGGAGAATTCATCTAGACTTGACTGGTGTGATAAGAAACCAGTTACTCTGCAGTTATCTGTACAGTGTCAGCATGGCAAGTATTCAGAACAAAAACAAAACCAGAAGGTTCCAGTAACTTTCTAGATCACAGATCTCTAGGTTTTGTTGATGGAAAAGAGATACAAAGAGGTATGATAAATCTCTGACTAAACTTCTAAGATAACACATTTGCCTTTGTGGAACTTTTTACAAACCCTTCAGCAGACCAGTTATACATAGAGAGCCTGTAGGTCATGTAATCTTCAAAGCCTGGGAGTTTACCTATGTGATTTTGTCATAAACACTCTTCCTGCCTTGGTCCCATTTTGTGACATTACAAATCCTCTTGTGATCCATCACAAGGCAAGGAGATGAAGTCACTGACAATCAAAAAAACAACAGAAAGACGTTTTGAAAGGAATTCTCAATTTTGATAATTTACCCAGAGAAATCCCAGCAATCTGACCTATGGGAACCAGGGAAAACAATTTGGACCACAGCCAGCATTCAAAACTTCCCATGTGCTTTAAATCCTCGGCTCCAGCTCTCTGGACTGAGCCTGAATCACTGTGTCAATCATATCTAGAGGCAGCTCTGCAACGCAGCTTTTAAGAAAAGCCCTGCAGTGCTATATGCTTCCAAACACGTACACTAGCCAGTCTCTGACCTACTTACCTGAGAAGCCTGTCAGCAGGGCTACTTAACAAGAAAAACTACTTTAGAGCTGCTGCTAGATACTTTGGTGACCTGCAAGTGCCAATTTCCCAGGCCACCTTTACAGTGTATTTTGATTCACTATGAAAATGGTGCCTTTTCTTTTTGCACAACAGCAGTATTGACACTTTTTAGGAAATACAGTGGATGCAATATTAACACGAGGTACTGATGGTTATGCACCTGTATAAAAGTACCTTCTTATAGGAAGGCATAGATCCAACAGAATGTGGGGAATTCGACACCCAGGAAACAACAGGAGACTAGATGTTTACTCTGGAATTAGCTTCAAATCCTAGCAATCCAATACTGCAGTGAGGCGTACACATTCTTTACCAGAACTAGTGCTGTGTTACAGATAGACAGATGGGTAAGCACTGATTGGAACATGGCCTTACAAAGTCTGTGCTACAGTTTCTCAAATACAGCTATGCCTTGTGTAACAAGTTTGTTAAGGCTGTGGTGGTAACACATTTGTACCACACAATATATGTCACAACTAGAGGAATATGAATGGAAAAACAGATATTCTCTTTACACTGTGACAGACATTTAATGAAATTCACTACTAAATAATGTTTAAATTTTGTGTAATAGGGTGGATAAAAAAAAATCTTAGATTCTGATTAATCAAAAGGAAGATTTTTCTAATTTCAGACAAATTCTCAAGCCTCCTCACTGAACCCAAACACAAGCTGTGCCTCCACACACAAAAGAGGAACTTAATCTTGTTTTTGAAGACATTCTGAATCCAGAAAGGCAGCTGAGCCCAAGGTTTTTATCTAACAAAAGTTACAGGGAGCAGAGCCAACTGCTCGGGAATTTCCACTAACACAACAAATAGTGTAAGAAACCAATTCCAAATACTGTAATTAAAAACTCGACTGCATAACCCCCCTAGATTCTTATCATGCTTTGTCCCACTCCATGATCTAGTAAACTATAAATTTCCCAGCTCTGACTGATGCAATGAAGCTCTGCACAGGCACTGCAGTCTGCTTTGCACTTTCATCTCAGGGCAAAGGTCAGTGCCTCTCGTAACAGAACGCAGCATTGCCTTGGTAAGAAGACATGACTGGGGTAGGCTTAAATATACTTTCCAGAACAAAGAAATCAGGCTCATACATGTCTCTGTTTCTCCGGGCTTCCTCCTGCTCTTTGTGGTGTCGCCTCCTCTGCCCGGCAGACACATTAGAAGAGGCTGAAGATGTCCCGGATTCAGAGTCCTCTGAACTCTGGCCGCCTGAGCCATGAACATCAAAGAGATGCTGCTCCACGGCTGAGCAGATTGTCTTCTCTAAATACCTGTCAAGCCGAAAAATAAGGTCAATTGGGCTCAAAGACTTTGTGGAGCTCCCTCTCCGCAACAATAAATAAAACAAGGGTATCCATGGGTTATGTTTTCTTAGGATGGCAAAGCAGCAAAAAATGTTCCAGCACTATGACACAGGCAAAGAGCAAAGCCAAAATCTTAGATACCCTCTGGTTCAAGTCCCTCTGAATAGCTGTACCTTCCCAATTAATACTGCTCTTTTTATTTCTAGGAATGTCTGAAATTTCAGTAAAACAGCTAATTTTACTTACTGCAACTACAGACATAAGCGCCTAACTTTCATCCTCCACTTAAAAGTCCCTGCTCTGACAAAATTGCATTTGATACCCAGCCATGCTGACAGTGGTCAAGTCTGTTGTGCAAAACCAGCTCAGTAAGGCAATGGATCACCTGCAAGATGATTCACTGCTGTCTCACAGAGAGATGACAATATGCAAACCGTAGCTCACTATGAACTCCTCACAGGCACTGTGACCAAGCATGGGTTTTGTTCTGAGTTCATGCTGTTTTCACACATTCTTGGGCCACATTCTTGTGTATCCACAGCCACCCTGACACTGCTGTGAGAGCACTCTCACAACCCACAGGGAGTAAGAGAGCTTCCACACAAGCCACCACAAGGGAGCCCCTGCAGTTGCATTGGTTAAAGATGTAGGACTACTTGAACTTTTAACACAACCAAATTTTCATTTTGGTACTGACATTTGCTTGCAATATTCCTTTCCTTCCTTCATCAGAGGAAGCTTTAATGGGAAAAATATTTCTTTTTTTCCAAAGAGATCATATAGGAACACATTTTTGTATGCGTCCCATCCCATCTCTGTTTCTTGCAATGCTTTAAGCAGTGCTGAAGAATGGGTTTTCAACATGCACGTCCAAAGTCCACGTATGGCTTCTACTGTTTTTTCCATAATTAAAATGTTATTTCAGGATTTGCTGGTTAATTTTCAACTGAGTAGCTACAGTATGGGAATCTGTGCTTGGGCTGATTTCTCCTTTACAAAAGCTGTGCTAAGTTGCTACACTTGAAAGCCTGCTGAGACTGCAGTTCCCGGAAAAGTCAGAAGACCTTCACAACTGCAAAACCCCAGATGGTTTAACTAGGCAAGCATGTCTGTATTTCACTATTGACAAAGATCACTTCTGCAAACCCATCGGCCGCTGGGAATTTACAGCTCTGGCAATGGAGCCAACCCATTTTAAGCTCTGCTCCTCCCAGTTACAGCAGCAGGGTCAAATCACTTTCTCTGCTGGGATGCAACAGGGAGCAAACAAGAGCAAGAGGATGACACAGTGCAAAGAGCTTCTCAAAATCTGCAAGTTCTGCCTAAGCAAAACATCACAGGCATAGTGAGCAAAGAATCAAGGGCCTGAGAAGTTTTCAGAAGGAAGTGATTTATTATCATTACAGATGAACTGCTTTGGGAAACACTGCCTCTTCTTTTGTTTATCTAAGAACAACTCTTCAAGAGAAATCAAAGAATAACCAGCAATACTTTAAAAAGCTCCAAGAAAGATAGCAACAAAATTGTAAAAGACACTTACTCTCCTGTAGCAGGAACGCTGCTACTGACTTGTGATACATGGGCACTGTATGAAAGAAAATAAGAGAAGAAAGTTAGAATTTTTTTGCAAAATAACGTCTTAGAACCTCTTGCTCTTTGCAGTGCTAAGATTTAAAGGTCTGAGCTGTCTCAACAACACATGCCACAGGTTTTCCCCTTAGGGAATTTTCACTCCCACTGTGACATGGCACATTTTGACAAGTCAATATCCTCAACAATTAATTTCCCCATCATTCCCATGCAACAGGCAAGTCTAACAGCAAGTATTTCAACCTCAACCTGGTACAGATTTCTTGTTTTCTTCTGGGCTTTCTGCTGCTGATGTTTTAGCCTCATCACAAAAATCTGTGTTTGAAGCTGACTGGAAAATGCATATACTTAATATTTAACTGCTCTCTCTGTTTAACTATTCTCTCTTTGAATATGCTCAAAGAACACATTCAATTTTTTTGCTTCCATTTAAAAAAATAAAATATATGCACTCTTCTCTCCCTTTTACCTTGCTCTATTATCAGGCTCAGGAAGAGCTGACACAAATGTAGGTGTTATCACTTGCTGTTCAAAGCCCTTCTGAACAAGCTGACCTGGCACAGGTGTCACTGCTTTCTTCCCTCTGCCGAGTCCCATCCTGCACCTTTTCAGCCACTGACTCAAGCTGATCCAGCCTTGCAGATAAGGTGACACTGCCTATTTATCCCTTCTGTGACCTCACTTAAGTCAAATAAGCTACAGGCCTAGGGGTTTAATTTCAAATTATCCCTGTATCAGCAGAGTACAACCGGCCGAAAAATCCCAGTAAAATGTGGTCAGGGTACAAAAGCCAGGCTGGATGTAAGATGTTCTTCCTGCCAAAATAGCCATTCACTGCTTTCAATCCCTACCAGTTTCTCTGAAATCCTTTCACTGCAGAACCATCAACAGCTGATTAGCCTTTACTACCCAAAGGTTTCCTCTCTGCTTCCATCGAATACTTTGCACTTCACTCTATGGGGCTAGAGCTATCTAAGAAGCTGCAGCACTCTCAGATAACCACTCTTTGGCTTTACTGGGTTTAAGTGTCACTTGGGCAGAAGGCAGGCAACAGAGGAAGAGAAGGACAAATGATGGGTCACTACAGCTAATTTAACAAAACCAACAAACTAGTGTGACTCCTGTGTAGTGAGTTACAAATCCCACAAACACCTAGCTGCAAATTACACTTGCAGCGTGCTTCAGGCTGAGCCAGTGTTTTCACCTGGAGTCTAACCACACACACAGCCTTTCCAGTCCCAGCTTCACTCAGTGCTACTCTCCAGGCCCAGGACAGGTCACCAGAGTGGTGGCACACCAGGAAAGCAATCATGGCCTTCCCAGTATGTGCCACATGACCTGCACAGGACCTGAGCAATTTTGTCATTCAGATAATTTCATGAAGACATAGAAACAACTATTACTGTACCTATTATTAAAGATATAAAATCTGCTTACATGAAACAAAATTCATAAAATCACTCTTTTCCTACATCTAACATCTTGACTATCAACTACAGGATGGCTTGGGAATTTGAAGTGCACATTTCAAACATGCTGCTTGCTTTCCTGTTTGCTTAAAGGAACTATGTGGCCTCTTCCCAGCCCAAAACTAATTTTTAAGACCTGGTCTCCCATGGGAGATGTATTAGCAAGTAAGGTGCTAGCATGAAAGGCTAACTCACATTGTAAGATACAATTCATGTGCTTGCTACAGCTCCTACACTCATGGGAATAGGCTAATGGTGTATCACCTTTTTATAGAATTTACATGCAAGCCAAACTGAGTGGGGGTGTCTTTCCTATCACCCTCCTCTTCTTTGCCAGCAAAGTGATAGAGGAAGAAAGGACTGTTCAGATTTTAGCACTTTTAAAACATCCCTAGGATGTAGGTTTTTCTACCAATAAATTTTTTTCTAACACCTCAATACATTCTGTAGTTGTCTAATTCACAACAGACAATCATGTGTGTTACTAATACCAATTCAGTTTTAAGTACATTAACCTAATTTTTAGTGATGAGTAACAATTAATTTACTGTATCTAGAAAAGCCCTATTCAGACAATACAGATTCTATAAGAAAGACAGTAACATGGTGATTTTCAAACTACTGACAAACAAGGAAGTATGTATCCATTACATGCCAGCTGAGCGGATTACTACAAAATGAAGCTGTCATTCTGATTTTATTGTATTTCCCTTCTTCCTTGGACACAGAACCCAAATTTATCCTTAGTGCTGTGATAATCATGCTCTTTTATTAGCTCCCTCAGAGATTCAGTTTTTCTTGATACAGTACCTTCCTTTCAATGCCACAGTTGGTAACTTTTCTGGCTATTTCATTTTGAAGCTTAATTTAAATATGTTGCTAAATTGCTTTACTTATTCTCCACCAACCTTGCTTACACCAAGGAAGTTAACATCCAAAACAAACGGTGGAGGGGAGAGAGTTACAGTGGTTTTAGGATTCGAGCCTGCTGCAGGACAGAACAGGAGTTGCACGAGAGCAGGTTGGCAAACCCAAGCAAAGACACCGCCCTGTAAGGATTTCAGAGCCTAGAAAAGCAGCCAGGCAGGCAGGGTAGGGTGTATCCTGTGGGGTTTTCCAAACTTCTTGGGTGGCAGCAGTCGCTCTGCTGCCGGATTTATGCAAAGCAGGCAGGGCGAGCCATGCCTAGGAGAGCCCTCTTGGCATGCCCACCCCTGCAGGCAGCTGCCTTGCTCAGTAAATCAGCTGGACAGATGGCAACTCATGTTCTGCTTCAGTTAATTATTTTCTCCTCACATCTGCTCCATTTCACTGATACCTATGGTCAATTATCTCCACAGGCAGATTATCTTCATTAGATTATGCAGCTGCTGTTGCAGAGCATGCTGAGAAATAGTGATTTTTGATAGAAATTACAAGTTTTCCTTGGGTGACAGAAGGCAGCAGGACATTTTCCCAGTGCTGGGGGACTTTTACTTTCAGAAAGCCAGCCAGAAAACCTGCCTCAAGGCACACAACTGTTTTAAGTGCTATGAACTTTTGAACTGGTTTCTTATGACCCTCATGCTTTTCCTTTTGGAAGTCTGACCTCTAGCACTTCCCAGTTTTGTCTAACTTGTTTACCCAAGTCTTTCGCTCACTTTCAGAGGTGCTTCATCAGCTCTGGATAACATCTTACTTCACATGTAAGGCAAACTCTTAGTGCATGGCCTCCTTTCTTCTGTTTCAGCCTCAATGACAAGAAGGTGGTATTTTCCATCACCATGAAATCTCACCCGCCCCCCCAACTAGTAGTCTCTAAGTTTAAAAGATGTGCACTGGAGTGAGAATTATCTCATACAATGCCTGCAGCTTGTTTCGTCTGTGTTGGTCATCTTGTGATAGCAGACAAATAACTGAGTTGGATATCAATGCCCCTTCTGATTTCTTTCATCCAAGTCACTACTGAGCAAAATATCTTAGTATCTAGATAAAAAGAGCGAAGAAAAAAACATCAAACAGAGCAAACTAGCAAACTGACATATTGGCATAGTGTTTTCCCAGGTAGGGTTTTCATTTATGAAGTCATTTAATTAATTCCTGACAATACTTAATGGCCTAATTCATAAGCTATACTCGCAATCTGGTACTAAGGTCACCTGTTGCTGAGATGTATTTACAGTCCCTCTGCTTTATTCAGGAAGCAAAGGTGGGTTTTGTTCTTGTTTTCGCTTTTTTAAAAGCCCAGCACAACAGTGAGAAGGCCTCAATAGATGCAAAAACTCATTACCATTTTGCTGTTCCAGCAAAGTTGAGGATGTTTAAATGGCTTTGACCTAACAGGTGGGAAATTCCTGAAGTCCTCCTGAATACATTATTTCAATCCCTGATCTGGGAAGTTTTTATTCATAGGTATTTATATGGTCTGCTATCCACTCTCCACATTGTGACACGCAATATTGCAAACTCACGTGGGATCCATTTTAAGACAACTACTTTATGTGACACACTTTCATCAAAGAGAAGGGTTGTGATGGCATATAAAATGTGAAAATAAGGAGTTTAAAAACAAAAGGGGTGTGCTCTTAGTTACTGGGATGTCCCATCACACAGAGGACACACACACTCATCTTCTCAGCACCTTCACACTTTCACAAGCTCAGATCAAATTATCCTTCCTTTAAACATGGTAAATTATTTTTTACACTACCTTGTTACTACACAGAAAACTAACCCCACTAAAACCAACTTTCTTCAGGATTCCTAATGTTTTTCACTTGCACCTCCTTTATGATGGATGCACACTGACACCTACTGCTTGGAGCAGAGACAACCCTGTATGGGATTCACAGAGGCCAAATGATTCAGCTTGGTAAATTTGCATGGCTGTGTCTGCAGAGGAGGGGAATAATCCTCAGGGAGCCTCAGACCTGCGTGGCAGCTGGGCACCCAGAGCAGGGGCACCCAGTGGCCTTGTGTTTACTTTCAGCCAGTGCTCGTGTGATGAACATGAATGCACACCACATAATGTAATCATGTTTTTTGATGGGGCCCAGCACTCCTGTGAATTTAGGACCTCTTATGGCATGTCCCATGGAAGAAGTGTCCAGTGGGTGGGTGGCCAAGCAAATTTCTGAGCAGGTGTGAAATCCAGAGCAAAGTTTTCTAGTTTCGTCAGGAATCTGACCTGAGAACAAACAGCACAGAACATCTTCCCCAATAAACTTCAGACTAAGAATATCTGACCTGCATTATTTAAAGAATTGTCTCAAATAAAAAAATGTTAAAAGGAGAAACAGTCAGCTGTACTGAATAATGCCCACAGGAGTACTTCTAGGAAGAGAACCAGGCAAAACTGTCCAATGCCTTGCCCTGCACTCATGAGTATTTAATGCAATCTTTGGCACTGCTTGTGATGTCAGGTCTCATTGCAATTTCAGTTTAATGCTCTGCCTGTTAACAAGGAAGCTCCACACTACAAAGCTTTTGCTTTCCTCCCCTGTAAGATCACTCTGGCTTATCTCAGGACATCAGGGAGCTCCCCTGAAAGCATCTACATGACTAACGTCACATCCAAAGCACATATACCAGCACAAAGCATGCCTGAAGATTCCCTGTCTTCTGCATTGCTTACGTGGAGTGGAATTGTGCTTACAGGGAGTTGCCGCTGCAAGATGCTGCTTCATTACCTGAAACTGCCAAGTGTTTCTCAGTACTGATTACTCAACACAGCTGGCATTCACAGTCTCACTACAGAACTATACAAGGAGCAGTACAAGGATTACTTTTTAACAATCTCAGCTCTCTTAAGATTTCTCCGTAAGATTAATCTCCATAAGATTTTGTTACAAAAGGTTTTGGAACGTAAATGCCCTTCAGGCATGGCTCCCTGGAACAATCAATCACCTAGCAAGGTTTTCCTCTTCTTTCAACAGGATAGAAATCTTCTTGCCTGGTACCGAGCACAGCTGAGCCAACAAATTATCAAATCAAGGACTACAGGGAGGGAGAGGATAACCCTGGTCAGCAGTAGGTGAACTCATTCAAACCCCAGATCTCTAAGACTGGTCAAGCTGACATCATGCTTATTATGACAAATGAAAGTGGGCTCCAGCTATGAAACTAGTATTTTCTGCCCAAATATATTTGTAAATTATTTGTACACATTCTCTCTTGCATCAGTATTGTTATTTAACATAAACATCCTTCTCCCTCTGTCAAAAATTCAGGGGGAATATGTGTATTCCAGTTCATTTCTTATGGTAGCTAGGACCTCTGTGCTTTTTTCTCCATCTTACATCAGTTTTCCCATTTCTTTAATCATCTTCACAAACCTAAAGCCATTGGAACACGAGTGACTTGAAACTAAGGCCTCACCTGTGTCTTGTACAGGGGTATCTATACTTCTGTTAAGCATACTGAAAATACTTCCTTTATATATCCACTGTCATGTGATTACTTCAACTCAAGTATTTTCATCCCGTTCATCCCTCCATGAACAAGTATGCTCATGTCCTTTTTTACCCTGGCATTTCCAAATGTGAGGACTCCCCTTTCATGTTAAAGATTTTCATTATTAGACCTGAGACATATGAATTTACTACTTATGTTATTATTTTTATAGTATGTATCTTAAATTTGAAGCTTGTATTTATAAATATATATGAAAAATCTTATATACATATGACAGTGAGGTATTTTATAAATATATCTATATATCTCACTCTATATAATATCTCACTGTCACATATTTTCTCCCAGAGGATACTCCCAACCCATTTATTCTCCTAAGTTTCTCCTATAAGCTCAATTAAGGAACATGATTTGATTTTATTATGCTACTGGCTATAAAGGAAAAGAAGTTCATGACATGGATCTCCAGGAGCAATCTCCTTCCTCTCCTACCAGCAATATCTACAGGTCCCACCTCCTCCCTACAGATGTTTAAGTTCTAGTACTCATGCTCACTTTTTCCAAGTAGATGGCATGATATAAAACATTTTGCAGATTCAGTATACTCCTTTTCTTTCTCTCTCTGGAAAGTCTTTTGGAAAATAACTTAGTTGTACTGGTGTTACCACTCTTTACAAACCCATTTCACATTTTGTCTCATTTACCGCTTACTCTCATATTGTTACAGACTGTTTATTCCCTTATAAAGTAGCAGTAGTGATAAAGTCTTGACTTATCCAATATCTAAAGAAAAAAAAACCAAAAACCAACAAATCCCCAACCCTAAATCAATGTCATTTTAAGAAATAGTGTACTTATTAGTGGCATTCTGACAGTTCTGACTTAAAAGTTAAGACCTTCAGCATTTGTCTTACTGTTAAAAATATCAACCAAGGAAACATCTCTATTGTTAGATGAAATTGTACAGCACTGAATAATCAAGTCTCTGATTTGATCCTATGGAAGGTATGCTGGTTTTGGCTGGGGTAGAGTTAATTTTCTTCACAGGGTCTGGTATAAGGCTGTTTTGGATTTGTGCTGAACACAGGGCTGATAATATAAGAGATGTCTGTGTTATTGCTGAGCAGGACTTACACACAGCCAAGGCCTTTTCTGGTTTTTGTATTGGCAGGGAGTTTAGGGGTGCATGGGAGGTTGGGAGGAGACACAGCCAGGCCAGGTGACCCAAACTGACCAAAGGTTTATTCTAGACTGTATGACATCATGCTCAGTATAGAGAGTGGGGGGAAAGAGGAAGAAGAGGGGGACGTTTGGAGTGATGGCATTGTCTTACCAAGTAACCATTACACATAACAAGACCCTGCTCTCTGGAGATGGCTGAACACCTGCCTGCCCATGGGAAGTATTGAGTTAATTCCTTGTTCTGCTTTGCTTGTGTGCACGGCTCTTGTCTATTAACTGGTCTTTATCTCAACTCGTGAGTTTTCCAGCTCTTGCCATTNTGACCAAAAAGTCCAAACTTTTTTGGACTGACCAAAAGGTTTATTCTAGACCATATGACATCATGCTCAGTATAGAGAGTGAGGGGAAAGAGGAAGAAGAGGGGGAACATTTGGAGTGATGGCATTGTCTTACCAAGTAACCATTACACATGACAAGACCCTGCTCTCTGGAGATGGCTGAACACCTGCCTGCCCATGGGAAGCACTGAATTAATTCCTTGTTCTGCTTTGCTTGTGTGCACAGCTCTTGTCTATTAACCTGTCTTTATCTCAACTTGTGAGTTTTCCAGCTCTTGCCATTCCAGTTCTCTACCAAATCCTGCTGGTGGGAGAGTGAGAGAAGCAGCTGGTTGCTGGCTGGCGTTAAACCAGGACAGAGGGACACAATGTTCCTTCCATTTGGCAAAAGCCAAGTATTATGCAGTGTTTGGAAGCTGAAGAGCTCTTGTTCCCACTTACTTAACTTGTTGTGTAATTATCTATATGGAACTACTGCATAAACACAACAGTGACCACTCTGTACCCAAACATTCATGATTCACTTGAAGGATTACTTGAGCAGTATTTCAAACTATGTTAGTATGGCTGGTAGCAACAGAAATAGATTTGACCATCAGACAGCTAGAGCAGACAGTCTCCCTTTCCTTGCCCATGGTGTGAAATGCAGTTCCTACGTATATCATGCACAGCCTCTGGGGCAGCAATTAGAACATTCAAAGTTACACAGAAAAAAACTGGCCACCCACTCAAGTTCTCAGTTGTTGAAGCACCAGGAATTGCCCAGCCAGCACCAGCACTCCTGCCAAATTAACTGCACATGGCAATTGAACTCAGAAGGACACATTTCTGATGTGTTACAAACAGAAGCAAGACTTACAAGCTGTTCCCTTTATTTACAAGTAACTGTATCCCAGCAATTTTACAAAAGACATGAGCTTGGCATGAAGCCTGTATGTCAAGGTGTGCTGCTCCCTCTCTACTCCTACCAATCACTTCCCAGCTATGTGTTTATTCCTGACTGTTCCCTTCCTATCTGCATGACAGATTCCCATGGAAACCCATCCCTTCATTTCAGTGGACACACTCATTCTTTGTTCTCTCCCCTAATAAGCCTACATCTCTATTTAAGATGTTCAGACATGCTCCCTTCCTCTCAGAAATGTCCTGCTTTGATACCAGTTTTCTCAGGTCCACTCCTTGCTTCCCATCTCCTCGGCAATCTTGACACGGTCAGCCAAAGAGAATCTTCTTCATGGATCATTTTTCTATAATACAGGAAAGGGCTTGGAAGGACAGATTTGAGCAGTAAGACAGATGGAAATATAATGAAATCCTAAAATCCCTTGAAGGTCACATTTAGCCAGAAAGAAAAACAAAGGGGCAGACAATTTTCAATGGAAAGATAGGATGAAGAATCAAAACAGGGAAAATTTGAGATGGGGGAATGTATGCATGCAGCTACAAAATAATCTCCTGAAGGAAAAGGCAGTCTCCTTGGACAATTTGGAGCTTTTGTGGCACAGTCTTGGCAACATCTGCACAAATAGATTGCAGGGAATGATGGTGCATCAACAGGAAGGCACACAGGATCATACAACCAGGCTAGTCCATGAACAATTCCCTGACACACATTCCTGCACAGTATGCACTAACTGTACTCTTTCTATGCTTAATGTTAGAAAAATTCTTTAAAAAAACCCCCAAGCTACAAATATAAACAGGAATATATGCCAGAGATTAACAAATTTCAGACACCACTGTAAGAACTCCAATTATCACTGTTCTCAGATAAAGCACCACTGGGATTTCTTTTTATTTGTTTAAACTCTGTAGAGATCAAAAGAACCCAATTATAATATCTGGCCTGTCCTCCTCTGCAGCCCCTCATTGTTAATTGCTCTGGCTCCTGTTCTTCCACTAAGTATAAATGAAAGCTCTGGAACGGAGCCTGCTACTGAAGCAAGCGGAGCAAACTTTCACAGATGTCAACAGAATTAGACTCCTTTTAGAAGCAGTGACTTTGCCCTCCAGTTGGCAAAACAATAAACAATTTGTTCAAATGCAGCATGAGCACCATTCCCTCCAGGGAGGCTAGTTGGGTACCCAGGTACTCCACTGCTTTTCTAGGCTGCAGCAGGGAACTGGATGGGCTGCTGACTCACCATCTGGTTCCTGGTTTCTTTCTGAGCAGCACATGCTGCCAGTTCCTCAAATCCCATAGCAAAAATCCCTCCTGTGCCTGCAGATAAACTACTCAGGCATCTAAGTAGCATAAGAAACAAAAGAAAAGAGGAAACCCATGTCCATCTTGTAATAAAAACCTTAAACTCTGGGCCTCCTTTCTAAACACAAAATAATCACAACAGAGGTGGTATCTACAAAGACTCATCCCACTAACTGAACAATAATTACAAATGTAAAATTAATCCTCATTTTGATTAGTCTGTTCAGCACTTCACCACCCATCACCACATTTAATTCCAGTAACAAGTCAATCCCACACAGAAAAATAAATGAAAACAATGAGTAAATACCTCACATAGAAGGGTGACATAGGCCGCTCATCTTCTTGGGAGCTAGAAACAAATAATATTTTTTTAAGTTAGTATGCAGCTCTGTCTTGTATTTGCAGCTCAAGATACTCTTAAAAGGCAGAGAACACAAAAGTGAAATTGCACCCATCACAGAGGCAACACTTAACTCTGTTTTGTCCTCCAGCTGATGCATGGAAGAAAGCTTTAAGTTACTTTCCGTAAATCCTGGCAATCCAACCCATTTCTCAATGTCCACAAATGTGGTGTAACAGATCTTCTGCTAGACAGCCAGGAATCATTCTGACTCGGCAACAGTACTAGGGCTATTCCCATAGCAACAATAAAGCA
This sequence comes from Chaetops frenatus, assembly GCA_013400775.1. Classification (NCBI taxonomy): domain Eukaryota; kingdom Metazoa; phylum Chordata; class Aves; order Passeriformes; family Picathartidae; genus Chaetops; species Chaetops frenatus. The sequence continues at coordinate 95,923 of VZTR01004973.1, forward strand.
TTTTGCCAGGAAAACCAAGAGAGTCCTTTGCTGTCTGCTGTTCCAGAATTAAACAATCTGTCTATTAAAGCCAAATTTGAGAAAAAACACAAACGACATCTCAAGTAACCAAAGAATACGCTATGGTCATAGGTATATGCATGAGTCCACCTATTCCCCAGTTTTATCACTCCTGTGGAAAGTTTATTTGAATGAAATTTCTGCAGGCTTGAGATCAGGGATGGCCGCTGGCTGGCATGGAGGTCCCCTGAGAAAATGTTTAGTTGTGTTTTAGTTGTAAACTGGCCTGGCCCCAACCTAACTACCTGGCAAGTGACTGACCAGCCCTGACCCAGCTCATTGTGCCTGTGCTGGCACAAGGGTAAGAATGAGCTGCGACACAGAATCACACATGATCTCTTGAATTTTGAAGGGTTTTATCTATTGGCTTACAAAAGCCGTTCTAAGCACTCAATAAAGGGGAGAGGAACATCTCTGTAGGATCTGCAGCTAGGAAATTAAATACTCACAGGTACCTTCTGCAGCTTCCATTGGAGCCAGCATGAAGTTCCCTCAGCAAGATGAGCTGAAACTGGCCTGCAGCCAGGTAAGCACCCTGCCTTCACACTGCACAGAGCCAAAGGCAGATTTAACCACAGCTTATTTCCAACCCAGCCAATGTTATAACTGACCCACAAATATGAACACCAAATTCACTAGGGGGAGCAGAGCATAAGGGAGGAGACAAGATACAAGGGAGTCAAAAAGGCAGACAGACAGATAAGCAAGGCAGTGTTCCCAAGAAATAATCACAGGGATTTGACCCTCCAATTAAAACAGGGAAAGATTCACAAATAGACATCTACAGAAAGACCTTAAAGAACATCATGCGAGAAACCCGAAATACTGATTTGAGGGTAACACCAAACACCACAGACCAGAAGGAAGAGAAACTGCCTCTGAAATCGGTGCAGCCTGACAAAACTTCATCACCTCTGTAAAACAACAGTGACTAGACAGCTTTCAGCAGCTCCCCAAGAAGACTGGGAGCACAGTTGCTACTGGAAACTTTGCTGCCACTTCCACAAGCCCATCTTCAGTAGCCTGAACAAGCTGTAGCTCCCAGAGGTGCTGCTACTCTCAGAGCCAGGCAGGACACAGAGCAGTGCACAGCGGGGAAAGAGTTCCTGCCTGTGAGCTGAGGCTAACAGTACCTGAAAAAGTCTTTGTGAGAAACTGCTACAGCTTTGAGACTGCCTAGAAAAAGTTCATGGAAACACAGAAGTGCCCTTTACTGCCTTCCCCTGAAGACAACCTGCAACAAAGGCATAGGTAAGAACCTCTGCCAGGTAAGGCTCCCTCCCCTGATGGCATGCAGTCTCCCAGCCTGCATGCATGCTATCATTTTATTTAGCACTTACAGAATATATATTTAAGTCTAAAGAAAGTATTTAAACTCACAAAGCTGCTGGTGAAGTTTTTTGCTATGTTCAGTTCACTGCATTAATAGCAGTACTTGTAATCTCAATGCAAACAAATCCAGGTAGTGAACAGCAAACATGAAAAATCTTTTCTCATATAAATGAAAGTTCACAGTGCCATCAAGATTTCTCTGCATCAATGCAACTTCAAATGACAACATCAAATGCTGCTTTATGTACAAGTGGCAGTTGCCAAAGCCATGCCAAACATGCTTTCTTTTCCATCATGAACACCCCTTCTTATTTCAAGGTTTGTAATTAACTTCCAAACCAAAGAAGCACAGTCATACTGAAAAAGTCCAAATAATGTTTTACATTTATGCTCCCAGTATTTGTTTTGACAGAGGAGATGGAATAGTAGTATTGAGGCAGGACTCAGAATCCTCTTGCATTTCCTTCCCTTTCTTCCACAGCAAATGCAACTGGATGCTTGTTCAGTTCAAGCAAGTTTTACTAACTGTATGAAAATTTATTCAACCATACAAAGGAACTGAGGAGAAACAAATAATTTAAACCCATTAACTAGGAATAGCAGAAAAAGAAGCTCTTACAGAAGTCAGAACCCAAATATCAGTTTCATTTAGATCATCAAGTTTCAAAATTTCACATGGTTGGTAATAACTGTAGCTGTGAAAAACCTCTCTTACTCAATAGTGGTTCATAGTTTTTCCTGTGCAGCAAATGAGCAGTAGCTGAATCTGGGATGAAGACCTCCAAGCTAACTAGTATGAAATTCAGACTTTTGAGAAAACCATAAAAATCTTCTAAATTTCTACCTTGCCCAGAAAAGTACTCATCCATTAGACAAACAGGCTTAGCAGTAAATTAAATTTTGGGGTTTTTTTGTTTGGTTGGGGTTTTTTTAAATCTTCAAAGTTTCATCCAGCTTTACATATGCTTTATGTCTAGAAGGCACTAAAAGGATGAAATAACTTCTAAAAACCTGAGTTATTTATTCAACTATCACTGATTACCAAGCAGGTGAATGCAAAATACAGCAGTCTCTTTTATTTCTCAGGCATATAAATAGCTCCCCTAAGTCCAGGGATTAAAGAGAAATTAATCACTTCCATGAAATACTTGGGAGATACCCTGACAACTTCCTTCTTGCTAAAAACCAAAACAAATCCCAGCCAAACTAAAAAAACGGACAAACCAAAACCAACCAAAAAACTACAGCAAACCAAGCTTGTTCTGTTTATTTTACGTGGAAAAGAAATAATATTACATATGCTTGTGACCACCACTGAGCTAATACAAAGTTTGTCAGACTGGAAGGAACACCAGTTTAGCCCACCAATTAGTTTGTCACATCTTGGAATTTTCAGGCACATCCTTTCTGTCCCTGAAGGAAATAGGAAAGCCTGGGTGAAGTCTGTTAAATGATAAATTTCCATTACAGAAAGGAGAGTTATCCTTTTCTCATCTCCCTCTCTTGCAACAGGAATGTTACAGGCAACCATTCACCCCTCACATTCTTAAACAAGCAATCATGGTCTTTCTTTTCTTTTTCCTGACATCTCATAGAACCACTGAGGGTGAAAAAGACCTCTCAGATCAAGTCCAACCTTTAAATCATTTTGCCCTTCAGGCAGAGTAAGGGACATGCTGAGCCTGTTGTAGAACACCCATTTAAATGGAAAGTTCCCAATTTCTTTACGTTCATAAGGAATATCCCTGTCTCAGCCCCCTCCTCACTGGCCTGAGCTCCCACTGTAAGTCAGAGAGTGGCTCAGGATCCCTCCTCCTTGTTTTATTAGCACTTAATCATCAGCAGTTCTTCTGTCTTAGCTTCCTGGCACTGGAATCTCCACTACAAAGCTACTGCTGCTTTCCTACTCCACATCTCTTTCCAAAACATAAATGGGACATTTAGTCGATGAAATTTAAAAAAAGAGAATACTCTAGATTTTGGTGCCTTTTTTTTTTTTTTCTTTTTCTGCTCTTTTCTTTTTTTTTTCCTTGGGTCTTGCTGCTCAGCCAAGGTCATGTTTTCCTAATGCCTTGCCATAGGCTCTGTTTGTTCTGACCTCAAATGTTAGGTAAGGGAATGGCTTGCTTTCTATTCTACCACAGAAATTCTCGACTTCTAAAGAAATTTAATTGTATTTTGGTGAGAATAATTTTTTAATGCAAAAAAATTAGCTGCTTTTATTTTTAATGCAATCAAACAAAAAGGCATTGAAAAATTCAGTGGCACCAAATTACTAATGACATCAAAAGTTAATGCAGGTTTTGGAGGGAGGAGAAGAAAGTCTAAGCTTGGGTGACTTCTTAAGACCTCAAACTTATCTCCCTCTTATTTTCTTCTCATCATTCAGAACACCTATGCCTCCTTGGATTAAAAGACATACAATTTGTGCAACTACAGAGGATTTTAACAATATTGTTTATTTACTTATTATGACATTCAACATCAACAACACTGAAAACAGATTGAAGGAAACATTGATTTTGAGGCCACAGTAGTGCTTTTTGCTGAAGGTCTCATTAACAAACTTTTCAGCACTTCTTCACCCGCTCAAGCCATTTCCCCATAAAAGTTATTTCGATGTTACAAAAAATGCAAGACTGAAACACAGCTCATGAAAATTTATTGCATGCTTATTTTCTCAATAGAGCTATTTACTCAAAGCCTGTGCTCCACAGCAGTGGGTAAAAGGCAATGTTTTTGCAAATGAGAAATAGCAGGCAACACAAGCTTTGCCTTCAAATAAATCCTTCAAAATAAACTTCCTTCAAATAAATATTGAGGTGCATTATGCAAAAGAAGAAAGAATAATACCAATCTTGATGCAAGATTAACCATAAATTTAATCTAACATCACTGTGGTGATACAATGGTCATCATTAAAGTCAGGACCTACCCTCAATCCTTGAGCAATGCCACCCTTGCTCTATATCCTTAAACAGAGAGGGAGGAGGGAATGCCATACATGCACTGCTTAAAAAACAAATGCTTAACAGCTATCTTCCTCTGAGAGTTATTTCCATTTTCCCTGAAGAGTAACTTTGTAAGTCAAAACCATAACATGTTGTTTCAGATATTTATC
>VZTR01004973.1:100639-126581 GCA_013400775.1 Chaetops frenatus
TCAAACTTATCTCCCTCTTATTTTCTTCTCATCAATTCAGAACACCTACGCCTCCTTGGATTAAAAGACATACAATTTGTGCAACTACAGAGGATTTTAACAATATTGTTTATTTACTTATTATGACATTCAACATCAACAACACTGAAAACAGATTGAAGGAAACATTGATTTTGAGGCCACAGTAGTGCTTTTTGCTGAAGGTCTCATTAACAAACTTTTCAGCACTTCTTCACCCGCTCAAGCCATTTCCCCATAAAAGTTATTTCAATGTTACAAAAAATGCAACACTGAAACACAGCTCATGAAAATTTATTGCATGCTTATTTTCTCAATAGAGCTATTTACTCAAAGCCTGTGCTCCACAGCAGTGGGTAAAAGGCAATGTTTCTGCAAATAAGAAATAGCAGGCAACACAAGCTTTGCCTTCAAATAAATCCTTCAAAATAAACTTCCTTCAAATAAATATTGAGGTGCATTATGCAAAAGAAGAAAGAATAATACCAATCTTGATGCAAGATTAACCATAAATTTAATCTAACATCACTGTGGTGATACAATGGTCATCATTAAAGTCAGGACCTACCCTCAATCCTTGAGCAATGCCACCCTTGCTCTATATCCTTAAACAGAGAGGGAGGAGGGAATGCCATACATGCACTGCTTAAAAAACAAATGCTTAACAGCTATCTTCCTCTGAGAGTTATTTCCATTTTCCCTGAAGAGTAACTTTGTAAGTCAAAACCATAACATGTTGTTTCAGATATTTATCTCCAGTCTTCACAACAGTTGTGCTTATACCTAACCATGCATACCACTGAAACTTAAGTAAACTACTCAGCAAATGAGCCACATGTCAAAATCCAAGGCTGACAGCCCAGCTTCCTTATTCTAAACTCATATATTCTGCAAAAATATCATAGTATGCAAAATATCTCCAATTACTAGGGTGGGGGTGAATTGGTATTGGTTTAAATATTAAACTCCAAAGAATCTCACTATCCTCCTCAAAGCTGTTTCTTCAGCAGTGTTTTTCCTAAAGATCTCTCAACTAAATTATACTGCATAGGCATCTATCCATGAGCGTAACTGCACAGGCTGTGTGTGAGGGGGCACTGAGATTGAAGCATGCTACCTGAACAGGAAAAAGAAGTACACCAAAAGCCTTTTTGCACGCCTCCTCCTACTTCAAAGCATCATTAGAGATCAGGGAAGTATAGGCTATCCCACGGCAAGCTGAAGTGAGCAGAACTTCTTGCTGACTATGTGCCACCATGAGCAAGAGGCAGATTTTTCCATTTATATTAACATACCTGAATATCCCAGAGCCCTTGACAGCATAATTTTGTATAATTATTTTCTGCTTACTATCCTCCTAGATTGCAAATAAGTTTATCTTTTATAAAATGACGTCAATGTTAAACAGCCCACTTTTGCTGTTTTACTTCTTAAGCTAGTTGGGTCATATTATGAAAGATGGGGCAGTGTCTTTTCTTTTACTTGTGGTTTGGCAATAGTTCTCACTAGGATAAAACTAGAAAATGGCTCAGAAAGAGGTGGAATGAATGTACCAGCCAAAGTCTCACCTCTTCTCAGAATTTAACAGTGAAGTTGCATAACACACACATACCTGTTGCATTATAGTGGTGAAGAACTGTTGCTAGGTAACCAGAGATTTCAGTTTCAGAATTGTTTGTTAAAAGCTTGCACACTTCAAATAAAGGTATCTAAGAGGCCAGTTTTTAGGTAAATATTCATATTTTCTTGCTTAATCAGGTGAACACCCCAGAGACCAACACCAAAGAAAATTTCCACACCAATTTCTTCTTTTAGTCAGAGCACTCCACCCGCAGTGGTACTAAGGAAGAGCTTCCGCAGGCTCCTACATTCACCATGCCACAGCTGTGACAAGACAGGGTACTCAGCTGTGGGTCAAATCCAAGCTTGGGAGATGAAAAATTCACATAGCATTTTCTAACAAGCTATGACTTGAGGAAGATGAGAACCACGGGTTTGAATTTCTCTTCATTCTTCCACCAGAAAAAAACCCCACCCAAACCCAAAGCAAACAAAGAAAAAATTAGATACAAGTTCTTTCCACTGTCAGAGAGCATACTTCACATCCATATTCCAGAACATACTTCATTAGGGCTTGTCAAGCACTCCCAGTACCTTGGATATAAAGTGGTAGCAAAGTCCAAAAGATCAGACTTATTTACAATACAACTTTACACATACAAATGTTCATATATGTGATAAAGAGAACACAGCAGCCACTCTCCACCCCAAAAGAAAAGGAGAAAAAAAAAAGAGAGTGGTAGATTACAGCAGTGTTCTTGGCCTAAACTGCTGGGTATTTGTGAAAGATCCCAAGCAAACCAGCCAGTAAGGTAAATCACACAATCCTGATAACTGCAAGTGAGACTGCCCATGCAGACAACTGCTGCTGTACAGGTTAGAAAGAGATCAGACCCTACTGCTATCAGATGCACTTGCTAAAAATATTTGTGATGGTTTCACTCTTCCACTACCTTGACTTGTTAAGCAACAGAGGCCACCCATCACAAACAAGGCCCAAGTGTGTACCTGCCTTTCTTATCTCCTACAGAAACTGCTAGATATGAATGGCAAAGGCAGCCACAGGCTTCAGCTTTGCACAGCTGTTGTTAAATCTGCAATAGACTGAGCTAGAATTCATGAATTAGAACACCCATTAACAGCATTAGTAACGCTCTAACTAGGAAGCTAGGATACCAAAGTAAGCTAATGCTATTCTGAAAAGATAGCAGCCTAATAGCAACAGAAGAGACAATTACTGGTGGATAAGTTGTTGGAAAATCAGTAATGCAATCCATGAGACATTCACTGGTGCCTTCTACAGTGCTTGGGCAATACAGTACCTACTGCAGTGAGGGCTCAACACGTTTGGCCTTCCACCTCATCCTGTGCAATGAAACATAACCCTGACATCCCCATTGTCACTCCTTCATAGCAGGCCACTATACCCCATCGCATGCCATTCCACAGTTATCTATATATAGAATGATACCATACAGTCAATATGGCTCTATATAAGCACTTTATGTGATTTTCAGGAAGACAGATGCAGAGGTCACACATATCTTGGTAGACACAGAGCCCTTCTCCCTCTTCCAAGTGTTACACAACAGCTATGTAAATATGTATTTGTATTGCTTCAGCACAGGAGGGTTTCCATGGCAGGCACAGCATGGCCAGCCCTGTGGCCCCAAAGAGACAATGGAGCGGGGCACCTGCAGAACATGGGCAGGAGGGTGTTCACTCCCCCAGGAAGGGAACCAAGTGTGATTACTGCAGGCAGCTCATTCCCTTTCTTGAGAAGCAAAGACAGATTCTTTCAGCTTGGCAAGTGTCCTAAATTACAGAACCTGAAGGGTGCCATTACTCTGATTTAAACCCACTAACAGGAACCATGCACTGCAATTTGTCCATGCCCTCAGCTGGAACAGCACCATCAGCCTGTCCACCGCACAGGAACCACAAACATAGCGCTATCCATGCTGGCAGTAACCAATACTAAAGGTATCACCTTTCCTGAAGCTGAAAAAAAATGTTTAAAGCCAGTGAAACTCTGCCCTAAGGAAGGGAAGAACAGGAAAATAAAGGTGCAACCTGGAAAGTGAAACTGTAAAGGGATCCAGCAATCTGTGCCAAAGAAAACTAGGTGCTAAAAAGTACAGTATCCACAGCCTAAAAATAGATTAAGGAGATGGAAAAGGAGTCAGAATTTTGTGAATTATTTTAATTGAAAAATTCAAATTAATTCTGCACCATGCTTACAGCTTAATGGAGTTTTAAGAAAATCCCTCATTTTTGAAGTGCTGACTGCATCTCTAACTGATCGAGATTTAGCCCTTGCAACAACAAAGAGTCTAATTAGAGACAGCCTGTGAAACCTATCTTCCCCTGGGGTGAAGAGTCAAGAGCATAATAACAACCACTTGTTCCAATCGCTGCGAAAACAGTCAGATCCTTGGGAACATAAAAAGGTTAAAAATATTATGTGAGACTAGTCCTTCAAATAGAAATGAGGCACTGTGACCACTTCTTTAAGACATTCAAACCATATTTCTGTTTCTCTGCAGTCATCAACATGGAACCCCACAATTGCATTAGTGCCAAAGAGATTTCCTCCACATCTACCTGCAGAAGACCCTGCACTTTACCAAGACAGTAACAGTTTGGGCAGCAATTTCTGTTACTATTTTATTGTGTTCAAGTAAGCAGCGACTCTGCACCTTCTGCTGAAAGAGCACCACCACAGTGTTGAAACTGAAATGGCGCAGTAAATTTTTTATTTACTGTTTGGTAGATTACAGAAAGACTGATATTCAGACTATTCAAATACTACTAGGGGAGGTATAGACCACTTAATTTTAAGAACTGAATGAGCAGTAAAAATAAAAATAAGAATCTGATGACCCATTGAAAGGGCTGTGTACACTGCTCCCCGCAGTGGGTCTGTGCCCCGCTATTTCAGAAGCCTCACTACAGCTGCCCCTGCCATAGTGGCGGCAGCACATGCCAGCACAGGTATTTGCTCACAGCTGGTGCTGAAGGGAGGTGTGCGTCGGCACCCTGGAAACACCCAGCCCGTTTCCTCCGAAAACTAAACCTGTCGCCCATGCTGCGGCAGGGTGGGTGGGTGAGCTGCCAGCCGGAGCTGGGCCGTGCGCAGGGCAGCCCGGCCGCGCTCTCGTACCGCAGTACAGCCCCGCTGCGGGCAGCCGGCCGAGGGCTCGGGTTTGCCCGGGCGCACGGAGCCGGCGCGGCCCCAGGGCTGGCCGCGATCCCTGTACACCTGAGAGCTGCNCTGTACACCTGAGAGCTGCTCCCACCCCGCACGGTGAGCGCTGTGTGGATTTCGGGGCGCTACATCCAGCCTCCCTCTCCGCCTCAGAATGCCTGAGATCCCCCACCCCTGGAGACCCGCTAACAGCCCCACCTGTTGCACTGCCACGGAGCCCGGGCGGGTATCCCGCTCCCGGGAGGGTATCTCCGCTCCCGGGGCGGCCGGAGTCCCGGCTCCCCCGTGCCGGACAGCCCGGCAGAAGCCCCGCGCTGGCTCCGGGCCTGCCCTGGCTGGACACGTACCTCTGCAGGGGCATCNCCGGCTCGGCCCCCAGCTGCGACACCCTCCCCGGCCCCTGTCCCTGCTCGCCACACCGGGCTCGGCAGGCAGGGGTTAACCAAAACCGGCTTCTGATGTCCAGCTGGTTCTGGGCCTGCAAGATGCCACAGGCTGCGGGCTAATAGCTACAGGACACCTTTCAACAGAAAGACCCCACAAGGCCTTCTGTATCCCCTTCAGTAACTATAACCCGCTGCCCTTATTCCTATACTCGCGCAGGGTGCAGTGTAGTCTCTCCGAGCTCCCTCCCCACGGCCGCAGCGGCGCTGGCTCCGCTCCGGAGGGGCAGGCGCGGTGCCCCGGGCACCCAGACCCGCGCACAGCTCCACGACACCCTCGCGGGGCTGCTCTGCCACTGCCCTCACACACCTTCACCATCGATCTGTGTCTAGTAGGGCTGGCACAACCTCTGAACTTGATCCCTTCGTGCTGCAGTAGCTACTACCGCCGTTTGAAAGGTTTGTGCTGTAGTTGGCCACTCAATTCCGACCCACTACAAAGAGAACTCTTCTTCCCTTAATATTTAAACGGAAGAGACAACTGCAGAGCCGAACTCATGTTTCCAGCGGGCTGTCCTCAAGCACTCCTGCTTCTACATCTACCAAATACTGCTCTGAAACAACCAATCACACCATTCTATTGGCTAGGAGTTTGGGGCTGGGAAGTGCAGCAGCAAAAGAACCGCACACAAGGGGAGTGTAACTCACCAGGACATAGCAGCGTTGGAAAATGAACAGCACAAAATTACTAAGGTCTTGCACCAAAACGTTTAATGGCTACTGAAGGAGCATACCCAGGGTTTTACTTTTCACCTTCGCAGCTCCTCTGCCCAGAAGGCCTGAGGAATTGCCTTCTATTTCCCTCAACATTGGACAGAAACACTTCTACAGCTGCCCTGCCTGTGAACAATGTTATCACACTGCATACTTTGTGTGATGGGGAAGGGGATGATCCTAATCTGATAAAGGGGCCTAAGAGAATAGATCCTTTCAGCACTTTAGATGGTACAAACATAATGGCACAGGTCAATCTTCAAAAATTCAAGTCAGTATTAGAAGTAACACCCCTAGTTTAACCCTAGAGGATTAGTGCTGGCTTGGGAGAAAGCCATGGCAGGAGCTTAGTACCTGTATGTTTAAGACTTCTGTCGAGGTGTAGGTCATGCAAACTAAACATGAGCCACGTCAGCTTTCTGGAGAAGCAGCCAACACTCCCAGGTTAGCAGACAGTACCAGACATTTCACAGGGATGCCCAACAGATCCTTTGTCAGCAGGAAGCAGGGGCGTTTTCTGTCGAAATCAACAGCAGTGGGCAGCTGCAGCCTCAGAAAGCAATGGCACAGAGTAGCAACACGGGAGTCAATTGAGACGTGGCTTTGCTTCAGTACCCTGAACTGTTTAGTATATGCTCCTGTCAGCTGGCTGACTGGAAGAAGTGCATTAGTAATGCTTCTGCCCATTGCCTCAGCACAAGCCTGTTCTGCTGTGACAGTCACAGCACAGGGCCCCTTTTTAGAAAGTCAGCAATGCTGATAAAGCACTCTGCCATCATGGATCTGGGCTGCTCTTATCCGTGGCAATTAAATGAGTATCTTGATGGCTTCCTGTTAAATTTAATGTGCCGTATGTGCTCATAAACAACTAAAACTATGACAGAAAGATTTTAATCTGATACATAAAACTACTTCAGTATAAAACAAAAGCACCTTGTGCCATTTCACAATTCGACAATAAATCAAATTGCCTTTTCCTGGCCAGTCTTTTTTTATACATATACAATTATTCATAGTTTATTACACTTCTATAAACTGAGTGTTACCATCAGGATGCCATTAAAAATAATTAATTTTCCACATTTAACTAAGGACTCATCTACATGGGCAAGGAGTCAGGGTTCTCCAGAGCAGCTTGCTTGAATAAACAGAAGTGGAATAACTGAAATAGCTGTTGTACTATGAATTTATACACTAGCTGTTATGTCATAACTTCCATGGGACTTGCTTGTATAAATAAAATTAAAAGTACTAAGCTCCTTGACAAATAACTCACTAACAAAAAGAGATGCTGTAATAACCAGAAAGATTAATTTCTGGATTAGCATTAGTGAAGAAGGTTAGCTCGTGGCATCATGCTAAAATCAACCAGATGCCAACAGTAAAGTTGCATGGCTCCCCGTGCCCTCACCACCTTCAGATCCACCTTTTGTTTCTGTTCTCTTCTTTCACAGTCCCCTCAATGGGTATCAGTTTTCTCCTTTGCAGCCTCATATGTCTCTTTTAACATTGCCAAAACCATCACAACTAAGAAGGTACAGGAGCTCATGTTTCCCTGCATCCACTAGCATGCAACTTCAACAAATGTTGAAAGAAAGGTGACCGAAGTTGAAAAAAAATGCTAGTTGGTTGTTGCTAGCAGTGCTGGTTTCCCAAAGTTTTACCTATTTCAAGGGCAGCTGCAGACACTGCAACAAAAGATTTTAACATGGAGAAATGTTTGAGTGCAATTTTTAAAACTCCTTTCAAGGAGTGTGGCCAACCATTGGTAAAAGTGGTAGTACAGGATGTATGTCACCTTAATTCAATTTACATTGTCTCAAGAGGCCTTTTGAATCTCTCAAGTGCTAAACAAGAACACAAATCTTAATTCTTCACCTCCCCGTTCATGGGTACGGACCACAAGTGATTTATTTGTGGCACAAAGCAGGCAGACAAAAGCTGCCAGAAAGCTGCAGTCTTATCTCCAAACAATTTCACTTCCTTCACACAGATGTTTACGCTAAAACCAGCTTGCTACTTGACAGAGGCAGGAATTCCTACCCTCCCCTTGCCCTCTTACACCTTTTTTTAACTTGCATAACTAAAGATGGGCTATCACACATAAAACCTGGGATTATACAACATTTTGTTTCAGATTTGCTTGTACTTGTTGAATTTGTTCTCCCGTGTTATACATGGAAGACAAAATCTCTTCTGCAAGTTTCATATAGTTCTTGCATTCCAATACTCACAAAGGCCAAACTTCTCTGTTGGCAGCAACAACGCACCACAGAAACCCTTTTATGGTACCACCAAACACAGAAACAGAGGATGAGGAAAAACCCTCTCTCAGGACAGGCTCCGCATCCTCTCCACTGACTGTATGCTCCCGAGTGTATTGTAAATACTTCAGGATAATAGACGGCAAATAACAATAAAAATTATAAAGTCCCTTGAAATACCAACACATACTGCCACACTTCAGCACCTAACCAAGGCAACACCTGGGTTCAAACTATGTGATTTGCAAATTTCTTGCTGAGTTTCAACAAAGGAAAAAAACCCACTGGCTGGAACAAAATATGAATAATCACTTTTCTCCATCAAAGTTTAAAGAATAACTGCATGTTTGGAAAGGAAGTCTCCTGTCAATCATCATTACAGAAGTGCTTTCTTCTTTTTCTTTCTGTTTCATTCTTAGCTGCACATCAAGTAATTTTCTAAGCATATAAAGCAAGAGAAGAGGATGTGTGAGCAGCACCAGAGGATACAAAATATGTGATCTAAATAATGGATTTTATGAGGATGTGGTTGTCTACCTCCTGAAAAGCAGTTATCCCTTGCTTCACTGCACAGCCATACACAAATCAGATACTATTTAAAAAAAAAAAGAAAAAAAAGAAAAAAAAAGGCAATCTTGCCTGGTCTGACAAAATCTGAGGGCTTTTAGGATGCTGCTCAATACCAATTTATATCAATTTATATACCAATCTACTGAAATTTATTCCCACAATGTTTACTAAGTTATGCAATATTTTCCCTCTGGCAGAAACACGAAATGCAAGGAAAGATATCACCAGACTGAAAATTACAGAATTTACTTTTCAAAATACTACCAATACAAAATTAAAAATTCCATTATTTATGTACACATACTTATATTGATACATGCATTTTCCTCTTTAAAGTATCTATGCATATGAACACCTGCCATTACAAATGATAAATACCCTGGAAAATCTCTCACAGGCCAGAAGACTTGCATGCACATATGAAATAAGCAAGTCACATGTAAAGAGAAACTGTACTTAGAAACTGTAGCGCTTCATGTCCAAATAAAGCAGACACACAATTGAAAAGGCCCCATCCCAAAGGGCATGAACAGGAAGAAAGACCAACTAAGATGTCAAAAACTTAATTTAGTGAAAGGGGAATCCTCAGAAAGGTTTTAAAGTAGTAATGGTGACTTTACAAAGCTGGTACTAAGCCCTGTTTCACTTAACGATGTTTCAGTGATTTGTAAGTAGATGTAAAATTATACTGGTGGTTGCTTTTGTATGGTGTGTGCAAACCAGCATTAAAACTTTCACTAGAACCACATCAAGAGTAAAATCTGGAAACTATGTGCAAGATGGGGAACACAACATCGTGCTTACAAGCCCAGAGTGACTGTGTGGCAGAAGAAATTATCATCATCCTCAGAGACATCAACATGGATATTACACGGAAAAGGTGTATTATGTCTGTATTTCCTAGTGGGTTGGCTGCCACAAAAGACTTTGATCAGTTCAGGAATTCCCACTCCCGAGCAAGTTGCGAAAAACTAAAGAATGCTAAAAGACAACCCATGAAGGGCACACAAAAACTAAACACACACATTTAGTGCTTTTCAAAGAGAATCTTTGAAGAAAAGTAAAGTCTGTGCATGCAGGAAACATTAATACTTGACCTAGACCAAGACTAAATGGCTAGAAGTCAAAGATAAGTAAATTACGCCTAGAAATTATACATTTTAAAGTGGTGAGAACAATTAACTAGTGATGTAATTCACCTAAGATGATAGTGAATTTTTAATGTTCTTACAAATTACAGTTTCCTCTGTTTAGGAACACCAAGCCTTATGTAAACTGTCTAGGTAAAATTTCCAGATTTTTCTTAATTATTTTCATAAGTGATACTCCTCTTGTCCAAAAGAGAAACAGGTTGCACTCAGCTGACTTAATTCTATCCCTTTTATTTTTTTCACTGGCATAGGAATACAAATCTTGTTGGCATATCTGCGGATAATATACTGGGTTTTGCACAGTAGCTTTTCTGTTCCTTCCTGCAACTTAGAGGAGAAATTACCTTTTAAACAAAGCTAGTTAAAATCTGTTAAGGAGGAAACATATTCCAGAACTGTTCTTTAAACTTGCAGGGACAAGAGAAGAGTATGGACCACACTGAAAGCTTCTCAGAGCTTCAGGTTCTCAGCACTCCTGATCTCATCCAACAGATAAGCAGAAAAGTTCATTTCCCATTGCAAGGAACACCCCACACTCTCTGGAGACCTGGATTTGCTGCCGTGGCTGCTCTTCATTAAACGGCAGTGTCCTTTGCAAGCACTGCCACACCCGCTTGTCAGCTGCTTTAACTTGTTCCAAATGACTATCGCCCCATGGGATAGCCCAGAAATTATTTCTTGGCCCCCATCCTGGAGAAGGGGGAGGATTGGGAGTAGGTTCCTAAAGGGTTTCCTGGGAAAGCAACAAGTAATGAATGGTTGTGCCGGCTAATCTTCTGTGGGAACAGGATAAAGCATGCTGAGCAACAAGGTCACTAGGTTCTTCATTTGCACCAGTTAGTTCAAGTGCCAGAGCATGGGAGAGCAAGCAAACAAGCACGAGTCCAGTCTGGTACAAGTTATTTTCAAAGCATGCTTTCTCCAAAGCTATGCTAATCTAATGAAATTCCTCAATTTTAGTGTCTGATGAGGTTTTTTCCACTCTTCTAAATTGTTATTTCTTTGAAACACGAAATTGTTATTTTTATGAAACTGTCTTCACAAAAGCTCTTTAAAAGTCCAGCTGTTTCAGACCAAAGACAATGTCATTGAAAACAATGAAGAACAATCATTCATTTGTTAGCAAAAATGTTTTAAAAAAAATTTTAACTGATTCCCTGGTACTCCCTCCATGATTTATATTATCTATCAAAAATGTCACTGTTTTCACACTTTCCCATCTTCCAAAAACATCCTTCAATTCTTTACAAAATAACTATCCTCTGAAGTCCATACGTCTGTACCCTTCATGTTCCCTGCTTCCTAAAGCACCTTCAAGTGACATGCTTGTAGTTCACCCTTAGCCTTATGAAAAAGAAAGATATGGGAAGGGGCTGAGGGAAGCAGAGGCACAGGCCACACCGTTCACGTTTGCAGCACGTGGCTTTTTACTCTACTGAGAGATAAACTGCTGTCCGTGTTGGCAAGGGAGGTAGTCTGGCAGAGTCACTCTCCAGAAAAAACCCTCCAGGAATAGCTCCTCTTCTTCAGCTGATGACATGACTGAAAGGAGTCCTCCCTTTGCACCAGTGCCCCAGTGGCCAGCCTGGATCCTGGGAGAGCTCTTGGGAAAAAGATGACTAGGCAGGAGAGATTGACTCCAGCTGGGAGGCACTCAAACAAGAGTGAGTTGGGTGAGAATAACTCCAGCTCTGCCTACAGCTGCAAGATGCATCTGCCACAGAAGCAAGGGAGATCCTGCTAAAAGGCAACTCTGACCAGATCCATTAAAACCTGACTGCATATGAGCAGAACACAGCCCTCTCAGGTCAGCCCTAAGGCTTCTTCCTGCACCCAGCCGTGTGTACAGCAAGGAACAACAAATGGTTGTTTATGCACAGCCAGATACAGCAACGCTGGGCTTAATCAGCACAGCTCACTGCTGTGCCCCTCATTTGCAACATCAGCTCCGAGCCCAGCTGCTCTGTATGTGTCCAGGCTGTGCAAACACACTCCTGTCCCACTGCAGGACACTCCAGTCAGGAGTGGCACAAGGGGATACTGCAGGAAAACAGAAGTTCAGCATATATTTCATTATGAGGAACATTCAGAACAACATGGGTAAGGTCGGTAAGTTTTCAACTTCCCAACCACCTTTCAGAGTCTTGGGAAAAAAACAAATTTTTCTACTTAAGGGGCATAAATCCAGCAAAAGCTAACAAAATTTTAGAGGTAACTTGTTTTCTGTGATGCTCAATAGCCCTGTTAAAACAGTTGTCACTTCGTTTTTTTTTAAATTTGACACTTTTGGATGTTTCAGGGTGAATATTTTGGAAGGAAACATCTATGAATTTTATAAAATATGGTGTAGTGTTAGCAGTGCCCCCAATCATTTTATAGTGGCTAGATAGTTCGTAACCATAATGTAGAACAATAAAAATACTATTTTTAGATATTAATCCCTCCCTATGTGACTCAAACTTTCTGAATGCACAGAGCTTGGAGACTGTGAAAGGACCTGAGGAATTGGTGGTGGAATCTTCTGTTTCCAGAAGTCCTGTCAAGGCCTTAACAACTGGAAGTCATTAACAACCAAGCAGCTTTTAGTTTTTCTTTGCAACTACCTAGTGGCCTCTCTTTGCAGTCATCCCTAGCACAAACACACTATTTCAGCAGGTGCATAACAAAAAGAAAAGCTTTGGTCCAGGAACAGAACTATCTTCACACTTCCTAACTGCAACTCTCTCCAGCCAGGAGGAAGGCACCGAGCCAATGTCAGAAGTGCAATTTGTAGATAAGCAGTCAGCTTGTGATCATACTCCTCACAACAGATAAAAGGAGAGGAAATCTCTCATGGCCCCTGACCATGAAAGAGAAGGATTTTACAACACTGAAACAGCTTAAAGCCAAACTGATGCAAGCAAAGTGACAGCAGCAGTGAATGACAACTCTGCCTTGCCACGCTCAGCCTCTTATTAGACAGCCAGCTGACCACTTGGATTAAAAATACACGTGTGTCATGGGAAGTCACAGCTGAGCCCAGCAGCCTACGCTGCAACGTGCTGAACACAACGTCCGAACGCACAGCTCTTCCAGCTGAACCAGGAAACTGCAGCAGCAAACAAACCTGACTGAGAACCCGGTGACCTCTGCCTGCTGATCTTCTGTGGGGACTGCCTGCAGGACACAGGCCCAGGTCCCCTCTGGAGAGCCACAGGGGAAGGAATACCTCACAGCCTCAGGTGGCAGAAAACTACTGGCTCAGCAAAGCTACCGGAAACAAAGCACTCTGTGCTGAACCTTCCCATCTGAACAATGCACCAGGCGCTTCAGCAGACAGGCTAAGGAAGTTATAGGAGAGGGAACTACTCACTGAAGTAAAAACAAGTCAAGTCACAGTGCAGAGGCTTTGCTTCTTCCCTACTTGCTTGAAACACAGGTTAGTGATGGGTGTCTTGGTTTATATACAAATGAATATCAAAAGCACAAAGATTTCCAAGGTTAGCTTAAACTCATTATTCTCTGTGTGCCCTCCAATAAGAGGTCACATATCCTTGTGTTTAAAAACTACTTAAAAATCACACAGCTATTTGTCCTTTATTTCCTCAGTAAATCTATTATCTGACCCAGTTGGTATCAGAAAGTCATCAGCTTCATGAGATGTGGGGACTTTCTCCTTGCAGCAAAAGCAGATAACAAAAGAAAGAATCCTTCTAGCTGAGAGAGCAATGCCTGAGGTACAGAAAGGAAGTAATTTTTTACCAGCTTTGTTACTCAATTACTGTGAACTTACTGTAGTCCCTTTCTGATTTCTAAGGCTGCTGGATGCTGTCCTAGGAAACAGGAAAAGCTAATATACTTGGCTCATGGACTGAAAGAAGAACTTTTGTTTCCATATGCACGTTATGACAACAAAAGTGCATGTGTGCCTTCTACCTCCAATAGTCACCAGATCTTTGTTTCAGATATGATTCTTCTTGCTTCCAAGATGAACCTTCACTTCTGTGGCACAGATCAGGGCATCAGATTCAAAATGTTCTCCATCCCACAAGCCATAATTTGTCACCATGTAAATCTTGCAAAGAGAGACAAAGATCAAATGGCTAGAATGATAAAGGAAAGTTAGAATAGTGTGATGTGACAAAGCCTAATTTAAAGGAGTAACCTGTGCAGGGTGGAAGAGAAAGGTCAAATGCTTGGAAAAGTACACTGAAATCCACCCAGGTGACTTGCATGGAAAAACTCTATATAATTACGTCTAACTGTTATTACATCTGGGCTACAGACAGGGGAGAAGAACCCAGGAGGAGCTCAGACCACACCCTGATCTGCCATTCATAGTCACCTGCCTTGGAGAGACACAGAAGTGACATGTCTTTGTGGCTGTGATTTTAGAAAACGAAATGCTTTTCTTACCAACTCATTATGTAAGGCAGTTCCTGCTGCCAGCATCCCACAATGCAAGAAAGAAGGGGACTGATTGCATAGGAGGGTGGAGACAAATGTACTTGCAAAGTTAAATGAGTCAGCTTGGAAAAACTAACTCAACCTAAAGAGAAAGTGGCAAAAAGCAACAACACTTTACATAAAATGTCCCATCTGAGGGCTCAGAACAGCGCGTGCTAGAGGCTGCTGCATGCTGAATTATGCAGAGGGCAACTGTGCTTACCACCTCCCCAGCAACGTTTCAGACCTTTTCCCCTTTCCTGAATCATTTTCTTGAAGAATCCATGGCTGTTGGAGGGCAGCCCTGCCTGCTGCCTGGCTGCAATCCCTTATGTAAACCTGGCAGCAAGGCTCCTCAGTGGTAAGGCAAATTATTACTTTTGATGGGGACTGAATGTACTGGCATGACAGACTTCAAAAACAAAAAAACCCCAAACCTAAACAGAAATAGTCAGCTAAGTAAACAACACTAGCCCCCCTGGTTTGATTTGTTCTGGCAACAACAGGCCAGTTCTTATCACATGCCAAAGAATAATGATAAGTTTTGGCTTGCCTTGGTTTTAAACCACAGCTGCTAAAAGGAAAGCCAACAAATAGGGGAAGTGTTTATAGTAAGCACAAACTTCTCAGTGTACAAATATATGTATGTTTTCATACCTTAATAACTAGCAGTGAAAATACACAATGTAATTAAAAAGAAAGCACGGCAGGGTACATGAAACAACGCTATTTTAGGGATGCTACCATGCTACTAGGCATGTGGACCCTTTATTTTCAGGACACAGGCCAGATATAAGGATTTTTGAGAACAAAAGGTTGATGTAAACAAACCTTGTCTTTGAGAACATGCGCGTGTCAGAAAGCCAGCACAGGGTATCTGTGCCAGCAAATCTCAGTGCAGCTGTGATGGCAGTCACAAACAGGAGTTTGTGATCTCTGGCACACAGAGACGTGGCTACAAAATACAGAAGGCTGGCTTACTGAACAACTGCTGTGGTTGCTCTAAGCTGTGCCTCTCAGGGGCTGCACAATGTTTCTCACAAAGTCTGGCTGCCATACATGCACCCATTCCCCAGCACCCAACCACTAGGCAAGGACAGGTACCCAGCTGCACTCTGATATTTCCATGCAGAGCCTAACAGCACCACAAACGGCAGGATGCTCTCCCACTGAGGGATCCCCCTTCAAAACAGTCCCAGGAGTGCAAAGAGATGCAGCTCCAGCAAGTGTTAGAATAGACACGTACAACAGTAAAGCGTATTTCAGCATCCTTTCCTGGGCAAAAGATCCAGCATAGTGTCAACCAAAGTCTGCAGACAGCATGCACCTCTGAGCCACTATCAGGAAAGACATTTGTGCTCACCATCCAGAATCCCCTGCTTCATATTTTGATTGCAGGAAGCATCTTCCTTCCTTCCTGAAGGCTCTCTCTTCTCTTTGCTTGTATACAAAGTTTAGCATGAAATGTAAGAGCATTGCTTGCAAGAAGCCCTCCTACCTTGTAAATGCAGGATCCATGTAAATCTTAATATATCTAACCCTGAAGTAAAAGCCATTTGAATCTATTATTTGAAGCAGTTATTTGAAGTTTTAGTACCTCTAAACATATTCAAAATCATGCCAATTCCTACTGTAGTTATGTATGAACCAGAGCTTAGAGCAGACTTTTTCCTACTAGACAGAGAAAGAAAAAGGGACCCAAACAGGGACTCTCAGCTTCACAGAGCTGCAAGCCCACTCTAGTTCCCTCTCACTGAAGGGCTGGTAAAGCTCCAGGGTGGCCCATTCCCTCCATCCCACTCTCCAGTCCAAAAGTTGTTGCCTCCCCCAGCTCCTGAGTCTGCAGTGTGAGTCTTGTGGCTCTTATCCAGGTAAAGACAAACGACACGTGTGGGTTCCCAGGCTCTGGAGGTTTGGCTGCCCTGCAGTTCTGCACAGGAACTCTTGCAAAAATGAGATGAGACTCACAGAAGTACATACCAGGCTGCATATTGCCTAAAGATTTTAATCCTTTTTTTGAGAGGACCAGTCTTTCCTCTCCTGCCCCTTCTTCCCTACTTTCTTCCTTTCTCTCTTTCTTAGCACTGTTTTTGGAGCAAGAGCTGCATTACAGGTATGTTTTTCTGCTACTTCATAACTAGGAGCTTGCCCTAATGAGGCAATTTTCAAAACAACACATACATTATATGCTAATGGGGACTGCAGGTACTATATAGAGTTAATCCAACTATTTTGTTCAGAAGAAAAGAACATAACTTTACATATAACATTTTCTTGCAATAACTGTTGTGAACAGGTGATACAGATTTTATGCTCTGCAGTGTTTTGACTACAACTGATATATTGCATATTTCAGATGACAGCAGCACTTTAAAAAACCCCTGCAATGGGGAATATCATACCTGTAAGGAGGCTAACATTACTTTCAATATTTTAAAAAAATTGTAAGTCATTCTAGAAGACATAGTCACAACTGTAGTTGCTACTTAATATGTGGATCTACATTTTAAGTACAACTGTATGAAGACACACATTAAGAGGCATCTTAAATAGTATTAAAAATTAGTAATCAACCAGAAGTTTCTTAGTTTCTCCCTGAAGGCTCTAGTATCAAATGAAACGGATTGAAAATTTATTAAAAATTGTAAAACTTGCTGGAAGGGCCCTTAGAGGCTTAGTGTGTGTGGTTATTTCTTCACTGTTACACTTGTGGAGCTGCTAAAGGTGGAATTCTGCATCTACTGTTGTGTGTATCCCTTCATCCTCTTCTAATCCACCCATATCACGGTATCTGAGCATGGAAAGGGAACAAACCACAGGCGTTTTCATAAAACAGCAAATGATTATCGCTACCAAGAGCAACCTTTATTCTTTTCTAACAAAGATCATATCATAGCTGAGCAGATACAGTAGTTTCACTAAAACTTATCTGGTAATTACATATAATTAATGATAACATTTGTTTTAGAACTGTTGGTACCTTGTGACACAAAACCCCCAACAAGAATAGCAGTGTGTTTGCAAAGCACTTTGTAAACTAGGTCAGATGCCAGAGTCCTTCTGCTGAAAAAGGTGAAAACTCCTAATAATAGCCTTGCACTGAAATAACACCAGGTAATACTTAACTGTGGACTTAAATTACATGGGAGTGACACAAGGCTGCCAAAAGCATGTTTAAAACCTCTGCTGATATATCAGAGCACTACACTGATGCCAGGGAATCACGGTTTGTGCCCATTGTACAGACAGCTGACCCCTAAGTGTGTTAGGTCTGCTAGAGACCTCTCTCTGCTCTTCCCCTCTTCCAGGGCCTTCTCTCCATCCCATCCTGCCCAACAACCCTTCATCCTGGAGCTGGGAAGAAATCAGCTAACACTACCTACTCCTCCGTCAGCAGCAGCAGTAGATCACTGACTAAAAAGTACCAGAAGTAAATGGCAGCGTAAATATTCAATGCCATTAGGTAAATATGTTCAGAAGTGTGACAGGAGAGAAAACAAGGGCATTCTTGAACAAAATGTGATTACAAAATAATTAATTTGTACAGTTAATTAATTTTCCAGATAAAATTAGAGATGCAGACATCTTTCAACCCAAGGCCTGAGCATGAAGATCAGTCTTCTGCCTAGTTACAAACACATTTCATTTGGTGCTTAATGTCCTGTGCCAGTACTGGCCCAACTATCCCATACTTCAACAATACTCTTCTAAGCAATTACACATTGAGAGGAAAGCAGAAACCCTACAGCAAATAATTACATCATTTGGGGACTGTTTTCCTAAAAGAAAGGCAGTTTGTTGGAGTACCTCATGAAGTACATCAGTCACACACACCTTCCCAGAAATGAGACCTGGTAGTTCTTTATTTCAAGCCTTGGGCACTTCACTTCCCTTTACACCTTGGAACACGTAGCGGAGTACAGGTGGGGGCACACTCTCTGCCAGGCTCCAGCACATGAACACAAGAGGCTGGAACTTCTGCCCCAGCCCCACCTGCCCAGCCCTGTCTAGCTGCTAGAACTGTATTGCATTCTCTGTTTTGCCTGCTGACCTGCTCTGATAATTGACTTCTAACTCATCTCAGTCAAAAGCAACTGGATTAATGAGGCCATGTAAACAAACCTGATGTGTTCTGGCTGCATGAGTTTTTGGGGAAGCTTGGAGAGAATGAAACACACAGCTAATATAGCTAAGAGTTAAAGAGCATGTGTGCCTGCCAGGGGCTAGAAACCAAATCCAACACCTATGCTTCACCACCATTACTATGAATCAAAACCTGATGTTAGTGCATAATTTGCTAACTCGTCTCATAAACTGAGTGCTGCCTGTCTGCACTAGTGCTGAGAATAGCACACATCTCCTGCTTACACAGTGAAGTCACTCAGTTACGTGTCTGGCAGCACTGCCTCTGCTTTGTGTTCCTTGTTGGTATGCTGGGACACTGCAGTGTTGTGTTTCATGACATGTGAATAGCACTATTTCCCACATCAGGCCAATTCCATATTTCGGTAGCACACTGCAATTTCCCACAGCAACTCAAATCCCTCATGTGCTGCACTAGACACAAGAGGAGACAGAATGGCAGAGTCAATTCAATGTCCTGAGAACAATGAAAAGATCCTGGTTCAGCCTGATATGTAGGGAAGGACTTTACAAGAAAGCAAAATGCCCATTACCTGTTCACCTAACAAACAATCTGCCAGCAATCAACTCAAAATACTCTTTTAGATAGATACTTTTATAGATGCTTTAAACTGATAGACTCTCATAGATAAATTCAGATAGATAGTCCTATAGATACTCTACATGTATTCTTCTATTCTTATCTGAATGGAGTACTACTATCAGTAGCATCATTCTGGCCAGAAAACCTTTCAAAAGCCCCTTCCTTTTTGGATTTAAGAGAGAGAATAAAGTTAACAGCCATCTCTTAAGACTTAAACTGGGGCAGATCAAATACACTTGATTATTCAGAAGAGACACATTTTGGTTGCATCTTATGCTCGGTGTAATTTCTATTGCCTGACTGTAGATCAGACCTGTCCACCTGCACTCCTCCACCAAGCAGGCTACCTTCATATGCTTGAAATTTTAGTTTGGAGAGGCAACACAAAGCACACAGCCAGCTTTGGAGTGTGTGGATTCAACAGGAAAAGGTAAATTAATTTATCTTACACCCCAGTATCCTGTTTAAGTGTTCAAANTGTTGGAGAGGCAACACAAAGTACACAGCCAGCTTTGGCAGTATCCTGTTTAAGTGTTCAAAATGCCCAGAGCCAGAGACGCAGGTACAAAACAGAGAGACAAACACAAAGATTAAAAAAAAGAACACTAACCTGGAGAAAAACACATCACTGTTAAGGAAGGAGATTTTATCTGCTAAGTCCATCTCCTTCCCACACGAACCACTGTCTGTTAATCGGAGGCTGACTTGAGGTATTCCATCTGACTGGCCTGGTTGTGGCAATAGGCACATTTGCCTGGATCGTTCTGTTGAGGATTTGGTCATCTACAGAAGCAAGGAGAGAGAAAATTGAAATATGAAAAGAAGAAAGGACAGAACAGCCCTTTCTCATAATCTGTTACTGAAAGACATTCTGTACCAGTGTACAAACAGCAAAGGTGACAAGGTTCAAAACAGTATTACAAAATAGATAAAAATCAAACACTCAGCTTGATAAAGACTGTTTAAAGAAAAATATAGGTGTGTCTATTGAAAGAACAGGGGCAAGAATAAATTAAGAAAAGAAAGGTAAGAGAAATAAATCCTCATTTTCTGCATCACAGCAGACAGACTAAAAAAGTTAGCATTGGGTTTGCTTCTTGACACCACCGAAGAAACAAATGGTAATAGCAATTATTCTCACACTTTTTAATGACAAGTGATATCAACATATGCCCTAAGAATGCTTAGGCGGGAAAAGCAAGTTCGGAGGTCTGCCCCTCATTTTAACAGCAAACATTGAATCTAACCTTTGTGATTACATTCAGTTTTCTCTTGTGCTCACTTCTGGTTTTAGCCTTTGCAAGATCCTGTGGCTGGGAGTTTCACAACATTGTTACACATTGATTAAAATCGATTAAAAAGTACTTCTATTTTAGGTACAGTGACATAATCTTTCCCTTGGTTTTGAATTATGAGAATTTGCCAGTGACTGTTCCTTAACCAACTTCCCCATGCCAATCTTGACTTTATACTACTCCAGTAGTGGTCTCTAATCAGACAGAAAAATATAAGTTTGTGTAATCTCTCATTTCACAGAAGTCATGCTCATGTGTTTGATAATTTTTGCTGCTTTTCTCTACACCTTTCACCTACTATTAAGTTCTTTCTAAAATGTAGTCAGACCTTAATGTGGCATTATATATGAAGGCAGATTTAGTGGTGGCTTCTCACAAAGATCCAACCTTTTATTTGTGTTCATAATTGCTTAATTTGGAACTCATCAGTATACACATTTATATAATTTGTGGAGGGTTGTGGACATAGTTAGCATATAGTGATGGAAGCTCAATTAATCAGTTTTTCACCCTATACAGAGTAAATTAGAAGCCTTCTGAAAGTCCTTGTAGCCAGCTTTTAGTTTTTCCTACCTTGAATACTTTTCTATTATCAGTGCATTGAGTATTTTCTCAGTCATTATGGAAGCAGTTAAACAGCTCAGATTCCATCAAAGATCCTTAAGGACTTCTCAGAAAACCTCTCTCCACCAATAAACCAATCATATATTTTTACTGTTTTCTAGTTATCAATCTATAGAAAGTCTTTCCTTATAATCCTAAGATATCTTTGCTTGTTTAGAAACCATTAACAATCCCATTAAAACCTTTTGAAAATTCATGTGCACTACACTAACTATACCTATGCACATGTTTAAAGGCTCTTCCGTAACAATTTTTTCTCTGATGAAATAATGCTGATGCCTCCTAATGACTTTATTTATCCATCTGTTTCTCAGTTCTGCTGCCTGCTGTAGTTGTTACACATCTGCTGGACAGTAAATCAGAATTTCTGAACTCCTTTTCATACCTGGCTTATCCTAAGGTTTTTAGTAAAATTTGTTTTACTTCTATTTCTAGTACTTTGTTTCACTCACAGTTGCTTTCAAATGCTTTGTGCGTGTTAAAAAGTTTCATGGAACAGAAGGCTGCTTCTTACTGAGCTTTGTAGAGAATAAAATGAAAAATAAAATATGTATCAGTGCAAAGGGAAATCAGAGAGAGATATTGAGAGAGCTTCCCAGTTTCAGCTCTGGACTGCTTGCTCTGAGTAAGATCCTGACTACTGACGTCAATGGGCATTTTGCCTGAAGTCAGGATCTCACCTTTGGACCACTGCTGGTTCCAGCAGCACCCTGTTAGCCCATCACCTGCAGCAGTCTCTGGCTGTAGGCACCATGGGAACCGGGCACATAGCACAGGGGCACCAGGCAGTGCCTCTCAGCACGTACAAAACAGCAGCAGTGCTGTGACTGAAACAGGGAAAAGCATGTCTGTGGGGAGGAGGGCAGACAGGGAGTTACACAATGGCAATATTACAGGAGAGAATCACAACAGGAAGCAGCAGGGCCTGCGGTCTGGAGGCACTAACTCACTGAAGAAGAGGCCAGTTCCCACCGGGCTACCACCTCCTTTCGAGTACATGCAGAGAGCAATAACAATACCCTTCAACCTCCTTTTCCTCAGACTAAACAAGCCTAACTCAAGAACATACAGCCTGCTACACACTGAGATTCTTGATGTGGTGTGGTGTGGTGTGGTGTCTGAAAAAGCAGCATTTTGTCACCAGCAAAATCTAACCACTAAATACACATCTATAAATCTTTGTAAATACATACAAAGCTTCACTTTGGAAGATGACACCAATAAACCCAAGGAAAAGCCTAGACAGTAGTGATGCTTTGGCTGAAGAAAAAAAAATTTCATTTTTGTTTCCTGAAAGTTTTCTCTCTGGTGAAGCTTAACCTCAAACCGCATTTAATGAAGATCAGACTCAGCCTGAAGCAGGTAGGTTGTGGTCTGTTACAGCCTAGCTACAGGCATGGGCTCTGCTGAAGTCCCTGAAAAGCATGGGCTCTGCTGAAGTCTGCTACTCTATAATTTAAAGTACACCTTCATTCTCAGCCAAATACAAGCAAAATAGCATCAGGTGCTACTGACAATCAAAGGGACAAGAAAGGATAATAAAAACACCAAAGAACAGAAATATTACACTGTACATTCTGCATTTGGCTATCGAGTTTTGTTGTCTCAAAGTTCAGATGCAAGGAAATGTGTTTGCAGTTGTAATAGAGACTAGTCAGTTTTAAGACCAGTATAAACATGCATCATGGTGGGTGTTGAAGAAAGTGCAAGAAAACCTTTCACCTGCAGGCAGCACAAGCTGACCAGTCAAGTGACATCATCCCACACAATACCACCACCAAGATTCTTCATAACTGACTGGCTGCATCATAAAGGATGTTTCATCTCCCTCTGAGGTGTCAGATGCTCCTGGGTTCAAAGATGAAAGATGAATATGACATATTCTCAAGATCTGATGTGGTGTGGTGACTAATTTTCCTCTGTTCTTGAAGAACAGGAGCTGCTCCAGATGAGTCTGGAGAGCTCTGTGCATATGAATCAACATGGTTTAAAGACAGATCCCTAGCACAGGTCATCCTGCTTTTCTGAGTACCTCACTCATGTTCTCAAGTAGGAAAACGAAAAACTTCCAATTTCTCAATCTAGGCATGAACATGTAAATAATTGGACAATCCATACCCATTTGAGTTAAGTAATTATGAAGTCTAAATGCAGATCTTTTGGAAGAAATTAGCTGTAAGTTCATATTTAAATGTCATCATTGAAAGGATAATAAATATATTCCCATAAAGTAATCCTCAACCAACCCACCAGGTATTTAAAACGTACACAGCACGTTCTTTTGTTTAAAGGTGCATTAACACAGACGAGAGAAAACTTCCTCAAAACTTGCTTACTACACAAATGGAATTCTTAGAGTAGTCCACCAAAACAAAGAGGTCCATATTACTTTTTGAAAGGCTTCATACTTTGTCAGCCTACTGTTCTTTCAACTTACAAGTTGTCTATAGTAATACAAATATCCCATGGAATAGAAAAAGGTACATTTCTTTGCAAAAACACAGGCATGCCTGAGTGATGCATGGAACGCTGGTTTCTTTTTCATTCTAGTCTCAATTTGGCTGGCTATCAGCACAAAGGTTTAATGTCAATCTATTCACTCATCAGCATTACCTCTGCTTCATGAAGGACTGAGAAAGGGAGAACATTAGCCAGCTGTAACTCATACCTGACAGCTGATCAACCTGATTCATCCAGTTCTGCCCGGTCAAATGACCAGGGAATGAGCCACCTGCCAAAGTCACCCACGCTTGGTATTTGGCCACTGAAACCTCTTGGAACAAATATATTCCACTCACTCCATTCACACACAGAGCTCACAGCTCTCTGCCAAAGTTAATGGTAATGACAATTAAACCAGGCCTTGTCTGGAGACACAGATTTTGCCAGAGGGTTTACATCATCCTGAATTGCCCCAGAGAATCTGATGGAAATTCCTGTTGAGAAAGCAAAGCCATTCAAGTCATTCAGTGAATAGACCAAGTATTTATGCTGTACTTGTGTTGTTCTCCAAAATTTCATACTGCAGCCGGTTCTCACACAACACCAGCTCTACCACCATTTTACTGCAGTAAGGGACTTCTGGGATGAATCTGGATGGGATAAATCTCCTGCAGCTGTAAGTACCAGATATATTTTAGGCCCAAAGGGCTTTCTTTCAAAGGCAGGGATAAATCTGCAGTGAGATTTTTCAGTTACATTCATCTCACACTTCTTACACTATTCTCTCACTTTCTATTCCTGTGCTCCTACTGTGGGTGTGATTATGTTACTGGCCATGGCACAGAATTTGTGTGAGAAACGAAGTGCCAAAGTCATGGTTTGAATGCTATGTGGACTATGCTAGTAGGGACAAAGAAGTCAGAGAGGCTGTGGAACAACATAATCCAAACAACTGAATTATGCTGCCATTTTTTCCCATAACAGTAGAGGTAAAGGGAAGAGAAGAACTACAGATGTCTCTGCTGGACTTCTGCAAGGCCTTTGACCCAGCCCCCAGCATATCCTTCTCTCCAAATTGCAGAGACATAGATTTGATGGATGGACTGTTTGGTGGATAGTTGCATCCAGAGAGTGGCCAAGGGCTCAATGTCCCAGTCGAGACTGGTGACAAGTGGTGTCCCTCAGTACAGTTGTCTTTAGTAGGGCTGCTGTCTTACTTAAAATGGGCTTGTGCCCAAATACTTCCCCGAAACATAGATTCTATGCAGAAAGTAATAAAATGTAAAAATGTCACTAAAACCCACCTTGATTCATCACTTCACCTACCACCTACAATATTGATTTTAAAACCACATAGACATATTACAACTGTGAAGTTCTTCTCAAATTAAAGATGTCTCATCATAAATTACTGACACTGGGAGACAAAGACCAATAGCTCTGTAATTGTTCCAGGTTTAGCAGAGTCAACCTATACTTGAAAAATAATTCAGTTACCAACTCTCTTCCACACTCAGAACAAAGCCTGAAATCCTTCCTTGATTAACTGCCATGCTGAAACCATAAAGTCACGATAAATGTGGTCATCTTTACAACATGTGCAGCTGCCAGTGCCAAATTTGGATTTCTCTTACTCTACTTGTATTTTTAGGCATTGGATGACTAAAACACCTCCTCTGCACTCTTCTCAGATATCAAAGTTATAAATTTGATGCAACCCTAAAGTGTACGAAGCTGTAAAGTTCAATGAAATTCTGATGTTTTATGCAAGTTCAGATGTCTTAATGACAACAAGACTCTTTGGAATCAAAAAGCTGATTATTATCTTCCTTTAAACCACATCCCAGTCCTGCTTGTCTAACTTAATTTCCTTTTATGACAAGATAACCCATCTAGTTGATCAAGGGAATCCTTTGGATTTCAGTAAAGCTTTCAGTACTGTCTCTCACAGGATCCTGGACAAAATGTCTAGCACACAGCTAGATAAACACATCACGTGATGGGTGAGCAACTGGCTCATGGGTTGGGCACAAACTGTTATAGTGAATGGGGTGACATCAGACTGAGGACCTGTCAGTAGTGGGGTTCCACAGGGCCTAATCTTGGGCTCTGTGCTCTTCAACATCTTCTTGAATGACTTGGATGCAGGACTTTATGGGATACTAATTAAGTTTGCAGAGGACAATAAATTGGGAGGAGCTATTGACTTCCTCCAAGGCAGGGAGGCCCTGCAGGGAGACCTCAGCAAATCAGAGGGCTGGGCAATCACCAACCATGTGAAGTTCAGTAAGGGAAAGTGCCAGATACTGCACCAGGGATGGGACAACCCTGGTTGTACAGACAGACTGGGGAATGAGATGCTGGAAGGCAGTGCTATGGAAAGGGACCTGGGGGTCCTGGTGGATGGCAAGTTGAACATGGGGCAGCAGTGCCCTGGCAGCCAGGAGGGCCAAGCGTGTCCTGGGGGGCATCAGGCCCAGCATCACCAGCCAGGCAAGGGAG
>VZTR01004973.1:152586-174209 GCA_013400775.1 Chaetops frenatus
AGAGCTATTTTACAAAGATGTAACTTGAAAATAAACCACTGCTTACTGCAAAGAGTAAATAAAAATTTACAAATAACTATCTACCATAAACCCATAACTGTACTTTACTGGGGCCAGATGTGCATTTCAACAAGAAGGCTCTGAAAGCAGATGCCCCCAGAAATTTGTCATCAAAAAGTGCCTTTTTGTAGGGGCTCTTGATCCTTCTCAATGCTTTATTGTCTGCCATACATCTACGTGTCAATGGGGAGAGTAACCCATTGCAGCAGAACACATCTTTGTGAACTCCAGAAGAGGGCCTTTACTGCTATCATTTCAACATTTAATACATGCAGAGTAGCAGGACCTGAATTTTAAAGGATTGAATTATTTTACACTATGGAATATTGGCAGCTGTAAAAATGTGTCAGCCTCAGCTGATTGATTTCATTAGTGTGGAAGTTGACCTCAGACTAAATAGAGAATAAATGGGACAACTTCTATTGATGGATGTGCATGTACGCTTAGGCCAATTCAGTTTAAAAAATGTCACATATTCACTAAAATTTAGTAACTGGCCTGAAGAAAGTGTACGTATGCAGTAGGCCCATGCAGTTATCCTAACTGAAGGAAACACC
The DNA here is from genome assembly GCA_013400775.1 of Chaetops frenatus. Taxonomy (NCBI): domain Eukaryota; kingdom Metazoa; phylum Chordata; class Aves; order Passeriformes; family Picathartidae; genus Chaetops; species Chaetops frenatus. Next base: position 153,204 of record VZTR01004973.1, read on the forward strand.
TCTTGCCATGCTAAATGATGTGCTTCAGAGTTGGCACGCAGCAAAGCCTGCTTGCTTGCTAGTTCGGGAAAATCCCAACTATTACCTTCGATTTGTTAGCTGTTACTCCAAAAGAGAGTACCACATAAATAATGGCACCCCTATGAACCTCATTCCAAGGAAAAGGACTGAAGATGTAACACAGCATGTGCAAGTCAAAAAAAAGAGCCCAGATAGCAGAACTTTCACTTAAACCACATCTGCTGGGAACTACAGCCAATGCTTCTCTACTGGTAACAGGTAATACAAAAAAACTCTACCTGGCTGAAAACAAATCCAGTCTATAAAACCTCAACAAAGCAGAAAAACAGTATTTAATTTCTGCCCAATTCCATGGCTTTCTTGCCCTCCCTTCCCCTCACACCACCTTGTCAGTTAAACTATTAAATCAAACCTCTGAAAAGTCCAACATTCTGTTCTGAACAATTCCTATGAATATGGTGAGATACATATGCAAAAGGCTTCCATCTTTTTTAATTCCTGTCTCTGCATGTAACTAAGCAAAGGACCATGAATTGATTTCTTTTAATGGCAATTTAACAGATTTTACTCATTGCCACCTCTCTGCCACTTAAACAGGCATATTTAACAAAGTTTCTAATTCTATTCTATTCTATTTCTCCTATAATTGTCACGATTAGACCTCAATCATGATAAGGACTATTACACTCTTTGAGCTCTGCATGGTGACATTTTCCTTTCAACAAATATATGCTGAGCTGAAGATAAGTTTATATTATGAGCATACACCACCCTATTTATACAAAGTAAACCCCATCTGCTGCCATGCTGCATGATCTACCAGTTTGACTAGACTTTTCTGAAAATGTGTGTAAAAAAAATAGCATTTTACTTTAGCTCTTCTCATTCTGAAGTCACGACATCTACAAATGTTACTTCAACTGATTAGAAAAACCCAGATCTGTGAGAAAATATTCTCTCACACTTCCACTTTGCTGATGCACACCCTACTCCTTGGAAATTTTTCATTATAATTTCTGAAGATCTTGTTAAAACATCACAGTATAAAACTGTGTTCATAGCCATGGTTCCCTTATGTCTATTTTCATGTCAATTAGGCATTACAACTGTGTTGCTTTGAGAGTTAGACATACAATTTACTCCAGCTACAAAATCCTCAACAGAGGGACTTGATCCCCTTATAGCTACATATGTACAAATCACTTCAATAGCAGCAGCAGAAGCATCAGTTTCACTACCAGAAAACACCAGAAGGGTGGCATAAACCTGCACTTTCTATGGTTATTTCTAGAATAAAAAGTGTTGATAAGTTCAGATGTATCTTAGAGATCTGAGCTGGAAAACTCCCACTGAAGTTATCACAGTGGCTTGCAAAGTCACCAACAGATAGACAGCATAGGCAGAGCAGGAGCAAATTCTCTAGTGTCCCCTCCCTTAGATTCCCTGGACACCTGCCCTTCCCAGAGAGATGCTCTGAATGATCTGTGTGTAAAGCAAAGCATGTCCATATTAAGTATTTGGAAAAAATACACCTTGTCTAAATGAGGCACCAGCATTAGCAGTATCTGATGCAGTTAAGAAGTGCTGAGAGCAAAGGTGCATCAGTACCACAAGATTTGCAGGATATAAAAGACTGAAATTATTGGTGAAGTCATTTTTAAGCAGAAAAAGCAGTAGTTTTCAAAGTGAAAACATTACTTGGTAATAGGATCAGGCTGTCGGCTCTTAATTTCAGAATCTGATACCCAGTAGCACTTCACACTCCTGCACAATGTCCTACGAGCATGGCTGGCCCACCCAGTGCAGCTCCATGCAGACCCCACTCCCACATGTTCTCTGGGTTCTTCCAGATCGAGTGTGTGTCTCCCGCCATGGAAAGCTGTTCAGGAAAGCTTGTCCCAAAGGGTTAAACCACAGTAAGGCTCTGTGTCACAGCTTTTACTCAGAAGTAAAGTGACCTGAGGTCAGATTAACTCACTGTGAAAGAATTCCTTACATCTCAGGCATTTAGTTAAATGAATCTACCTCTCTGTAAACAAGCTGTAACAGGCTGAATGCAGAGTGGGCTTTCCAGACAAGTGATTCTCCAGACTCCCCTGAGAGCTGTGCAGTGGCACACACAAACATGACTGCAACGTGGCACAGGACAGGCATCACCACAAGGCTCTGTCACCATCCACCACACCTGGGAAACTTGCCTCAAGTGGCCAGGATGTAGTCATCTGTCTATAATGAGCTGAACTGAGACCACTGAACTGATTTCCCCAGGCAACAGCTGCTGACAGCTCCCTGTCACAACAGAAAACCAGAGATTTCCATGTGAAAGGGTCACCTCATTACGAATTCCCAACAGTGTTTGACCCTACCCTGTGTGAGATGAAGGATGCACATCACCATTTCCCCAAGTGGCTTTGCAGAAGCAGCTTGCATGGAATGACAGCACTGTAATCCTAATTTACAATCTCTGAGGGCTATATGCTCTATGAACTACTTTTGCTGGTTGTAAAGAACCTTTTGTAGAGAAGCACCACAAAGTCTCCTTACCATTCTCCCAGGGAATCCTGCCAGAAATGAAGGCACTCAAAGGACAGGGAACACTGCACGGATTTTTTGGTTTCTCCAGCCCTGGCAAAACACTTTCATTAGTACCTCAAATGCCCTCAAGTCCCTCAACAAGCACAAATGGAGATTCTGAGAGCAGACTTGCAGTAATTTATAGAAGTTACAACTTGAGGCAGTCTGTTGTGTGCCTCTAGGTGGACTTTACTGTGTCTGTAACAGATGTGACCTCGTGGCCGTAACTTGTCCACTTCAGCTGATGAAAGGGATTTGTCCTAACACACTGGTCCACANAAACCAGAGATTTCCATGTGAAAGGGTCATCTCATTACGAATTCCCAAGTGTTTGACCCCACCCTGTGTGAGATGAAGGATGCACATCACCATTTCCCCAAGTGGCTTTGCAGAAGCAGCTTGCATGGAATGACAGCACTGTAATCCTAATTTACAATCTCTGAGGGCTATATGCTCTATGAACTACTTTTGCTTGTTGTAAAGAACCTTTTGTAGAGAAGCACCACAGTCACCTTACCATTCTCCCAGGGAATCCTGCCAGAAATGAAGGCACTCAAAGGACAGGGAACACTGCACAGATTTTTTGGTTTCTCCAGCCCTGGCAAAACACTTTCATTAGTACCTCAAATGCCCTCAAGTCCCTCAACAAGCACAAATGGAGATTCTGAGAGCAGACTTGCAGTAATTTATAGAAGTTACAACTTGAGGCAGTCTGTTGTGTGCCTCTAGGTGGACTTTACTGTGTCTGTAACAGATGTGACCTCGTGGCCGTAACTTGTCCACTTCAGCTGATGAAAGGGATTTGTCCTAACACACTGGTCCACAAACTGGTGCACCTGAAAACAGGCACATACTCATATCTGCAGACTCTGCTGCAACATCACAGCCTAATAAGTAGCTAAAGATACAGCAACACTCACTTCAGACAGGTGTTCATCTCAGTCTCTGTCACTCGTTTACATGCTCTGCATTATTTGCAGGCTTATGTCTCACCAGTCTGGGTGAAATCAATGACAGATACAACTACTGAGATTTTGCAGAAGTGTTCTAGCTCCTGTGATACTGGAGAATCCTGGAGAGCCAACTCTGGGGCATGTACCTGCCTGCCTTTTAAAATCTGCTACAGATTATGTTCTCTAGCATCGGGTTTATGAGCCTAAGGCAACTGGGTAATTCTAGTGTATCAGCATTGCTTGCAAAATAATAAATAATTCATAAAAAAATAATAGTACTAATAAATAATAATAAAACAACAGCATAGAATGAATGATAATAATTAATTATAAATAATAACATGCAAAATGCAGGCAACACAGGTAACACAAAGCAGTTGGAGTTAAGCTGCCACAAAGACTTTACTGATTGGCTTCATTTATATGCTTCAGCAAAAGCTCCATTTTTCATCACATAATTACAGTGATAGGCATCTTAGAGAGTGCAACCTACATAAAGAGGGACAAAGGGTAGTCCATAGCCTAACATTCCCTTGCGAAGTACACTGTTCTCAGCTCCAAACATTTCAAAGCAGAAGCTCTTCAAAAACACTCCTTGTCATTGTAGTTGAGCCATATTGCTGAGCTCAAACATTCATGAGTATTTAATATGATTATGGATGAGAACATTTATAGCTTTGCTATATTATGCTTGATGCTTTAAACTGTCATTATAGGCTTCAGCATACTGAATACTTATGAAAAATTCCTTTACAGTGCTGGAAAATGCAGCATTTAAAATCTATATGAACCCTGTAAGTTAGGTTATGGCTGCATAATCCAATTTGCAATAGTTAATGTTTAAAGAACAATGTTTGGTACTCAGTTTGCCCCCCATCCTGGATGCACATTTGTTTTCAAGACTGATGTGGGATTGGGACTGCACTGCCTGAAAACAAAGCCCACCCACACAATGTTTCAAAGGCCAACTTTACTCACTGAGGAGTATTAATTCAGGCTGTCTGCTTTCACTTCAGTTTCATATACCCAATCCCTGTAGGCTCCAAGCCTGCTAGAAACCAAGGTAAGACATTCATGCATAACTTCAGATCAGATTTTAATTCTTTCAAGTTCAGCATCTCTGAAATACCTACAGCTACCCTACCATCTACCATTTTCTCCACATCCAAATATAATACACTTTTCTTGTTACTCTTCATGTAACTTCTCTTATTTGCTCATCATACATAAATAAGTGCATCTAACTCCAGCATTTTAACTGGACATCTGCATTGCCAGCCACTTTTGAGGGAATGGAGCAATCCCTCACAAAACGCTTAACCTCTGTTAGAATGAAACATAACCAAGTTAATGAGGGCTCGAATGATGGAGGCCACACACAGAGATCATCGTTTGAGAGAGGGCTGCAAAAAACGGGTGCAAATGGATCCTCTGATTACTCTGCAAGACCTCATGACTTACGCTGTTCTGTGGTTGGTGTGGTAAGTGCAGCAGCTCCTCTGATACTCACCTCCAGGAGAACAGAGAGGACGAGAGAAAACCCAGCTGGTCCTCTCCTTTCCAGCACAAGCTGTGAGAGCCAAGCACAGCCTTAACTAAGGCTGTGTCTATCCAGGAGCTGAAATTCAGGTCAATGGACAGTAACTTCCTCCAAGAGTAACCACACTGCAAATGTTAATACTCTACACAGATCAGCCCACTGACAGAAAAGACAACTATTTTTGTTCCTTCGTGCTCGTTATTCCTCCAGGGCTGTATTTCACATTATACTTGACCTTTGCCTTCCATCACAATAAATCCGAACAATCCAAGTTGGGAGAAAATAGTGAACCAATTCTCAAATCTTTTTCTGAGCTGTTTGACCTTGCCCTTTACATGTTCTTATATCTTACATGACACTTCATTACAAGGAATGCAAATAGTCATTTTTTCCCTTCTTCTATTCATTAGAAATACAGAAAGCACAAGATAATCTTTCCTTAGAAAAGCACCAGTGCAGTTTGTCAAACAGCAGGTAAGGAAGCGGGGGAAGTACTGGATAAGATAAAAGCAATAAGGGTTGAAAGTTTTGGAGAGGGGATACATTACAGAGGATATGATGCAGAAAAAATGAATGAGATTAAGAGAATTAAAATGAAGCCTAAATATCTGGACAGTGGCCAAGCAGCATGACTTATTCAACTGTTAAACAACTTTGGTTATGGAATAGGAGATACTATGCTTAAGTAGCTAAATTGTCACTAAAAATACCCTGCCAAAAGAAGTCCTTCGGTATCAGCAGATGGGCTTTATCTTCTCTGACATTGTGCATTAACTACACAGACTCTGGCATTAATTTTAGACACGAATGTGAATTTCTGACAGAAAAATCTCAGCTCTCCCTGCTTCAGCAGTGTAATTGCTGACAAGTTGGACGCTGAGCCTTCTTTCCTTGTCGTGGAGAAACCCCCCATGCATTGCTCTGAACAAACAACGCAAAGCAAGAGGAACATTCACTCCAGCCTCCTGCCAATATTTAATTTTTGCAGCTTTTCCATGGGCTGCCTGTAGCCGGCAGAGAGAGAGATAGCCCTTGCCAAGAAAGCTTCAGGCAGCCTTACTCTGTAGCTCTGAAATGTGTTCTGAGGATCTCCTTCTGGATGCTTGGCCAACCAACTGGTTCAGTCCAATACCTAAAAACAGTGCTGCAAGTTTTTTCTTCCCCTTATCAAATCTTTGTTGACAGAGATGGTCACAGTTCCAGCAATATAAGCCTGCATCCATTAACACAGGAAAAAAGGATATTTGAACTGTTGCTCACAATCTTTGTGTCTCAACCACAAGTCTGAACTGCCATGAAAGATGAAGATCTGACGAAACACAGAGCTGAATAACCAGATGGCGAAACTTATTTTAAATAAAAATCTACTTCCTAATTCTAACCTATTTGGGTCTTTAAAAAAGCACATTAGCCATTTGTTAAGTGTCCAGCCTTGCTTTCACTGCCTCTTTCGCCACGTGAGCATTTATTTTAACATGCGTCACTTCTGCTGGGCTGATTACACTCACATGCAGCCTCATGAGCCATTGGGTTTTCACCTCCAGTGAACTCTGCCTTTCTCAGTCTTCTGCAATGGAATGAGGTGTTTCCATACCTGTACCTTACAAAAACTCTTGTATCTTTTCCATGCTGTCTTAGGAGCAGAGATCACTTGTGGCAACAACTACACAGCTTTTAAGACACATGCTTTGTTTTACTATTAGGAATGCCAACTGCCATTCCGAACCACAACTCTCTGCATTCTACCCCAAAAATACGCAGAGCTAATTTTTAAACTCTCCTGAAAGAAGTGATGAGTAAACTAAAAATTATTCTAATAGCCACTTGGGAGCTTGAGTCATAGAGATTTAGCCATTGAACTCACATTCTTCTAATTATTTTGTTTGTTCTGAACTGTGCTACTACATTTAGACAGGAATTCCAAAACTATCCATATGAATGCAAGTTTAAAAAATAGTTTTGCTTTTCCTTGTCAGAAATTCACAGTATTGTGCTTTCAGTCATTCTTACATTCACGCATTCCCATGCATACCACTGTCTGTTAAGCATTTTTTGTTTTGGAGAGGAAAACAATTCTTTTTAAAATACACTTTATCTTTTTGTACTAACACAGCAAATGCTTTACTAAAATTCACCTTCATCATCCACCTGCAACATCTCAAGATAAGGCATCTATGCAGTCACTAGGACAAGCTTTAGCTGAAGTGTCTCATTTCTCTATATTCTCTCCCTAATCAATGGAAAAAGATATGCTCCTTAAAAAAGACAGCAGGCATCATCTAGCCTAGGTATGAGGAACTGTCTCAACATTTTACAGGAACCAAATTTCTGTTTTCTCTCTTTAAAGAAATCTACTTCTTTCCAAGAGGAAGCTCAGGGGGATAGAGTAAATTAATTGCTTCATGAGACTAGGTTTAATAGACAATTCAGTATTAGTCCAGAGTGAAATTTTACAAAGATCAATACAAATGCAACACTGATAGAAGGAATACTTGTCTCTTCTTGGTGATATCACACATCTTTCAAGACTGATGACTGAACTAAACTGCTTAGGTGTCTCCCATGTCCAAGATCTTGGATGCCAACCAGTGGGTTCATTGCAGAGGTGAAGGTGCTAACATTGCACTGCATCACTGCAGTGACTCAACAGAAACCTTCTCACTCAGGAGCATTCTTGTACCTGGAAATAACCTACTGCTGCAAGCACATAAAACACGTCTTCAGCACAAGCACCCAGAAAGTGCTCCTAATGAAAGTGCTCAGTAAAATGTCAAGCCCAGTAAGGAGTCTCAAGAGACCACAAGCCCCAGGGCAGTTTCTGAATACACTAGAAGGACAGAGAGCCCAGAGTCATTGGCATCTGAGGACAGACACCAGATCACAAGGCCAAACATGCAGACAGTATGCAGTATCCAGCTCTAGAAATTACACAGCACCTGGGTGCTGCATTGGAGTCCTCTTCCACCAAGGATCCTTTGTCAAAGCCTCCTGCAGAGAAGCACTCATATTAACTGATAGCAAAGGCAGAGACCTGTATGAGCACAAGCCACCTTGAACTGACACAGTCTGAAGGCCTTTCACTGTTATACTTCGGCTCTGCTACCAATGCAGCAATACAAAACTGATCAACAGTTTAACAAACAGCAAGAGGAAATGGGAGAGCAACTCCACTTCCATTTTGCTCAAAAATAGCTTTAGCACTGAAGTTTAACACAGAGCCCCAGTCACTGCCTCCATTTGATCACTCTGACAAATTAGATTTCTGACATCTACGTTTCTGGCCATCTGCCAGCAAAAAGGGAAAAGTAAAAAGCCCAACTTACTGAAAGCAGTTTGGTCCAAAGACAGTGGCAAGACTGCATAGATTCATCCTGTTTTCTACATGATGTTCAGCAACCTTTATCAGGAACTGGCACAGGTACTTCAGGAGGCAGTAATGAGCATCAGGCAGTTCTTTAAGGAGTTCTTTCAAGTAGCTTTCCTTCTGCATGTCATTTCTAGAGTCTAGGAAAAACAAGAGAAGAAAAAACGTATGCGTATCATTTTCTTCATTGCTGCTAACTTACTTACATGGGTGAGCAAGCAGTAGGAGCTAAAATTCACTCCTGCTTCTGCTCAAAGACACAACTCCTCAGTTTTCCTCAGGGAACGTGCATATTTCTCCTGAGGCTCACCCTGGCCACCAAGGGTGCCATTTCACTCTTATAGTTATGCTGCAACCTTTTTCCTGAGCAGATTGAGCACTTACTAACAGTCAGCTAAGAACTTTAGAGCATATTTATCCCCACCTGGCACAGCTACATCTGCTTTAACTCCCTCTCTACCAGATCTCCAGATTCCACACTGCTTCTGGATGTCATCCTTACTTCCCAAACCCTTCTCATACTATTGGTTTCCCTTACCATGAAAACCTTCAAAAAATAAGAAAGGCAAAACAAAGAGTCTCCTGAAATGCACAGTACTACAGTACCCTCTGTGGGTGACAACTCTGCAACATATTCAGGAAGGAGTTTTGCTTATGGAAAACAGACTGTTCTGGGCACTGCCACACTCCAAAATGAGTCAAAATGTGGCCTCATGCTAGACAGTAGCCTTGCTATACTGTACAATCCTCTAGATTTTAGGTATGGATAAAAGTTTTCCCTATTGAGATGAGTAACATCCAAGTATTACAGCAAAAATTGCATGAACTTCACAGATGTTGTGTTTATACAGACCCAGGTGGTGAACACAAGCTTGGCCTCACACACAGCTTCTGCTTGAGTCCTGCTGCTGGAATTGAACTCACATGCAAAAATTTTTGCTGTCTTTCTCCATCCCAAAAACACCTTCCAAAAAGTGATTTGTACTCACCAAAATCTTGGGTTTACATGTCAATAAAAGCGAAGTTTAGAAAAGAATTCAGTAATGCTTTCCCTTTATACCAAACCAGGATGCATTAGTCCTTGCAAATATTAACTTCTACTCACCACAATAATGAAATGTTACTAAAACTCTCACATATGCAGAAAAAACCCAAGGACTCTGCAACATCATTTTCAGACAGAAGACCTCATGCCCTAAAGGTTTTCTGCACTGATCTAATTATAAGAAGTGTCCATTAGCATGAGGCCATCTGTGCATTTCTAGTACTTTTTCCTTTATTTATCAGCTTTATGGGTTGCTGGTGCTAATGCCATAAGACTGTTATGGCAAAATTGTTTTTTCCTTACTGGAAGGTTTAAAAACAGTTCTAGTGGTTGAAAGGGTGGCTTTATTCCCCAGAACCAAGGTAAGATCATGCTAAATGCTAACCTGTGTTCTCTGTTAACAGACTGCCTTACCCCAAAGCAGCTGCTGGTTTACCATGGGAATGCAGACACTTTCCCCATGCTCAGGGTAACAAGGGATTTTTGCTTTGAGAGGATGTTACAATCCTGAGCAAGGAGATTCACCCAGCATTCAATCAAAACCAAACCTTGCTCAGCCTTCATGACTCATTTTCAGCCAAGAAGATGCAGTAGAACAGGCTGCACCCAAAACAGCTGAGCAAATAGGTGCTGCTGCTCTGCTATATGCCCTGAGAGAAGTTTGGCAGAAAAACATCCCATGGCTTGTGTTGCAGTAAAAAAGAACAGTTTACATTTGCTCTAGGTTTTCTTGGAGAGCTAAAAAAGGAGGGGAAAACAAAAATCTTTGAACACAGTTTAATGTATGTATAAACACTTAAGAAGTCTCATCTTTGTTTTCACCTTTCATTTCCCAGAAATATTCCAGGGCTGCACTGAACAGTATTTCAAGGGTAGAGTGCTTTGAAAAGTGGTTAGCTGTGAAAATTAGCAGTCGGTATAACAATATATGAAAGTGACTCCTGAGAACTCAGCCATTCGGTTGCAATATTATTGCTGTTTTACAATCAGACATATTTTGTGGCTAATAAACAGGATTTATCCTGCAAGTAGTTTGACAAATAAATTAGTTTCTTTACATACTTATTTGCCACTTCATACAGCTGAAACTTGAGGAACTTCATCTACTTGCAGGCTTAGGATTCCTGCCTTACGTGACATGCCTAATACTGTACACAGCAAGAAAGCCTTTTTAAGATTTACATGCATGGTGACACTTTTATGGATCTGTTTTGGTACCACAAACTTAGTATGAATTCTTTCATCACAGCAGACCAAAGTTTAAAATTCCAGTCAAATTACAGGACCAAACATTTCAACCAACTGATTAATTATATAATTTTCTTCTACAGATAAGAAATTAGCTCCTTCAGAAAAGTCAAATATCAAATATGCATGAAACACATGAGAAAAAAAAAATCCTATTTGCTTGCTTATCACAAGCTGTTTTACAGCTACAGAGAGCAAAAAACAATCATGACTTAGCTACTGGCAGCTTGGCAACAGCAAGAAATCCGATTTATTATCTTATTTCTACAGCAAAATTTCAGGAGGCTTCTGAAGGTTGCATTAAATGGAATAACAATAAGGAATTTCAGTGCATTTGTATTTGCACTGATCAAAGTGGCCTGTACAGTCTCTGACTTGATTACGAATTTTATTTCTATGAGGCTTAAAACAAAACAAAACACAACTAATTGCCATGTAGACAGAATATTAAAATTCACCTCCTAACACACTTTTCTTTAGATAACAAATCAACTAGCACAGTCTTCTACTACAAATTGCTTGCAGTTATGATACGGAAACCCAAAGCCATCTCCTGGAAAAAAATATACCTCTACCATCACCATCACTCTGTCATCTAATTAGGGAATGCCCTTGATAACTAATTGCCTCTCTGAGTCTCCCACTGGGACTTTAGACTGACAAGTACTTTTTCATTTACTGGGGGAATTTCCATCCCTTCCAAACTAGAAAGATGCTAATAACCACCACAGAATATTCCTAATACAGGTTTGCACTCTGACAACAAACAAAGCTATTGGGCCTGTGGCCTTAGTAGTATTTTCTGGGTAGGATGTCCCTGTTCATTAACCATGATGTATTACGGGGTGTGAATCAGCATCAAAAATGTTACTGCTGGGCAAAGCCAAGCCTTTGTTCATTTCTGCACCTTCAAGAACAAATACCACATCATGAGATCATGAGGAATTACCCTAACTGAAGGACACAGAGACACTGAGTAACATGAGGCAGCAAACTCCATTTACTGAGCCATCCAATTCCTCTTCCTTGTGATATCTAAGAAAGAAAACAGGGCTTTGCTCTCTCTCCTCCTTCTCCAGTGAAAAGACAAAGGAAGGAACTCAAGTTTTTCTTCCAAAACAATCCAAAAATCAAGACTAATTTCTTGATTCTTCTGCTGATGTTATTTCATGGATTTCAGCTTTATTTTTAAAAATTCATTTTATAACTTGTGGTGAATCTAGACAGTGACATGCACACGCAGTATTCCATGCGCTCTGTAAAATTTTCAGGACAAGTCTACCACTACTATCCATGACTATTTCTTCAAACGGAACAGCTTTTCAAGTTATTCGAGAGCAAAAATAGTCTTGAGTCATAGTAACAACCCACTCTTTTGAGCATTCCTCCTTTTCAGTTTGTTTCAGAGTCAGTCACTAAGAGTAACTGAGCTGGTAGTGACCATCAGAAGAACATCAGAACACCAGAGTGGTTTATGCTACTCATGATTTTCAAGCACAGCACATCCAGCTTTTTTGAAAATTCTGCCCAGTACAGCGTAGGGAAGGGAAAGGAGGAAAATTAGAATGAAGGCTAAGAGAAAGGTGCTCTCAAAGCAGACAAAGACATTAATCTTTTTATTTTGGAAGCCTTCCAAAAGCCACGTGCAATGGACAGCATCTCAGCTGAGGCCCACAAGAGAAGCCTAGCTAGATGTGCAGTCAGGAAAGGCTTGAAACCAATAATGAAATAGAGGGGACTGGGCTGAGGAAGGGAACAAAACCAGCAGCCTCAGGCCATGTCTAGGCTCAGCAGCCAGAGGACATAGAACAGAGGACCAAGGAAGCCAGCAACAGCAGTTGGCACCTCAAAGCTGAACTAGGGACCCATTACTGAGGAATGAGTCAAGAAGACAAGTGAAAAGGACCAGCAGTCTCCCCAAAAATGCTAATTAACTAGAAACAGGAGTCTCAACAGCGTAGGAGATACAGACACATTTGTGAGGGTGTTTTCAGTCTCATTCAATTTCGGTGTACACCCACAGCTCACAACAAGAGGGACATATTTTCCAATCATTCATGCTATTTCTGAACATACGGAGTGTCTCTGACATGCTAGAGACACAATCTAATTTCCCAATTAATCTCTGTTCACGTTATTCCTTCCCTCTGCAGAACATGTTGCCTGAATATCACTAAAGATATGGAACTCCTGCGAACAGGTGTGTGTAATTGTTTTGCTCAAGTCTCAAATGGTCTGACCCCAAACAACTCCAGCACTGAAGGCACATTATGACAGTGCCATGCCCTAGCCAATTATCTGTGCTGTGAGGTGAGGAAGAGTGTCATGCTACCACGTCTGCATAGCTTCCAGCTGCCTTGCATACTACCAGACTGGAGGGCAGACAGAAAAGCTTGCATCTGTCAGCAGCTCTCAATGTGCCCTGGGAAGCTGATCTTTGGCACAGAAGCAGCAGGTTGTGCATTGCAGTACCATGGCTCCCACTTAGGCTGTGGGAGGAATTAAAGCACTTCTTTCCACCTCCGCAATCTGTGGGAACTGGGACTCCAGTCTCTCTCTGCCAAGAAACAATCTGCTCCAGACACCATCCTTCAGACATAACCCTACCCCAGAGAGAGAAAAATCATGCCTTGTTGCCATCGGGAGCAGAAATGTTTTAAATCCTCCTCATAAGAAGGCTGTCATCACAATCCAGCCTGAGACACTTCCCTCTCTATCACTATGGCACTTTGCAGCACTGTATTTATCCTTCACTCCAACATACTGGAGGAAGAGCACACTTCTTTTGCAACTCTGGTGAGTGTCATCTGCACAAAAAATCCAGTTCCAAGAGTTTTTACTGCATAACAAACGTCATCTTCATATGGAAAACAAGTTATTTCTCTAGTTTGGAAATAGCTCTGATAACACAAAATGACAATATAAGCAAAAGGAAAAGGTTAAAATCATGTCACAAGAGCCTGGAGAACCACAGTTTTGGTGCACTGCTGCAGTTGCCATGGTTAAAAGGTCAGCTCTCATCTATTAATTTTCACAGTCAATGTTCAGATCGAAATCTGACCTCTAAAATCCCCCTACATAAGCTGTATTTTTGGTTCTGCTTTTCATGTAACTCAAACAGCTGCTGGCTGCTAAGTGTTCTGTAAACTGACCTGTTGATTCGGAAGGGAGCTGCTCTTTCCCTTCCACTGCCTCCCATCCCTCTCCCTGAAAAAGGCAAGGCTGTTCACAGGCATCAGACAAAACCATGCCAGCCATCACGGGCTGTGAGCAGGAGGTTTGTGAAAAAGAACGCTGCTGCCCACTGAAAAATATAAATTCTATAGGATGGTGCAATGTCAAGAAGCCAGAGTGACAAAATAACATTAAACTTTAATTAGATTGAGTAAGAAAGGAAGACAGAGTCCATATTTCACTGTACCTCCACTGGAGGAGGGAATGAAACAACAACAAAAAAGAAATTTACAGTAAAGCAGCACTCTGTCTGATGAAAGCAAGTGACCTGTGAAAGGGGTACGTGCTGTATGTACAGTTCCTAGTATGTACAGATGTCTTAAGATCATGATATAGAAGATAAGGAGTGAAAAGCCAGAGGGAATGAACAAGCTCAGGCAGGGATTGCTGTAGGGGAGCTACTAATTTCTGGCTGAGGTTTCTGTAAGTACAGCCACATAGGTGGGCACAGCTCTGTCTGCAGTGAAGCCTCAGCCACAAAAGAGATTGTGATGTACATTTTTTACCCCAGAACTCCCTGTAAGGAGCAGTCATTATTTGTTAGGCACTGTGAGGAGACCAGCCAACACCGAGGTCACTACCAGTGTGTCCCTGGCCTGCGCTTGCAATACACATCTCCGATCAACATCGTTTACAGAGGGAGGCCCTTTCCAGCTCCCACTGCCACTGTCCTTCTCCAAGGGCACACAGAGAATGCCAGGACACACGACAACACACTAAACCATGTTTTATGGAACTGCATGGTCTTGGCATTATGCTGAATATTTATATAAACAGAAGTACTTTAGGATTTGAGGGCAGCACGCAGAGTTGTGTTTCACACAACACTGCACAGGCTGCAGACAGCAAGGCTAAATCAGGCTGCATGGACTTCCTGAACACCAACAGGACAGCTTGTCTCTTTCATAATAGGGCAGATTATTTGTCTTTGATTTGGTAACAAATTTGATAGCTGGAATTGAAAAGCGTTACAGCTACAAGTAAAATTTGTAATTTTCAGTCCAGCTATTTTTAACTAGAGGAATCACTCTCCAACCATTTTTATAGTAAGTAAAGTAACTATGTGTCTTCTCAGGCCAAGCTCTCAGCTGGCTTAAAAAATGCTGATAACAACCCCTAAAAAGACACCAGAAGAAATCTAACATAATCCTAAAATAATGTTTCCCATGCAAAGCTTCAACAGGAGGGAATACAGAGGTTGTGACAGAGCTTGTATTTGTCTTCACTGCAGACATGCCGTAAAGTGGCTCCAGATTCAAAGTTATTTTTTAATAACCTGTTGACTCAGAAACAGTTTGACCTACTCTCTTCACAGTTTACAAAACGAACACCCAGGCATGCACTCTCCTGGTACCATTTTGCAACCAATACCCTTGCACATACTTTGATAAGTGAAGAGATAACTCCTGCAATCCTGCACAGCTGGTTGATCATTTAACTGCAAGCAAATGCCCACCTACCACTTAAACTAATCTGAACACTATGAAAGTCATCAGTGCCTTTCATAACTACTCATTTATGCTGTATTTTCTGGGGCATGAAAAACCCTTCAAGTTTTCTTCAAACTTTACAAAAGCCTTCCCCTTGCCACAATTGCCAACTGGCATTTTTCAAATAAGATTATTCTTTTCCCTAATCAAAATTATAATGGCACTAAGCTGGATCTTATTGTGAAATACAGGCAAACTTAGCTATGAAGACACGTCACAGTTGGATGGATTTTTGCAGAACTGGGTTCATAGGTTACACCAGTAACTTTATTTGGAAACAAGAAAGTTTGGTGAGTAAATTTGCTAAGCAACAATATCCATCTCATTTCCCTAGAAAGCACTGGGGGATTTTGCCCTTCCTGTGGGAGACAGAACAAATTAACCTTTCCACAAACACCACAAACAGCACTGTTCACAAAGGACATCAGCAGTTCTTGGTACAAAACACCAATATGACCTTTGTGGGGGCAGAGATACGAAACAGCAAAGGTGTGACTTATTTATTTATTATTAATTTACACATAAGCTGTGATTTATGAGAAAGAACATAATTAAATACAGCTCATGAGTCAGACCTAGTGAAATCTGAAAGTCCCCAAAGACAGCAATGACCAGAAAGAAGGGACTTTCTGAAACAATAGCAGCTCCCTACACAACACTTCCTGAACCCTATCCTTGTGCCCCCGACAACTTTATTAAATAGGGAAGGTATTTTACACAGCTCACATACAACCTACAGCTGAAATGTCTGCACTCAAGGTAAAGCACAAAGCTCTTCTCCAGCGCACCACTGACACTCTCTATAGCTCAAAAAACAAAAGAAAGAAAGAAATCACATGGCTGTATTCTCACTCCTCCTGGAAATGGCTGAACTTCCTCTCCACTGAAGGCAAGCGAAGTGGAAGGGAGACCTCAAGAAACGGATGTGAGAACTTTGCACCATCTTCCACTACACATGCATGGCAGAGAGCATGTTCCTCCTCTGCATTCTCCAGTAACTTTACCCACTCACCTTGCAGCTTCTTAGGAAAACATAAAGAAGTGCTGACTGCCTGTGGCAAGAGAGATGAACTGTCAGTGACCCACACGGTCAAGGAACAGGGCCAACCACCACTTATTCCACCTACCACCACCAGAGATTGTCAGATACAGATGAATTAGACTGAAACTTGCATAACTCTCTTTAAAATGATTTCTCAACTTTCCACAGCAGAAGTGGAATGCATTATTTCCTACAGTTGATCCACCAATTTGAAGGTAGATGAGGGGGCATGAATAGAATAAAAAAAATAATCTTCCAGGTTGTGTGCTATGACAGGGAATAAACATAAAGTCTACTGTTACTTGCAAATTGGTTCTGTTTTTGATGGAGAATCACATTACTTAGTGAGAAGCAGAAGCTTTGGCAGTATATACTTTTGGCCCAATTTGACCACCAGATGAATTTCTCACTTCTCAGAGTCTATTAAAATGAAACAGCCAGAAACCACCCTAGCAAACAGAAGTAAATTATGTCCTAAAGAGACTGCAATTACTGTCTACAAGCATACCCAAAGAAACCAGCTGATCATTTCACTTTTTATTCAACAGATATAACTGGATTAGAAAATCATAAGTAGTCCAGACTTTGCCAAATACATGTGAAACATTTTTCTGCCTCTTATAACAGAACTGCACATCTGGGAGCAGGTAAGAGCTGAAGTCAAAGGAAATGAGGAACAAAGTAAGTAAACTAAGAAACTAGTTATCCAAAAAGTGCATTGAAGGACAGAGATTTCACCTCTCACTTACCCTGGTAAAGCTGAATGAACCTGGGATGTAAGGCAGATGTGATAATCCCATCTGGCAACTCTCTCAAAAACAGTTTCAGCAGACTGGCTGCTGAGTACACATCACCATCTTTAACAAGTTCCACCTCTTCCCCACGCTCGTACTGCAGACGCAGCTGTTCCACCATTTTCATGCTGCCGTTCACCCTGAAGAGACCTTCCTGTGTCATACCTGTAATTATATATTGATTTAAGATTGAGCTGAACCACCACATCCCAGTGACATGATGAAACAGATATTCTAGTTTGGATAACACACACGTAGTAATACAAACAAGGGTAATTAATACACCACAGTATAAAAAAAAAATACTACTTTGTCTCCAGAAACTCCCTCTAGTCAGGTAGTTGGATTATGATAAATAACAAATACTAAAGACAAGATCTTGAGGCCTGGAATACTCTTTTGAGAACCCACAACACAGCAACATCACTGAGTTATCTCACACCATGGAGAAACCAACTGGGACAGACATTTTCCACTGGTATATTTCAACAGAAAAGGATCCTACAAAGGACTCTACAAAACACTTCCGTTGTTTCATTTAAAAAAAAAAAAATGTATATGAGTCACATACTCACATATGTGACTACTTCCAGCTTCATGTTCTGGAGTAACAGGTTCTTACTCATGACCATCATGAGGCAAAAACATCTGAATATATACTGAGTGCAGCAGTAACTCCATGGTGAGTTCTGCAACTTTATGATACTAGGAAATCTCAATGAGCAAATAACATATCTTGGACAGCACAAAGCCCAAAGTATTTCACAATGAAAGAGAAATGGTATTGATCACTACAGGCCAGACACCCAACACCCAGTAAAGGAGATGTACAAAACAGGAGGCTTCAACAGAGGAGGCCAGACAAATCATACTAAATTGAACAGCATTTTCTAGGCATTTGTTAAGATTCAAAACCTTTTGTGAAGAGCCTAAAACTGACCACTGTAAATTATTTTTTCTGTTGAACACCTTCACCGCAAAAATTGTGCCTTTCTAATACTGTGTCTNAATGGTATTGATCACTACAGGCCAGACACCCAACACCCAGTAAAGGAGATGTACAAAACAGGAGGCTTCAACAGAGGAGGCCAGACAAATCATACTAAATTGAACAGCACTTTCTAGGCATTCGTTAAGATTCAAAACCTTTTGTGAAGAGCCTAAAACTGACCACTGTAAATTATGTTTTCTGTAGAACACCTTCACCGCAAAAATTGTGCCTTTCTAATACTGTGTCCATAGGCCTGCTTGTTCTTCTTCAGAAGGATAAAACTAAGATGATTGAAATAGATATTATTTTCATCAGTTCAGACTAAACATCAAGGAACTGCAATCTAACAGAATGCTTCCAGTCCAGGAAATCAATTCTGAAGCAGCAGAGTTTGTAGAGAAAAATAATCTCTTTTATTGGACTAGAAGACAAATTGCTCTAGTAAGGGGAAAAAATGGATAGGCACTCAAACATTTTACTTGACTAATATGAGATACTGCTGGCAGAGTTTGTATTCCTGCATTCACAATAAAATGCATTCTCATGTGACATGCTGTGCTGCCATCTCGAGGGCAGAAAAAACCTCATTTCAATAATGATTTTCATTTTTGCAGCACTAGGTGAGCAAAGAACACAGCCCCCATACAGATCAAGCTTCCTTCCCTCTTCATCACTCATGTATGGAAAAAAAAGAGAGGCTAGAACATCCTGAAACCAGTAATTAGAAACTGGTAAATACAGCACAGGGAAATTTGGCTTCATCGATAAATTTGGAAATAGGCAGCTTAATGCAAACTTAGTTTAAGGATGCAGCTGCCCAACAGTCAGCTCAGCGTGGGTGTCTAGGCCTTTGTTAAAAATGCCTTCACAGTTAATTTCACCATTAATTCACAAAACAAACCCTACACAGACACAGGACACCCATTTCAACAACTTTCCATATAAGAGGGTATCTTCGAGGTCTTGCTTGCATTTTTGAGAAAGAGAACGGCCTTTATCTTTATCAGGGCTGGATAATCAACTTGGCAGTCAGAAGCCCAGCTAATCTTGCTGCGGAGTAGAAAACCTGGCTTGTTTAGCCCATATTTGGGACACATTTGTGTGGGATTCCAATCTTTTTATGGAACACAGAGCACAGACCACAACTCGCAGTCAAGAGTGCCTGTCAGTTTCTGGTTTTGATTAAACCCTAAATGATGGAAAGCTTTTTCCATTCTTTCTCTTTCAGTGTCCTGGCAGGCCACTTTAAGGCAGGCTGAAGTAGACCAAGCAAGATGCTGCTGTGTAAGGGTAGGATCATGTTCTAAATTTGCCCTGTACCTTAATCCAAGCTAATTTTCAAGCTGTGTTTGCATCTATGAGCTTCTGAGGATCTATCAAGATACAGTCACAGAATCTAAGCCTCTGCAATTGGATTATCATTATTGAATAGCTAAAAGAAAAATCTTAGCGTATAACCAAATGCAGCTCCTTAGAACATTAAATAACCCCCACAAAACCTTTTCCATTGCTGACCAAATGCCATACAATACATCTGTGCACCAGTGGTGCTCTAGGTTTGGGCAAGATGATTTCAACAACAGGAACTAAGGTCCCACTAAATGAATGGAAAGAGAAGGTAAGAATTAAACACCTACATCCTTGAGAGGATTAATAATAACTGGAATACATCTGAAAACCTGTAAGAACTTGTATTCCTTTTCAATAATATTCTGTGATGGAATGTGTGAGTGTGTGTGTGCCCATGACTATCTCTGTACAGATAGTGTTAAAGACAAATGTTTTGCAACTGGAAGATGACACAAACCTTCACAAATACATTCCATTTATAAACAGAACAGCTTGTTTATGAATGTGCTGCTACTTAACACTGTAGTTTACCTTTATAAACACAGTAAAAAGTAAGTTCAGCATCAAGGCAGAAAAAAAAAAGAAGCAAACCACGTACAGTAACATTCTTTGCCTGTAGTTAGTGCCACAAAAAAAGAGAGATTCTTCCCTTTGAAGAGCTGTGCATAAAGAGTGCTGCTAAGGAGAAGTGACTCCACTAAGCTTACCATGCTGGGTGAGGTACTCCACTATACTCCACACAACTATTGGGATTCCATTTTTGCTCAGTCCCTGCTGCTGGAGCTCCAGAAGACTCACACCAAACACCTTTGGACAGGTAGTGTTCCTCTGCTTGTTCAGTGGAAGCACAGCTATCTTTTTCATGTCCTCCTTCAATCTCACAGTCGATTTGCTTTGCTTGAAGGAGCAGAGGAAAAATAAACATGCGTTAGTCACAATTGCTGCAGAAGGCTGTGTGGTCACAACACAAGCACATCCACCAGAACTGGCTTTTACACTCCAGCATAAGGGTTTGGCCTCACTTCCTTTTAATCCACAGGAAAAAACCTCTGTGAAGAAGGAAAGTAAAAATGAACAGAGAAAAAACTAGAAGAGGATCAAGAATGAAGGTAGTCCGTAGGTAAGGGAGAAAGATGGACTTCTGTAGACAAGCTTGTTACAATAACAAGTAATTGGGAGTAAATAAGCAGGAGACTGCTGTTAACTCATGAAACTCACATGGGTTACAAAGGCAACAGGACAAACACAAACAATCCCAATCCACCACCAGTAGCTCAGTTTGTCTCCAGGATACCTGTCAGGGCAGTACTCTGGAGAAGGTTCACTACGCTCCTCTTCCAAATGCTGTTTCCTAGGGATT
>VZTR01004974.1:0-12455 GCA_013400775.1 Chaetops frenatus
AGAGAGAGATTGTGCTGCCATGGTAAAAGTAGTACAGTACTGGAACAGTTTGAGTGGGGAGGTTATTGAATCTCTGTTATTGGAAGTCTTCAGGAACAATTAGGAAACATTGTCTGACATAATATAAGATGTAATATTCTCTGCTGTGGGGCTGGACATCTGCTGATGTTTCTTACAGGCAGAAGTGTTGTTTTCTGATATGCTTTTTCTTTTGTCTTTTATATCCTTTTATTCCTAGGTGAATATCACTCTTCTCTGGACAAGAACTTAGATGGCGGGGGAGATTAAAATTTAGTAAATTCGCAGTAGTCATTTTGGTATAGAATGCAATAGGGCAGTGCTTTAAACTATTATATTTGACCAACTGCTGCAGCTGTAAGAGTCACAGGCCACAACTTAGTGTTCCTTATAAACAGAGTAAGGACTGTGACTTGCTTTCTAATCAACATATTTTCTGAGGACTTTAAAAATGCATGTAACAGTCTGACATACCAGCTGTCACCAGAAATTGTGTCCTCCACCAACACTGGCATGCGGAACTCATGTCACACGGAGAGGGAGTGTTGCCAAGTCCTCTTGCTAGTCACCTTGGAAAGAGAGGAAAGAAGCCAGGATTTAGTGAAGGCAATCTCAGGAGAACACCAGGAACACCAGAACTGGACCAGTCTGAGAAAGGATTTACTGGGCTGGTCCAGGACTTTTACAAGCCCAAGAGAAAATGAGCGCAGCAAGAGAAATTTTCTCCAGCCTCATCCATGTTTAGTTGGGTGTTTGTGACTGATTTGAACCTCTCTTTGTGGGACAGAAGTGCAATGCCATTCCTGAGCAAGCTTCCCAAGTTCCAGAGTCTTGAGTAGCTGTAGTTGCATTTATGTTAAAATTGAATTATGTTTTCTTTTGACTTAGAAGCCAAACTTGATCTCCAAGCCAATGCTTGATAGCATCCTTTGTCTTCGTGATGACAGATGGAAGTATGTGCGGAGCCTCCTGACCCCAGCCTTCAGCGATACCAAACTGAAAGAGGTAAGGTGTAGACATTGCTGCTTTCATAATTTAGAAGACTTGTGCAGGCATCTGCTGTATGTAGGTCCATATTAAGGATAGGTAAAACCTGCTACTTTGTGCCACTTTATTTAGACCTGAAGAGCACATGCAGCAGAGCTTCCATACGGCATGGTTCAGATCACAGAGTGGTGAAAATCCAAATAGCTCATCTGAGGATATGATCAGAGGAATCTGTTTAAGTCAGTTTTTACATGAAAGTGTAGCATGCTCAAGAAGGACCCTTATCCCTTCCTCTCCCCTGCCCTGTTAGGAGTAAGCTTAAGTCCAGGAAAGGTTTTTGCTCCCAGTTGGAACATAGATTTTCTTCATGTGCAGAGTCAGCAACTCTCATGTTAACACAGGAACTGCTGTCAGTCTATTTTCATTTCTCCATCTCCTTCCCCTTCCCTTCTCCTTTTATTCTTTAATCCTTTCATATAATAAAATAAGTCACTGGAACAGAATGTCATGGCCAGATAAATACCTCTGACTGAAAATAAATGTCTCTGTGCTGACCTGCTGCTAATTTNTATCTGAGGATATGATCCTCTGTCTTCCTCTAAGTCAGTTTTTACATGAAAGTGTAGCATACTCAAGAAGGACCCTTATCCCTTCCTCTCCCCTGCCCTGTTAGGAGTAAGCTCAAGTCCAGGAAAGGTTTTTGCTCCCAGTTGGAACATAGATTTTCTTGATGTGCAGAGTCAGCAACTCTCATGTTAACACAGGAACTGCTGTCAGTCTATTTTCATTTCTCCATCTCCTTCCCCTTCCCTTCTCCTTTTATTCTTTAATCCTTTCATATAATAAAATAAGTCACTGGAACAGAATGTCATTGCCAGATAAATACCTCTGACTGAAAATAAATGTCTCTTCGCTGACCTGCTGCTAATTTTTCTATAAATGTATCAGCATTTGCTCAGCCATGGGAATCCATTACCCAGTGACAAAGTCCTGTTCCAGTGACACAATATGTGTTAATTAAATGTATATAAATGATTGACTGGTTAAAGTCTTCTTTCAAGGAAAAATACGAAAAACAACCCCAAAAAAAAAAAAAAAAAAAAAATCTCCTCTTCCTTTTTATGTTTTATTCTGAAAGGGAATCATGCCTCACTCTGGTGCCCAGTCCTGGGTTGTAAAATTATCCACTGGTTAGACGCTTGTGTTGTTTTGACATGCCACTGTCGAAATCCACAGTAACATCTAAATGTGTCTGGCTCTCCCAGCTCTATAGACAGCAGTTGCTTAGCAACACCGGCTGTCACCTCCTTATTATGGTAAATTCTAATTGGCCGCGAGCCTGGCGGAGATGCTGATTAATCACGACTGACAATGCCATTGGTTATGCCCCCTGACATTTGCTCTGTCACCGACTCCATCACGAAATTTCAGCAAGGCGAGTGTGTTTAAATATGCAAGCGATTAGTTGCACATGGCATGGTGGGGAGAGGAGAGTTTTGCATTTATCCTGGCAGAAATGAATCTGCCTTACTGCAAGTCATCGGCTCTTTGCTCGCGGACTAACAGAAGATAACGCTGCACTTTTCTCAATTTGTGGAGAGCAACCTCTGCCGGCACCAGCCAGGCAGGCTTGGCTGAGGAGAATGGGGAGGGCAAGAGAGTGGAGCCTGGGGGATCCTGCTTTGGGGCTGGGCACGCATCGCTTTGCAGGGTCTGGCCCATCAAACCGGGCTGGGAGGAGAAGTCATGGCACTCCCTTTGCATGGCTTGTTGGTGGAGCTGGAATGCAGGAATAATGGTAGGGGGTAAAATGGAGGGCTGGCCAGTGCCTGGTAGCTGTCTTGCATTAAAAGA
Organism: Chaetops frenatus; assembly: GCA_013400775.1. Classification (NCBI taxonomy): domain Eukaryota; kingdom Metazoa; phylum Chordata; class Aves; order Passeriformes; family Picathartidae; genus Chaetops; species Chaetops frenatus. The sequence goes on from VZTR01004974.1 coordinate 2,860, forward strand.
TTGAGGTCTTTATTTTTAGCCTGATAATCAGCTTTGCCCATGCTGCCTCTTCCAAGCTCTGCGGAAGGTGTGTGACTGTGCATGGGCTTAGGGTGGCCTGGAAATGGTCACTTTCTCCTCTTTTCCCAATTCTACAGCAACTGGGGAAAAGAGGAGTGGGGCAGATCTCTCTGAAAGATTCAACTTTGCTTTTCTCTCCCATGCCTTCACCAGAACTCCGTCCATCCCTACACAGACAGACACTTGCAGTAAGTGGATGTGAGATTAAGAATTGCTGTTGAACGAATGTGCTCCTCAGCCTTGCATTTCATTTTCTACCCAAATACGTTAGCAATCCTGGGATTTGAAGTTAATGCAACTTAAGTCCTTGCCCATGTGCTTTTCCTGCTGTTGCTTAATTTAGAAGCCATACCAACACTTCTCAAAGGAAATCAAGCTCATTAATTATGATCTCACTTTTTAACTCTCCCATATTTGGTACTCTCTCAGAACCTCTATAGCAGCATGGAAACAAAAATACCATGTTCTAGTATTGGCCATACTACAGAGTATTCAGCATTATCTGCAAAACATCCTGTTTATAATAAACCCTTCCTCTCTACTTTGAGGTACAAACAAGCTAGATTTGGTACTAATTTATTGCATAAGAACCTAGATATGCTATTTTATACATATTTATAAATATACTACTAGGACATCCTTTATTTCTTCTTCCAAGATATTAATTCCTCTGACAAAATCCCACACCAAAGTCTTCCACTGTTCACTCTGGATATCTGCCTTAACTTTGTTCCTCTATGCAGACACTGGAGAGACTGCAGACCTCACAAGTATCTTTGGAGAGTGGTTCCCCTTGAGTGCTGCAGCCCCTAGTGCCACTCCAAACATAGACTTGTCTGTCTGGGTGCTCTGTGAGAATTGGGAGCTATTAGTCTGTGACAGAGCAATAAATGTTAACAACTCCTTGTGCTCCCCATAGCAATCACTTCAGATAAAAGATGCACCAAGGGACAGAGTTCAATGTAGGTTCCTGATATCTCCATTTCAGAAACACAAGAAAGGACAGTTTCAGGGCTAGCAAGAGTGAGAAGTGAGAAGCCACTTTGGCTTGGCTGCTGGAGGACAAGATCCAAGACAAAGCTGATGTGCGTTGCTAAGATTTAACCTGCAGTGCTCCACAGAGGCATCTGCAGCTGTGGGCAGAGGTAAGCTTTGCCCTTATCACTTCAAAGAAGTGGTGTAATATCACTGAGAAGTTCACTGAGCTTGAGCAATTTCCCTGTAGTATGGCAAATATCTCCAAGAGCCAGTCAGCAAATGATGAAAAGTTGATTCCAGAAATTTTGAAGTTACAGGAAATGAACTGAAACTAGAGGTTATAGAGTTGTTGAGTAGCCAATATAGTGATTTCTGTGTGTCTACAGAGAGTTGTTTTTGTAACATTTTTCAAGAGTTTCTGACATATTCTCCAGATTTCTCTTTTCTCAATTTGTCTTTTTCTAACAAGCATGTAAAGATTAGTAAAGGAGTCGACTCCAACTAAAGAAATGTTTGTCTCTGGATAACATTGAACACAAAAACTATAGTGGTGGTGAGTATAGCATAAAGCAATAGACTTGTAAGCTTGATCCTGCAGTAAGGTTGGGTAGCATCCCATGTGAGATGCCACTGGAGTTGGTAGCAGATCTAATAATAAGCTCTTTCCACTAAGACCCCTGAATGAACCTCAGCATGCCATTGCTGTGGGAGCACTAAGAATGAGAAATGAGAGACAGGAGGCAAGAAACTCAAGAAATATCACTTCCAGCTCTGCCATTGACTGCCTGTGGGTGATCTGACAGAAGCTACTTAAATTCTCTGCATATGAAACAACTTTTATCTGTTAAGTGGGAACAATACCAATCACTGAAAGTTGATCCAAGATGTAATTCATGAGGAATTGGTGAATGATAATACCTAGACGTTCTAAGTAACAGAAGCATTTCCCATTGTTCCTGTCATGCTCCTCAGCTGTTATGTATTGAAACAAGCTGACTTGTTAGTGATCATGCTAGACCAATCTTGATTCCCTATTTAGTATTTCTTATTTTGTTCCTCTTCTTTTTGCTGTGGTGCCTGTGATGATCCTGCAGTCCTGGACCCCTTGTCAGACTTGATAAATTGCTTTACTCTCTTTTACAGCCAACACCAGCAGAAAACTTATTGATTTTTATTTATTCTGATGGTGCTGCAGTAGTCTTGTCATCTCCTATCAGTATGCCGGCGATCCTTTCCTCCATTAACAAACCATTTAAACAAAACAGAACACAAAAATTAAAGAAGAGAGCACAGCTTAATGTAGCATTGTCCTAAACAACCTGTGGAGTTTGTGTTGAGGCATTTCTTTCAAACAAAGGGAGACACAAAGCAGAACTTGTAATAACATGGCAGAACAGTGCAGAAAAATCCTCTAGTATCACTCTCAGGCATGTAGATCTTTCATGTCCCACTAGGACATAAGATCTGACAGCCCGACCATAAAGGTTTCCTTGATTTGCTGTTAGTCTGTGCACATTGGTCAAAGGCGTTTTGGGAGTCTCTCTGGAAATTGCTGTTGTTGCTGGACAAAGGCAAGTGTGCTCACCTGAGGCAAAGCAAATCAGTAATATAGAAACTGATACATGAAATGTGCATAAACTTGAACCACAGGCCAATGTCTTGTTGAGTTGCTCATTTTGGTAAGTTTTGCCCAGGAATGGCAGGGTTCCACTCTAAAGTGATGGAAACAAATCCTCTCACAAAACATCTTTCTGACACTGCTCTTTTCCTGGTTTTATTCAGGGACTTGAAATCTGGAAGAGAAGCAATTCTTGTGTTAGGGATGTATTCTTTTTCCTTCTCCTTCCTTTATATTGCATAACATTTGTGGGACAAGAGGCCCAACACGACTTCTGCTTGCTTCACGTGAACAGCAAAGTCTCCAGTGTGTCTGCCTACAGTGAATATGATACAGCCTTCTAGTTTTTAGTTTGGATTCTAATAATAAGGGGAATAATAATACTGATGAATATTGAGGGCCACATCTAACTAGAGAAATGTGACTCTGATGCCTTTGAACAGTGCAAACATCCACATGCACTGTGCATACACAGAATCAGAAGCTAATTGTTGTTATGTGCCAAATAGCATATTGGCAGGATTTATACAGCAAAGCCCCTGGCAGCATGAAAACCCTAACCCCAAATGCTCTTCTTTGGCAAAAAGAAAGAAATTTGGATTCTGGGCTACTCTTGCTATTAAATAACTGTCAGATCAAATATTTACAGGGACCATATTGTTTAGATTTTTCTTCATCCTGTTACTCTCAGCCAATCTGAACACAAAGCAGCTGGGGTTTATTTACCCACCAAAAACTGAATCTCAGACAGGTTATGCAGGTTTTATCTTCTAACTGGCAAATCAAAATGTATGGAAAGTCACTGATACCCAAGGCAATGAAGATCAATGTGTCTGTTTCTGTGCCAGGTTCCTACACTTGGTATAGTTCATGTCCCCTGACACAACTTTATTTTACTTGACAATCGGACAAAGATTTTGAGGTGTTATGAGACTTGAGAATGTTTCAGTCTGTGGTCTTTGTAGTTCGCAATCTTGGTCTAATTTATGTCCCCCAGGGGAATAAAAACCCAAACCTAACGTAGAATTCTGGAGTAGATATCCCCTGTAGCTTTCATATACAAATAATTGTCTTATTCACATGACACTGTTATTGTCATGCTAACAGTAAATCAAACCCATGTGCCCCCCTCCCTGTTTTCCTGGTTAGATTTACTAATAAAAATACCTTATGGCTAGGAATGAATTGCAACAGTATTTTGAAAGGCTGGTGGAATGTGCAAAGTGCAGATGTGCTGTGGGATGCCCTGGCCAGACGTACATGCCCCTGACATCTCTGCCAGCTGTTGAAAAGTGATAGCAACCAGCTGTCTGGTTACAGATCTAATGTGATATGATGAAGAATAAAAGAAAAAACAAGGCAGTAAAAGGAAAATCTGAAATGATCACCATCTGTTTTGGTAACATCATACCTGTTAAAAAACGGATTTTCATTTTGTTCTCCTTGGCTGGTTCAGTTCATTGGTGGGGGGCTGGACCCAGAGATTATGAAGTGTTTCACCTTGGTTCAGTCTGTTGAACAGAAATGTATTCATTTGGTTGAACCATTTGAGAAGAAGCTTGCTGCAGGGGACCTTCTTTGGAAAGCCAAAAGGGGAAGAAGGCTGCCACGTACTGTGGTGTGCAGTTCCCAAAAGCGTAAGAGCGGCTTTTACCAAAGAACACTAATCTGGCATCAGAATTGTCTTGTGAGACTGTGGCAAAGCCTGAATCGACCCAGCTTTGCGATGCAATTTTTCTCATATAGGCACGGGACCTTGAGAGCAGCTAAACACATTCTTGACTCAGGCTTCTGCCTTTGGAAAACATATTGGATGCTCCCATGTTGGCCTTTTGACTGCGTGCAGTCTTGCCCATGTGTTAGCATGGCAGTGTGCCTGTGCACAAAGTGTTGTGCCAGTTTCACAGAGGTAGAAGTGCCAAGCAAAATGGACTTGGCTGGGCAGGCTGCATAGCTCTCAGAGTGTGCTGCGAGGCTGCAGTAAGTCTTTTTTGGTAACAAGAATGTCACAGGAGTAGGATAAGTCTGTTCTCATGTTTGTTGACATCCATATGCTGAAGGAGGTAGTTCAGGAAGGTAAGGCAAGTTTCTGTGTGTACATTGCTGATGCTTGGCATAGTTGTTGAGGCAAGACTGGTATTAAGTTGTAGGCTGCTTTTGGTAGTCTACATGGGAAAGAGCCATAGGATATAATTCCTTTTGGTTCACGGCTGGATTGCTGCTACATCCTTCCTCTGTCCCCCTGTTTAGTGTAATCAGGGAAGTGTCCAATTCCACTCATATGTAGGAAGCTAAAGAGACAGAGACTTTAATGAGGCCTTGATGTTTGTCTGTGCTGTGGTTTCTATGAAGCCCTAAAGAAGAGGCTATTGCACTGTTGGCTATGGCCAAGCTGCAGGTTAGTCTACCTGACCAGCATGTGTCAGTGACTGGAAAGAACCATTAGATGAATAAATTCACATGAATGTCCATTTAATGGCATCACCANCAGGGCAAGAACCATCAGCCAGGTAAGTGACACAGCCCCTTGTGTTTAGGCCTCTTGTGTTAGAGCTGTAAAAGGGCACCCCTGTAATATGTGTTTATTTTGAGCAGAAAGTCCCAACACTTCACCTTACCTGTGCATAAGTGCNATTTTCTAGAGTACAGTTCAAGTCCCTAAAACTGAGAGAGCAGGGTAGAAGTGCTGGGTGATGCCAATGCCTTTACAGGACTTTGGAAAATATTATTCCTTCTGCCCTGGAGCATATGTAACCTAAATGTGATGTAGTCCAAATAGAGATGATGATAAATCATTGTTTGGAACAGGGAACGATTAAAAAGAGAGGGTAATATTTTTGACTGATTGCCCTTTGTGTATGTAGCCACAGCAGGGCAAGAACCATCAGCCAGGTAAGTGACACAGCCCCTTGTGTTTAGGCCTCTTGTGTTAGAGCTGTAAAAGGGCACCCCTGTAATATGTGTTTATTTTGAGCAGAAAGTCCCAACACTTCACCTTACCTGTGCATAAGTGCCTAACAACACCTGCAGAGGAACCTGAGAGTTCTATTCCATTTATCNAATAATTATTTTTGTTTGGTTATTTTTCTTAACATTTTAATTTTTTTTAAACAATCCAATATGTTCCTTTTTAGATGACACCACTGATAAACCAGGCCTGTGACATCCTGCTGTGTAACTTGAAAGTCTATGCAGATTCTGGCAAAGCTTTTGATATCCAGAGGTATGTCCAACATGCCAAAAATTAGTAGCAGATTATTTAAAAAAATTAAAAAGTCAATAGTGGCAGTTATTCTGAATTCATACTTACTGTATAAAAGATATTTTTTCCTCCCTCACTTTTAAAAGTGGAGATCATAGTTAATAGAGGATGTGTCTGATAAAAGCCTTTTCNTTAGGCCCAGAGCTGGAAAAGGGCACCCCTGTAATGTGTAGGTTTATTTTGAGCAGAAAATGCCAACATTTCACCTTACCTGTGCATAAGTGCCTAACAACACCTGCAGAGGAACCTGAGAGTTCTATTCCATTTATCAGATAAAAATAATTAAAAATAATTAGTTTTGTTTGTTTTTTTCCTTAACATTTTAATGTTTTTTCACAATTCAATATGNGTCCAACATGCCAAAAATTAGTAGCAGATTATTTAAAAAAATTAAAAAGTCAATAGTGGCAGTTATTCTGAATTCATACTTACTGTATAAAAGATATTTTTTCCTCCCTCACTTTTAAAAGTGGAGATCATAGTTAATAGAGGATGTGTCTGATAAAAGCCTTTTCTTCCTGGGGACAGCCATTGCATCCACTGCATACTTGAAAAGTAATTTTGGTAAAGCATCTAACATATGTCTGGCAGTTATTTAATGAAGTTTTAACAGCTGGAAGCACAAAGGAAGGCTGCATCAGTCCCTATCCAGTCTGTTCTCTACAGGCTGCCAATAATGTACAAACATAAAAATTGATCTAGTATCAAATATATTTAGTCCATTATCCTTTTGCTCTTTTTTTTTTTTAGGTATGAGGTGTTTTTTAGCACTTAATGATTCTTACCACATTCTTCATAACCTCCTCTTATGGCACACTAGCTTTTTGTGAGACAACAGGATCAGTACTTCAGATGAAAATGCACCATTGATTTATAAAATGACATTTTAATATTTTCCATATTGTGCTTTCTCTCATTTGTTATGCATTTAATATCCTATTATCTTTTTTGTTGCTCTTTCATCAGAGGTCTTCACTGAACTGTTCACAACACTGTCTAGTCCCTTCTCTGAGTAGATGCATTTCCTCTAAGATCCTGGGTAGTAGTTCAAATGCATTCTTTCTAACAGGCACTATTTTTGCTTCATTTTGTTTACACTTCATTTGCTGGGTTGGTCAGCACCCTCTGAAATTCTTCATGATTTTCCCCAAACTGAAGCAGCACAAATAATATTGTTTCATCAGAAGAAATGGATATTTAGCCACAATATATTCATCTTTTTTCAAGTACATGTGCACACGTGCACATGCAAGTGTGTCTGTGTGTGTGCACAGAGATCTCTTTATTAAACAGCTGAAAAGATGCATTGAAACCTCAAGATACATTATACTAGCCTAGTGCTGTGATGAAAATTGCCCTTTTTAGTCCTTCCAATCTTTTCTCTTTTTTTCCATTTGTCCTTTGTATTTGACTGGTCTTTTAGCTATTGATCCATTATAGGGTTTCACCTCTCAAGAGACACTTTGGAAAAGACCTTTTGAAAGTATAAATTAATGATGTTGACCATCTCGGAACATGATCTTCCAGTTGTTTTACCATACTACCATTTCAGCCGGTTTGACGTATTTATACATGTGATTCCCATTCCACTGCAGTTTCACAGAATTGCCTTGGGAGCTGGGTTTTTGGATGTAAAGACCCTATCTGTAACGTCCTGTGACCCTAGTTGTCTTTAGCCATTTTGTGTTTTGCCAACAACTCAAAATTTAGTTTTTAAGGGTTTTTTTCAGTACCTTGGAGAGATAGATGATTGAGTCCTGAAATTATTATTTTATATTAATGCCCCCTCTTTTAACGTTTTAACTTCTAATAATGCTTTGTGTGTGTGTGTGTGTGTGTGTGTGTGTGTGTCTGTAAGAGTTGAAGACTAAAAGAAGTTACTTAGCTTTGCAGTATTAGCCTTTTGTAAGGATCACGGAAGTACAGTCATTGCTTGCTTTACCACAGATCAGAAGAATCAAATTCCGAGGATATTTTACATTCTCAGTCCACTTATCTCAAAACTTAATAGAGCTGCTAAAGCCCACTAGGAAAATAAAGATGGTAAGACAACTGGATAGATGGTCAGATATTTAAGGAGTGATTCAGTGGGTTCTGAAGTTTCCAGATCGTGGTCCAAAGATCATTTGGAGTTCTCAAAGCAGGAGCTGGTCCTCTGCAGAGATACACATTTCACATGGTGCCAGTTTCTCTTGGTTTTGTCCACAGAGTTACATTACAAAGGAGGTATGAAGAAGAAGAAGAAGAAGAAAATCCTTAAGGACCTTAAATTTACCTAAGAACCTCTTGTTTCTGAGAGTTTAGATTAGACTGGTAGTAGGTGTGGTTTTTGCAGTTTAAAATGAGAAAAGAGTGATCTCATTTATTAGTTTGCAGACTAAGAAAATGCTTATGAATCTCTGATGTGTTGCATTTGATTTCTAGGTCATACAAATTAAAGTATTTTTAATAAAAATTTAGTGGAATTATTGAGCTATATGAAAATATGGTCACTTTGCAGGTATGGAGAAGGTGATCATTATCAAGCATCAGCATTTGTCAAAATGATGGAAACATCTCGTGTTGGCAAAGCTCAAACGTAAAAGCAAAAGGAAACTTGGTGGCAAAAATGAATGCTATGTGATGTTTGTAGAAGCAAGATATTAACAGATATGTGATTTGTAGATAATTATTTCTCATTCTTCAATTAAATGCAGGTGTTACAACTGCTTTACCTTGGATGTCGTTGGTAGCATAGCTTTTGGTACTGAGGTGGATTCTCAGAAGAATCCTGATGACCCCTTTGTTAAGAATTGCAGAACATTCTTTGAAATGTCTTTGTTTAAGCCTCTTCTCGTTCTAATCCATGAGTATACTCTACATTTGACTACTTTATTGTGGTAATTCCATAAAAGTGATTCTCAAATTGCAAAACATGCGGAAGCCAGAGCAGGAAGTTTTATAGCTGACATTGTTTCAGAGGTGTTCAGAATGCAACATACAAGCCCATTCTACCCTTGAGGTTCCCACCATATGCTCTACAGGTCAGATCACCATTGATGAAACTTACTCCAGAAACTCAGAGTCCAGTAGTACAATGCTCCTGGTTCATCTGAGAGGAAAGTTTCAGGGCCCTGCAGTCTCTACAATACTTGTTTTAATATACTTTTCACTAAAACAGAGTAACTACCCTTTGGAACCTAAGTGTAAAGTTTTTGTGCACTTGGTTTGCTTAGTAGAGATTGAAATCCCATCCATTAACAACCCACTAAAGAAAAGAGGTGGAAGACTAGATAAACATATTATGTAAGTACTCCCAATTCTTTTTTGAACACTGGTCGCAGCCTGGTTGATGGCACTAAAGGATAAAAATCACAAGTGTCATGAAGAGAATGCATTTCTTTCAGACTAATAGGTAGGCAATGCAAGAGTGGGGTATAAAGCCATGTAGTTCTAGGGCATGAAAACTAAGGCTTCATGGTGGAGATGTTCTGGTTAATTCAAGGGCAGTAAGAATCACAGCTGAGGAAACCACAGCATAATCAAGGCTTTTGAGGTTTTATCATCTTGTTTTCTAGACCTGCACACAGAAGTATCAGGTGGCAGAGTGGTAAAATTTCCTGTGCCCAACTGATCCTGCTGGCATTATAGATTGCACCTGTACTCGCAGCACATCAACTGTTTGTTGGGGTTTGGGTG
>VZTR01004975.1:0-23208 GCA_013400775.1 Chaetops frenatus
CCTGGACAGCCCAGGCCGGCTGGATGAGGAGCACCGCCTCATCGCTCGCTACGCCGCCCGTTTGGCCGCCGAGGCCGGGAATGCCGTGAGTGACCCCTCCCTGCCGCGGGCACCGGGGGGCTCCGGGGGGCACCACGAGGGGCTCGGCTCCCAAACCTGCAGGAAATTATCCATTTTTGTCTGTTCAGCACCGCGGGCTCGGCGGGAGCCCGGCGTTGGTGGGAGTGCTGGGCATGGGGAGGGCGGCCGGGAACGAGGTCAGGGCAGTGGGGGAATGAATAAGGAGATTATTCCTGCTGAGGATGGAGATGTGCAGATACCTGAGGAAAACAAATCATGGGGGTGGATTTACTCCAGAGGGAAGAAGCCTGACAGAGGGAAGGGAAGGGAAGGGAAGGAGGGTGGGTTTGTGTTTGCAGCTTCTTATAGGAGAAAATAAAGGAAACACAAACACGTTTGCAATTGGTAAAAATCAAAGCTGCTCTGACAGAAAATGGCTACAGGAGCACAATAAGAGTTTACTGAGATTCCATGGGATATTCACAGGCCAGCTGGATGGGGGATCCCTGTCTTTGCTGGTTTATCCATGGGGAAGGAGAGGAGAGTTTGCAGGGACCATCTCCCACGTTCCTGAATTTCCCTCAGGGCATGCTCAGCCAAGAACCTGCCTTTGGCAGAGGGCTGTGGGCAGATACTTGAGTAAAACTCTAATAAAACAGAATCGTGCTATTGAAACATTTTAAAGTGTCAGTTCCCACTCCCCCTGCCCAGCGGTGCAGCTGCATGTCCAGAGTCATTCAATTCCCCAGAAATGCTGGAATATTAAGGGGACACAGTGCCAAGTTCCAGGTTTAGATGGAAAAGGAGGAAATTTCCATGCAATCCTGTGAAACCCAAGCTGTTGAGACATCAAGTGCTGAGTCACTGTCACGCTGGAAGGTGCTGGAAGAACTCTTAGTCATGGCTTGACTTCTTCTGGTAGAGACAAAGTGTTATGAAAACTTTGGAGTCACAGATTGGTTCTGAAAGGACCTGGCTCTTAAAAACCCATAAGTCACCTCAGCCTCTTGCCTGGCCATCACAGGGTGAGAAGTGGAGCAATTCCCTGGGTGTCCAGGGAGCAGCACTTGGAGTTTGCTGAGGCTCCTCAAGGCCCTGTGGGAAATTCCTGATTTTTCTCCCTAAGTCCCATCTCAGGGCAGGTGTGGGGCAGGGAGAGAGGGGAAGGGGAACAGTGGGGGGTTTCTGCTGCAGCCAGAGCTCAGCCGTGGGGAATTGGGAGTTATTTACTGGCTGCACCATTTACTCCCAGTCCAGAAATGCCCATCAGCTGGAACGGGTGGATTTCTCAGATTCTGGAGGAATCTGAGTTCAAAGGGCTTGGAATCCTGGCAGCTCCTCATTATTCCCTGCCCAGGACACTTCTCCCTTCCTTGTCCAAGCTGGCCATGGCAGCTTGGTGGGGGAACGTCCTGCTGAGCTCTGGGATGGGGTGACATCCATGGGGACAGGGTGCTGTGTCCATGGGGATATTGAAAGACTGTTCTCACCATGATAATGGTCAGATATTGTTGTCCAAGTGTCTGGCCAGAGAAAAATTGGGCTCTCCCTCCTTGCAGAAGTTCAGAGCCCAACAAGACAAGTTCATGAGCAACCTCTGTGAACTGGCCCTGCTTTGCATGGGCTGGAAACCTCCCAAGGTCCCTTCCCACCTGTATTTTTCTGTGCATCTGGACATTAATGGAAGTGGAGAATGGAAAAAACCCAACATCATAAAGGAGTTAGGGAGTATTTGCCCATGGAGGTTCTCAAAGCCAGCAGGACCAGTGTGTGCTGGGAGCCCCTGAGAGGGGTTGGTGTGAGCAGAATGATTTCCTGATCGTGTTCTGAGAGCTGGGAGTGCAGAGAATCCCTGGAACACTGTTCCCCTCCAACAGCCTGGGGCAAAGCTTCCTACTCCTCCCTTGGGAGTCGCTGGCCAAGGTCACTGGGAGCTGTCCATGGGACAGGGTGGGCTCAGCCCATCCATGTCTGGGCCTTCCCAAACGGGATAAAACCTTGGAGCTGTTCCTGCAGGGCTGGTGATGGAACAAATGTCCCTCCCCGTGTGAGTGACACCCCTGGAAACGTCCCTGGGGCAAATGGCTTCAGGTCTGGCTGGGACAGAAGCACTCGAGGCAGGACTGGAGTTAATCCTTGACATGCAGGTCTGCTGCTTCTTTAGGAAGAGCAGTGCCTGGGAGGGAGAGCAGGACAGGACAGGACAGGAGAGGGCAGGACAGGACAGGAGGTGACAGGAGGAGCTGTCAGTTCCAGGCACTGATGGCACAAGGAGCAGCCCGTGGCACGTGGCTGTGTCCCCTAAAGGGGCTCTGCCTGAGCTGCCCTTGTCCCCCTGGAGCCAATGTGTGGCCAAAACCTCCCTTTTATCGAGTGTGAGCCCTGCCCAAACGCTGCCTCTGCTGGAGCACGGAGAAAGCGAGGGAATCAACAGAGAACAACCCAAGCTTTGATTAAATCCCAGCTTTCAGGATCCACAGCTTCATCTGTTTGTCTCCCTCTGCTGCTCTGCTCAGCTTGTCAGCCTGAGGTGAGGAACAATCTCCTATTTCCTATCAGGTGTTGTCATTTTGGTAGAAGCAGGGATGGAACAGATCTCCTGCATCCCCAGCCCTGCCTGCCTTCCCCTCCAGAGCCCCTTCCCTGTCCCTGTCAGACCCCCCAGTGCTCCCTGTTCTGTAATTCACCCTGCAGGCCCAGGGTCTGCACACCCAGGGAAGGGGGATTTGTGTATTTTAGGTGAATATTTCCATGTACACCCACAGAGAAAGCAGCCACAGGCCCTCTGTCACCAGAGTCCTACACAGCCCCTCCCTTTCTCCAAGCCAGCAGCTCCTCCATCCCCTCTCCCCCCGTCTCCACCTCTGCTCTTGGTTTTCCCCATTTTCTGCTGTTACACCCCCAGAGCCTCCGGGGTCTCTCCTGGGCAGCTTGGTCTGTGCCAGCACAGGTCGATGGCCAGGCCTGGGCCAGGTGTTCCTGATGGTTTTGGGGACCAAAACCCAGCCCCAGGGACCCCTCCCCTGGCAGAAGCAGAGGCCACAGGGGCCATCAGGACTCTGCTGGCCTGTGCAGAACTTCCACAAGCACCTAATAAACACAGGTAATGAACTCAATTATGGATGAGGGGGTAATTAGGGTGAGGTGTGTTGATGAGTTGCAGCAATCAGGTCTTGCCCACGTTGCTCTTTGCTGCAGTGTGGGGTTGTTCTTCCCTCAGCACTGGGCACTGCTGAAAGCCCTTTGACACCCACAGCCTTAAGAAGGGTCAGAACATTCCCTTCAGGCAACTCTCCCTTCAGGTTTTAGGCATTATTGAATCCATAATTTTAAAATACTGAGTAATCCAGGTCTCCTGTTAGATAAATCTGCAGCTTGGTGCTTGGATCACTTCTCTTCCTCAATAAAGCAGGTTTTTGAGCTGTTTTTGTCACTTGTTTCCTCTCTGCCTGTCAGCCCCCAAGGGCCCTGTGACACAGGTGTGACACAGGTGTGACACAGGTGTGACACAGGTGTGACACAGGTGTGACACAGGTGACAGGCAGCACAGCACAGCTCACACTGCCCATGATTCCAGGGGGTCCTGGCCCCAGGACCTGGGATCTGCTGCCCAGGACACTCAGGATTTACTGTGCTTGGACAGTCCCTCCCCCCAATCCAGGGGGTTCAACTCCATCCCTCAATCCCCTCCTGTCACCTGACAGGGACACTGGGGGTGAGCTCTGAGTGCTCCCTGTGGCACAGCCCAGTCCCACAGGGAGCTGCACTGGTGATCCCTGTGGATCCCTAGGGATCCCTGTGGATCTCTGAGTCCAGGCCTGGCTCACTCAGGATTAATGGCCTTTCCTGGGAAAGCCACTGCAGTGCTGGCAGCTCTCACTGGTCCTGTGGGGTGCCCAGGGTGCTTTTTAATTCGAGATTTGATGGCCATTGTAGGGACTTTCCTGCTGGGACAGGACTGGGCCTTGCCCTTTGGATGCTCTTTCAGGGCTGTTGAGGCTTCAGCAGAAGCTGAGTTGTTTGGGGGATTTTTTAGTAATTTTGGCTGGCGCTGTTGACTCCCACCTGTATTTGGAGGAAGAAACCCCTGTAGGAGTGGGGCAGCAGGGGAGTCATCCCTGGAGCTGCTGGGCAGGCAGGGAGCTGACCCAGCTGGGCCCTTCCAGCTGGGAATTGCAGCCCTAAATCCCTGGCTGGGAATGCTGCCTGGGAAGGGAGTGGTTTGGGGGGGTTTGCTGGGGTTCTGAGAAGCACACACAGTCCCCAGGGAGGACAGGGAGCTCCCCTCAGGATAAACAGCAGCCTGGGAATGTGGGAATGGATTCCACCCCTGCATTTATGACCAGGATGGGATTCGCCACCACAATCCCAGGAACCCCAAATTCTTCCCCAAAAGGTGATGGATGGCAGTGAGAAGGAGGTTGGGCAGTGGCTGCAGTTTGTCCAGCCCTGGCACAGCTGGAGCCCCATCCCTGGAGGGATTTAACAGCCCTGGGGATGTGGCACTTGGGGACAGGGGGCAGTGCTGGCCTTGGCAGTGCAGGGAAGGGGTGCACTCAGTGTCCCAGAGGGTTTTCCCAAATGATTCTGTGGTTCCATGTGTTCCAGAGGAGTTCAGCCAGTGCAGAAACACAGGCTGACAGCTGAGTTTGCACATTTAAGGAGGGACATGGGCAGGGGCAGCTCCCACTGTCCCAGGCTGCTCCAAACCCTGTCCAGCCTGGCCTGGGACACTGCCAGGGATGTTTGGCATCCCCTTTGCTGAGCTTTTGAAATTGAAGAACCTGGAAGGTTTTGATGTTGGTGGAGAATCCACAGCCAGAATATTTTATTTTTTCATTACTTGTTTGGCCTTGGGAACGCTTTTGGGGGATGTTCTTGGTGCATTTCTCAGTGGTGGCTGCAGTTTCCCCTGGCACAGGGTGCCCAGATTTGCTGTGGCTGCCCCTGGATCCCTGGCAGTGGCCAAGGCCAGGCTGGACAGGGTTTGGAGCAGCCTGGGACAGTGGGAGGTGTCCCTGCCCATGGCAGGGCTGGGGTGGGATAAAGAGTGAGGGATCCCTCAGCAAACTTCATGGAAAAAGGAATGACTGGATCTGTTCCCTGGAGGAGCCATCGGTGCTGGGGGTGGGGGCCTGGTTTTCTGAAAGGCTTCAGAAACACAGCAAAACTGAAATTCCTGCTGTGGAGGGAGAGGCAGCTCAGCCCTGGGAGCCAGTGACAGCAGGGCAGCCCTGGCTGGGAGCCCGGGCTGGGAGCTGTGGGGCTGCCTGCACACCCTGCATGCACTGAGTGATTTCTGTGATCTCTGTATTCTGTGTGATTTCTGTATTCTGTGGGATTTGTGCAATTTCTGTGTGGGCTTTGTGATTTGTGTGATTGATTTCTGTGATTTCTGTGTTTTGTGTGACCTGTGTGATTTCTATGATTTCTGTGATCTGTGTGATTTCTATGTTTTGTGTGACTTCTGTGATTTGTGTGATTTCTGTGAATTCTATGTTTTGTGTGATTTGTGTGATCTTTGTGATTTCTGTGTTTTGTGTGATCTCTGTTTTGTGTATTTTGTGTGATTTCTGTGATTTTTGTGTTTTCTGTGATCTCTGTGATTTGTGTGATCTGTGTGATTTCTGTGATTTGTGTGATCTGTGTGATTTCTATGTTTTGTGTGACTTCTGTGATTTGTGTGATTTCTGTGAATTCTATGTTTTGTGTGATTTGTGTGATCTTTGTGATTTCTGTGTTTTGTGTGATTCTTTGATTTGTGTGATTTATGTGATGTCTATGATCTGTGTGATTTCTGTGATTTCTATGATTTCTGTGACCTCTGTGCCTCCTCTGTCTCTCCCCAGCCCCGGCCTCCCGCAGATCTGGGTTTCAGTTTCGATGCCAACAAGCAGCAGAGGCAGCTGATAGCAGAGCTGGAGAACAAGAACAGGTACGGCCCCTGCTCGGGGTGGGATTTGTCCCGCTGCCCCTCCTGGATCAAATTAACCAGATTGCTTTCCCACAGCTTTTGTTGAGGTGTAGCTGCCTCGTTAACTGATTAGTTAGTCATTAACATTAGTTAATCACCCGTGGGGAGGGGCTGCCCTGCCCCTGTTTCCCGGGGAATGGGTTGATCTTCACTAATCTCCTTAAAATCATCTTCACCAAGGCTGGGCACTGGGAGCTCTCAGCACATCCAGCAAACTTCAGAGCTGGGATCTGATCCCAGAAATTCCCAGTCCTGGGCTGGTCCCCCAGCAGGGCAGGGGGGATTCTGCCCCTGTGCTCAGGTGAGACCCCACCTGCAGAGCTGCCCCAGCCCTGGGGCCAACAGCACAAGCACCTGGAGCTGCTGCAGGGCTGGAGCCCCTCTGCTCTGGAGCCAGGCTGGGAGAGCTGGGGGTGCTCACCTGGAGAGGAGAAGGATCCAGGGAGAGCTCAGAGCCCCTGGCAGGGCCTGAAGGGGCTCCAGGAGAGCTGGAGAGGGACTGGGGACAGGGGATGCAGGGACAGGACACAGGGAATGGCTTCCCAGTGCCAGAGGGCAGGGCTGGGTGGGATTTTGGGCAGGAATTGTTCCCTGGGAGGGTGGGCAGGCCCTGGCACAGGGTGCCCAGATTTGCTGTGGCTGCCCCTGGATCCCTGGCAGTGGCCAAGGCCAGGTTGGACACTGGGGCTGGGAGCAGCCTGGGACAGTGGGAGGTGTCCCTGCCATGGCAGGGGTGCCACTGGGTGGGGTCTGAGCTCCTTCCCAAAGCAAACCAGAGGATTCCTGTTGCTCCAGAGGGTCACCTGTGGAGCCTCTCAGGCTCTCCTGGTGTCCATGGTGTCCCTGTGCCTGCACAGCCCTGTCCCAAGGCTCCCTCAGCAGTGGGAAAAGGCTGCTCCAGGGAAGTTTGGAGCAGAACCAGTTCCTGGAGAGCAGGAACAGCTCAGTCCTGGCACTGCTGCAGCTTCAGTGCTCCACCAAGAGACCTTGCAGGTATTTGGAATGGTTCCTGGAGATCCTGGATAAGGGAGCTCTCCCTCAGTGCTGCTCAGCAGTTCTGCTGGGTAGGAGAGCTGGGGGTGACTCTGTCCTTTTGGAAGGGTTTCATCCCTGCTGCACTGAGGGAGGCCTTGGCCATCCCTGCACAGGACACAGGGACCTGAATTGTGGTGCTGCCTGGTCCCTTTCCCTCTGGGAGACCCTGAGGATTTGGGGTTTTTTTCTGTTCCAGTGAGCTGTGGTTATCCTGCTCCTGCAGGGGAGGGGGAGTGGGATCCCCCCAGCGCTGCTCCAGAGCCCCTCCTGCAGCACCTGCAGGGCAGGGAGTGCTGGAATTGGAGCCTTTTTCCTCCTGGAACACTCCCTGAGCCAGTTCTGTGTGAGGGGGGCCAGACAGACATTGCAACGGGTGATTTCATCCTTGGGAAGTCACAAACTTTCCAGGTCCTGCAGCGATTCCCAGGGCTGTGCTCACCTCCCTGTCCTGGCTGGGAGCCTGTGCCAGCCACATGTGAGCAGAACCCCCAGGCTGGGGCTGGCCACTGCCAGAGGAGGCTTGAAGGGCTGCAGAAGCTGCCGCTGACCTCGTCCTTCTCTCATCCCGCTGTGTCCCTTCCCCAGGGAGATCCTGCAGGAGATCCAGCGGCTGCGGCTGGAACACGAGCAAGCGTCTCAGCCCACGCCCGAGAAAGCGCAGCAGAACCCGACCCTGCTGGCCGAGCTCAGGCTCCTGCGGTAATGGGACACCTGGGCTGGGCTGGGGGCACGGGAGGGGCAGCTCCTGGGGCTTTCAGTGGGTTTAGGAGTAAATAAAAACCTCCCTTGAAATGAATCCTGCTTGAGAAGAAGGAATCGGTAGCACTGGGGGATCCTGCAGGTGTTTTCCCAGCTCAGGGGTTCCCTGGTCCCCAGGTTCACTGCCCGTGGTGTTTCCCCCGTGGCCTCCCTGGTGCTGCAGGCACGGGAAGCAGCAGCTTTGTCTCCCCAAACCCTCACTCCCTGAGGAATTCCCACAGTGGGGGTCACTGTTATCTGGGATGGGAAGGTGCTTCCCGAGTTCCAGGCTCTCCCTAGCCTGGGCAGGATGATTGCAGTGACTGTCTGTGAGCACCAGCCACCAAATGATCTCAGTTCTGCCTAGAACCCAGGCTGTGACAGCAGGGGAATGATAATCCATGGAAAATCGTGTCCCAGGTTTGGAACTCTGCAGGCAGCCCGTGGGGATGAGTCAGCTGCAGCTCTGCTGCCAGGTGTGACCTTGGAGAGGCCCTGCCTGCATCCCTGTCCTGGCAGATCCTGCCTGGAAGTGCAGCTGTGCCTGGCTCCTCCTGCCTGCAGGACCATGGGAGCCTGGGATCCCAGCCTGGTTTGGGATGGAAGGGACCTAAATCCCACCCAGTGCCACCCCTGCCATGGCAGGGACACCTCCCCCTGTCCCAGGCTGCTCCAGCCCCAGTGTCCAACCTGGCCTTGGCCACTGCCAGGGATCCAGGGGCAGCCACAGCTTCTCTGGGCACCCTGTGCCAGGGCCTGCCCACCCTCCCAGGGAACAATTCCTGCCCAAAATCCCACCCAGCCCTGCCCTCTGGCACTGGGAAGCCATTCCCTGTGTCCAGTTCCTGGTGAAGATTCCCACTTCAGCTTCCTTGTAGGCCCCTCCAGATCCTTAATTTAACAACCACAGTCTCTCTCACATGCAAAAAAGATACTGAGAGAAACACCCAGCATGGTTAATGTTTGTTCATATTCCAGTCCTTTAAAGAACAGCTCTGATGTTAAAATTCCCAGGATGGTTTAGCCACAGTGTGTAAAACTCCATTAAACCTGGCAGCATCAAAGGTTCAAATAGGTGATGTTTTAACGTGGGATTGGGACCTTGTGGTGTCCACCAGGATCACTGTAGATGGACAAACAATCCCTTCTCCCCTGCTTTTCCCTGAGGTCGTTTCTCCTCCCCCAGGGCTGGGGTTTGTGGGGCCCTGGGACCTCAGCAGGCTCACGTCTGTCTTTGAGCTTCTCCTTTATTACTCACTCCTTTCTTTTTTTAACCACAAACCCCAGCCTGGGAGTCATCATTCCTGAAATAGCTCCAGCCAGGTTTAGTGCAGCCAAGGGAAGGGAAGGTCACTCCTCTGCTGCTGTTGACACCTGGGTGCTGGTGCAGGGGACGTGTCCTGGCTGCTCCATCACTCACAGGAGCAGCTCTGCTGAGTCTCCCCCCACATGGGCACAGCTTTCCCTCCCCAAGCACCTGCAGCCTTCCCTCCTCTTCCATCTCCCTCCTCCCTCCCCTAGCTCATCCTGCTCTGCCTGAGCTCCACAGGATGCCAGGCTCTGGTGCTCAGAGAGTTCTTAAAAGACATTAAAAATGGGATTTTTTTTTTTTTCAAGTGCTCTGCTGCTGAGCAGGGCTTCCCTCTGCCCGTGGCTGGAGCAGATCTCTGGGGCTGGGGGCAGCAGGGCATTGTCACCTCCAGGCTCAGGGTTGTTGTGCTGAGCTTCATTCCTGGTTTTCAGATGGGGAGCAGGACAATGATGGGACCCAAAGACACTTTTACTGAGGAGAATCCCCTGAGGAGGTTTGAAACACCCTGAGTTGATCTCCTGCCTCTTTCTCCCTTGTCCCTGGCACAGGCAGAGGAAGGATGAGCTGGAGCAGAGGATGTCAGCACTGCAGGAGAGCAGAAGAGAGCTGATGGTGCAGCTGGAGGGGCTGATGAAGCTGCTCAAAGTAAGGAATCTCCTGCTGGAAAGGCAGAACATCCCTCCCTTCCCCGGGTCCCTGCTCTGCTGTCACACCCTAAAAACCCTTCCTGAGGAGCAGGGCGAGTTTCCCAAAAGAGCCATTTCCACCCCAGCTCTGTGTGGGGTGCAGGGGGCTGATGGTTTTCCAGGTTTGTGTGGGTAAAACATCCAGAACCCCAGACCTGGAGGGGTTTAAAGAAGTTTGGTTTGGGAACTGGGGCAGCAGCTCGGTGCTTCCCACTCTGACTGGGAGACAAACTGGGAGCAGGGCAGGGTGTGAGTGCCAGGGACAAGGAGCTGGCCCTGCACAGCCCCTGCCACATCTGGGGCTTTTGCCTGGGGGTTCTGCTGCTGGCTCTGAGCTCCAACAAACCTCACTCTGGGGGTTTCTCCATGAGGGTCCTTTGCTGTTTTTATGGAGTCCCCCCTGGGCTGAGCTCCCAGCTCTGCCTGGAGTGGGAAATTCTGTCTCAGCTTTTTGTAAATTCAACAAGAGCCTCCCTATAAAGCAGACGGCAAAGCCTTGGCCTTGGAGAGGTTTTGGTGCAAGACCAGGAGCCTTGAAGGTGCTGGGGGAGGAGGGAGAGACCTGGCAGTGGTGGCACAGGGGGTGACAGATCAGCTGTAGGCACATCTGGATGGTACCAGGAAAATTCTGAGCTTCTCTGCACTCCGAAGGGACAATGAATTCCCAGTGTCTGGGACTCAGAAGTGCCATCACTCCTCAGCCTGGGCTTCTGTCCTGGGGGAGGAATTCCAGCCCCTGCCCTTCATCCTGGGGAAGAATTCAAGCCCCTGCCCTTCATCCTGGGGCAGGGATGTCCATACAGGGGGTGATGATCAAACACCCTCAGCAGGGTCTGGTTTGTTCCCTCTCCCTGAGCACAACACACTCTGCATGGTTGGGAATTCTGTTGTTCCTAAAGCCAAGGGTTCTGCTCTGTGCTTTCCCTGCTCAGCCCATTAATGTCTTCTGAAAACACAGAAATCTTGGAATCCTGGAGTGGTTTGGGTGGGAAGGGGCCTTAAATCCCACCCAGTGCCACCCCCTGCCATGGCAGGGACACCTCCCACTGTCCCAGGCTGCTCCCAGCCCCAGTGTCCAACCTGGCCTTGGCCACTGCCAGGGATCCAGGGGCAGCCACAGCAAATCTGGGCACCCTGTGCCAGGGCCTGCCCACCCTCCCAGGGAACAATTCCTGCCCAAAATCCCACCCAGCCCTGCCCTCTGGCACTGGGAAGCCATTCCCTGTGTCCTGGCCCTGCATCCCTTGTCCAAATGGAACAGGACAGAAGGGGAAGCTTTATCCCCACAGGGTGCCCAGGCAGGGATGGGGCCCAGAGAGGCTCCCTCAGCTCCATCCTCAGGGGTTCCCCAGCCCTGAGGGAACAGCCCTGGGCTTCAGGTGAGCTGTTCTGAGCAGGAGCTGGGCTGGGGAGGTCCCTTCCCACCTGGCTCCCCCCAGGAGCTGTGAGCACTGGGATTACTGGGTCCCACACCTTGCACAATGGGGTTGTTTGCATTTCCCCCTCAGAGCTCCCCATGGAGCCCTGCAGCTCCTCCTTGATTAAAGCCTCTTCCAGAAACACATCTGCTCTGGAGCTGGAGGAATCCAAAGTGGAAAATTCCCTGCCAATGCAAATTTGCCTGAACAGTTAAAAATGTGTGCCTGGTGTTCAGTTTGAGTTCAGTTTGCACCCATTGGTTCTCCCCCCACCAAGCCCAGGAGCTCTTTGCCCCCCTGAGTTCTGCCCACACAGAAGTTCCTCAGCTCAACCCAGGCACTGCTCACTCAGGGATTTAAATCACTCAAACAGGAGCAGCTGAGCCCCTCACAACCCCCTGCTCCAGTCCTTCCTGGATGGGTTCTTTGCCTTGCCCAGATTTTCAGTATGAATTTTTTATATTGGGGAAAAGCAAGGTGGGTGTTGAATCCCTCCCTGACCCTCAGCAGCCAGAGGAGCTTCACTGCTCTCCCTGCCTGGTTTCCCTGTGCTCCTCTGGGGGCTGGAAGTCACCCAGAACTTCCAGCAGGGATTTATTTCCTGCCATGGTCACTGGTTGGTGAGGATGCTGTGGGTAAATCCCCTGCCATGCAAATTTCCTGTATCTGTGCCTTCAGAAACCAAACTTGGGATACATTCAGATAACAAAATCAGCTTTTCTTGGCAACATTTACTTTCCATGAAGTACTAAAGCTTCTGTATCACCTACAAGTGGTTCCCTGGATCAACATTTCTGATAAATAAATATGAATAAAGTAATGACAGGGTCAGACCATGGGATCCCGGAGTGGTTTGGGTGGGAAGGGACCTGAAAGTCCATCCAGTGCCACCCTCTGCTATGGGCAGGGATACCTCCCACTGTCCCAGGCTGCTCCCAGCCCCAGTGTCCAACCTGGCCTTGGCCACTGCCAGGGATCCAGGGGCAGCCACAGCTTCTCTGGGCCCCCTGTGCCAGGGCCTGCCCACCCTCCCAGGGAACAATTCCTGCCCAAAATCCCACCCAGCCCTGCCCTCTGGCACTGGGAAGCCATTCCCTGTGTCCTGTCCCTGCATCCCTTGTCCCCAGTCCCTCTCCAGCTCTCCTGGAGCCCCTTCAGGCCCTGGAAGGTCCCAGTTAGGTCAGCCCAATGCTTCTCTTATTTAAGTTGTCTCACCTCCCTGTTTGAATATCCCCACCCCAGTTCTGGGCATTCCAAGATCCATCACAAATTCCCTGCCCTGCCCCAGGTAGCTCCTTGCTCAGGTAATTATTTTAAGCTGCAAGTTCCCCAGCCTGCTGAGCTAAAAATATCATTTCTCGTAGATACTTTTGACACCTTTTCTCATTATTGGTGTCAGAGCCTGCCTGTCTGCTGGAGCAGACTCCAGGGGGAGGGGATCAGGCAGACTCAGGATCCCTCCTGCCCTGGCTGGGATTTCACCCCCGGCCCCGGCGCTGCCTCGGGCTCTGTTTTGTTCCTGATGTTGGTGTTTATTTCCAGCTCTCATTTTCAGTGGTTTCAGCCCTGCCAGACAGGATTTTTCCCCGCCAGGTTTTAGCTTCTCTCATCACTTGGAGCTCTTCAAAACTGTTCATGTATAATTTACATCAGCTGTTAAGCTTTTATGGGGTTTTTTTCCATTTTCTTATGCAGTATTTTTTACATTTTTAATGCTGCCTTCATTTCACCATTTAGGGCTGGATTCAGCTCACCCAGCTCTGCTTGTCTGAGAGTCTGGGGTCTCAAATCTCTCTCTGAAGAAAAGGAGAGTGAGGAAAGACCTTGTAGGTGTCAGCAGCTTCCCCCGAGGGGCAGCTCTGATCCCTGTGCTCTGTGACAGGGACAGGACCCCGGGAAGGGCTGGAGCTGAGTCAGGGGGGTTTGGGATGGAGATCAGGGCAAGGTTCTTCCCCCAGAGGGTGCTGGGCACTGCCCAGGCTCCCCAGGGAATGGGCACAGCCCCAGAGCTCCAGGAGAGTCTGGATACCACTGCCAGGGATGCCCAGGGTGGGATTGCTGGGGGTCTGTGCAGGGACAGCAGCTGGACTCCATGATCCCTGTGGGTTTCTCCCAGCTCAGGACATCCCATGGTTCCAGGAAAGCCCATCCTCAGCTGTCCTCTGGAGGTTCATCCATTTTCCCCACACTGTGGGGGCTGGACTCAGGGCAGGGAAGGGCCTGGAAAGGCCCTTCCAAGCCAAAGCTCTCTGGTTCTGGGATTTCTGATCACTTCTGGTTCTGGGATTTCTCACCCTTCTGGTTCTGGGATTTCTGATCATCCCCATTCTGTGAATTCTGGTTACTCTGCCTCTGTGATTTCTGACCATTCCCATTCTGTGATTTCTGACCATTTCTGGTTGTTTGTGCAGAGTTAATTGAACCCCCCTGGGGGTCCTGCCCTGATTTTCCTGGGCCCTCACAGGGCCCTCCCCAGGCCACTCCAATTGAGACTCAGTATTGGGGTTTTCATTGAGTGTCTTCCACAAACCATCCCCAAGGAGTGTTGCCACTTCTGTGCAGGGGTTCCAGTTTTGGGAATTTCATGGCATCACAGACTGGACTGGGAGGGAAGGAAGGGAAGAGAGGCTGTGGCTGCCCCTGGATCCCTGGCAGTGCCCAGGGCCAGGCTGGCCAGGGCCTGCAGCAGCCTGGGATGGTGGGAGCTGTCCCATTTTTTTTTTTCAAGGTGGGGTTTGGGGTCCCTGCCCAGCCAAGCCGGGCTGGGATTGTGGCTCCATCCAGGCTTGGCTTGGCTTTCCCTTTTCCCTGCAGTCCCTGTGGCTGGCCTGGCTCTGCTGAGCATTCCCTGGGGACCCCTGTCTGCTCCTCCCAGGGCTTGCACTGTCAGCTCCACGGAAATCCAGCAGCCAGATCCCATTTCACTGCTTCCATTTCCTCCACGGCAATTTCCTCCCGTCTGCTCTGGTGATTTATCCCTGCTCTGCTCAGCCCCAGCCAGCTCCACTCCTCCTCAGAGCCCTTTTTTCCCATCTGTACTTCGTGCCAAAGCCTCATTTTTCAAACTAACAACTTTTTTTTGCCGAGTGTAGATCATTTAAGATCTTTTCCCTGACCTGGCTCCCCATCTGGTCCCGGTGCTGGTGGGAGGCACAAGGGGAAAGGTGGGGTTTGGGATGTGGGGAAGGCACTGAGCACAGCCAGGCCCCACACCTGCCAAACACCACCAAACACAGACCTGAAGGAACCCCAGGTCTTAGGGGAAAAACCCAGAAATATCTGCTCAAAAAGCGTGGAATTCCTCCCAGCCATTCCCAGGCTCCTGTGCAGGGCTGGGTGGGAAAACAGCTCTCAGTGGTCAGTGAGAAGAAGCTGCTTTAAATTAAGGGAAAGGTTCTGGTTAATCCTGCTCAGATGGGAGATCAGCAAGGGAAGGTTGATAAATGGGTTCGTGGATTTCCAGGCCAGAAGGAGCTTTTATCCCACGAATTTTAATTCCATGACCTGGATTTCTGGGGGGCTGAGCTTGGCCGTGGTCCCTCTGCCCCCTGCTCTGCCCATCCCTGTGGGGCCATGGGGGAGGGAGTCACCTGGAAATGCGGGAATTGCTGCTCTGGGACAGACAAGGGTCAGCAGCACTGTCCTGCAGCCCTTGTGTCACACACAGGGTCAGACATGCAGTGGGTCTTGCCTGTGAGAGGGCAAAATCCATGGAAACATCTGAATTACCAAAGAAACTCTGGCCTGGGTGACATTTTGCTCATTCCCAGCAATTCTCCTGTAACTGAGGGTAAGATGTGCCAGGCCCGATCACAGTGGACACTTCCCTGCTTCAGAAGGGGAGAAATTCACCTGTATTTCACCTTTTCTTTGTCCTCCAGGTCAGGAGGGATCTGTACTGAGATGCTCTGCAGTGCAGGAGTTGCTCTCTCTGCACCTCTCTCCTTACTCAGCACCTCTGGTGCCTTTGCCCCGGTGTGTCCCCTCCCAGACCTGGTTCCTCTGCCCAGTTCCCACTGGCAGAGGTCCTGGAGTGCCCACTGGGAGCTGAGCAAGGAGGGGTTTTTGCTGCTGGGGCTCTGTGCTGGCACGTTGGTGTGTTTGGCCACTGCCGGTGGCAGTTCCAGGCTTTAGGGGGTGGATTTGGGGTTTGTTGGCTTGAGGGGCCTCAGGTCTGGAGTGGGAGAGGATCAGAGGGTCCTGGAGTGCTTTGGGTGGGAAGGGACCACAAAGCCCATGCAGCTCCCCCTGTCACAGCTGCCAGTGTGCCAGGCTGAGGCCAGTGAGGGTCCCCTGGATATCCTGTCCGTGTCCCAGGGATCCATCCTGGGCTCCCCATCCCATGTGTCTGACTGTGGCCAGCAGCAGAGGCCATCTGAAGGGGACAGTGGGGCAAATGTCACCTGTGCTCCCCCTCAGCCCTCCTGTCCTGTGTGCTCAGCTCCTGCACCATGGGCCCTGCCCTGTCCCCTCACTGTGTATTTTGTGTGAAAATTACCATTTTCACATGGTAATTAATCTTTCCTCTCTCTCTCTCTTCACCTTTTTTCTCTTGCCAACGTCTCTAGGAAGAAGAGCAAAAGCAGGCAGTAAGTTGACTTCACTTTGTAGGTGATTTTTTTTTTTTTTTTTTTAAATTCCTGCATGAAATCTATTTTCTGTTAATTGGCTGGTATGCAAATAATCCCTGGGAATGGGGGGCTTTTTCTGCCTGGGAGTTGGAGAGCAGCCTCCCTCAGCTTCCAGCATGGTTTGTGTTTGTCCCAGAGAGATTCCCCTCCCTTTCCAGGGAAGTTCATTGCCATGGGCTGGATCGATGAGGCTTTTGTGGAATCCTGCATGACCATAAAAATGGGAATTCTCAGCTGGCTTCAGACCTGGTTTTCTGGGAGATCCTCGGGCGTGTTTCCCGTGCTCTGAAAGCTTTCTTGTCTCTTCAGGAATCCTTTCATTTGCCTCCTTGCCACATACAAGTCCGTGCACGAAAACTAATTAATGACTGAATATTCTGGGCATGGCTCCATGTCCCTCAGCCCTGGCAGAGGCTGTGGATGGCTGCCGGGGTGCTCCTTGCAGGCAGAGGAGGCAGGAACGCCTGGCCTTTGGTGCCGTTTGATTCCCATTTTCTGTGGCCGCTGGAACCCGAATCCTGTGTTAATTTCGGGATCCACTCCAGAGGGAGCCCTTTGCTTTCCTCGGGAGCAGCCAGATGTTCGGTGCCTGCTCCCCGGCACAGCATTCCCGGCCTCCCTGAGCGTGGTTTCCTTCCCAGGCAAAGCTTTAATGGCCATTATTAACCCGTGTTCTGCACTGCTGGGGGGTTCGTGTGTTGTTTCTCACGGACCTGACTGGATACAGCCATTGGAAATGCTGGGCAATTGGTTTTTGTAGGGAAATGGACGTTTTGGGGTCTATTGCTGTGTAATACCGGGATATTCATCTATGGCTGAGAACACTTCAGTTTTACGTGTGCTGGAACTGGTGCCTGGGGACTCCTGGGTTGGTTTCTGTGTTGCTGTTCTGGCACCAATTCGAGGTGGTGGTGGGTGGGCCAGTTCATTGTTAGGTGATCATGGAATCCTGGAATGGTTTGGGTGGGCAAGGACCTTAAACCTCACCCAGTGCCACCCCTGCCATGGGCAGGGACACCTCCCACTGTCCCAGGCTGCTCCCAGCCCCAGTGTCCAACCTGGCCTTGGCCACTGCCAGGGATCCAGGGGCAGCCACAGCAAATCTGGGCACCCTGTGCCAGGGCCTGCCCACCCTCCCAGGGAAGGATTTGTCCTTCTGTGCAATCCAAACCCTCCCTGGGTTTGCTGAGGCACCTGGCAGGAGGGATTTGGTTTATTGAAGGCTGCAGCATGTGGCAGGAGCTCCAGGGAATGTCCTGGGGGAAGGAGAACACCCAAGACAGGGCCATCCCAGTTCTCCAGCTGCTGACTGTGCCAGTGGAATGCCATTTTGTGTGTCCTTCTCCTGCCCAACTCCACTCCTGGGAATTTTCCTCTGCAGGGAAAGGCCACGCTTTGTATTAGCTCCATTTTCCTGTGCTGTGCTTTCATCTGGGTTGTGGATGTAGATAAAGGGTAAATATGAGATCAGGAAAGAAGCTGACCAGTCTTACATCCTTTTTTCCCCTGGAACACTATGTCAGGAGGAGAATAAAGAGCCAGAACTGAAATAATGTCAGCACAGTGACATTCCATCCAGGCCCATCCCTTTGGAATCAGGAGTGAAGGAGCCAAAATTGATTTGGAGCTCAAGACAGGCAGATTTTGACCAAGCAAAGGACACATTGCTGGGCTGTGGGAATTAAAACTTTACATCCTTCCTGGAGGCTGCACTGGAGTGGCTTGAGCTGCTCCCCCTCAGCTGTGAAGGCACAGCCTGGAAAGGTTGGAATTCCCAGGACAGGCTGCCCCACCTGGCTGAGAAACACACCCAAGTGCCAGCCTGGCTGGTCTGGGAAGGCAGCTCTGGAGAGCACCCAGCCCATCTCTGCTGCTCAGAACAGGCTGCTGGGGGTTTGTCCATCACCATGGGCACAGCAAGCCCCAGGCTGGTCTGGGTGGGAAGGACCTTCCATCCCCAGCCCTGGGCAGGGGCACCTCCCACCATCCCAGGGTGTCCAAGCTGGCCTTGGGTGAGGCACAGTGTGCAGCAGCTCTGGGTGCTGTGGAGGAGAAGGCCCAGGTGTCTCAGGGAGCTGAGGATCCTCCCAGCCCCAGCCAGGTGGGCTGGCTGTGTGGGGGCAGCAGGAATTTCTGGGAAAGGTGAAGGAGAGCAAAGCAGGACAGCCACGGATCAGGACCAGCAGCACATCAAGAGCAGCCTCACTTTGGGAATCTCAGATCTTCCTCCACCTGCTGGGGCCGCAGGTCCCTTTCTGCCTTGGGCACAAGGTCATGGAGCTGTAAGGAATTTATGTCAGGACAGGGACACCATTTCTGCTCCTGGCATCTGCAGGGAAGTGCAGTAACCCCTGTGCCCTGTGCTCAGAGCTGATCTTCCATCAAGGCTTGGGCAGTTTCTGTCCTGGGCACACCCCAGGAGCAGAGCCCTGTGTGGTGTACGAGTTTGAAAACAAAGCAGTGGGAGATCCCACATCAGAAATAGGAAAATTAAAGTAAATGCAATAATACAGAAAGCCTGCCAGAGTCAGAGTCTAGCCTTACAGCCTGTTGGTCAGGGGGGTGGTAGCAAAATGGTGGCTGCAGTCCTCTTGAGGTGGTGGATGTGGTTGTGTTGAAGCAGTGATCCTGGGGAAGGATTTGATCTTCCTCTGAAGATGCAGTGGTGGTTCTGGAGCTCTTGTCCCCTGGGAATGCAGTGGCTAAAGGTGCCTGTGGTGTTCCAAATCTGGGATTGTATCCAGGTGGGAATGCTTGGTTCCTCCCCTGGGTGGAGCATGTGAGAAGGGGATGATGGAATTGTATCAGTCATGCAGTGGGACTCAGTGGGCCATGGACAGGAGCTGTCCCCTGGAGTTCTCAGGGATGAGTTTTGGAGGAGAATGGGATGATGGAATTGTATCAGTCATGCAGTGGGACTCAGTGGGCCATGGACAGGAGCTGTCCCCTGGAGTTCTCAGGGATGAGTTTTGGAGGAGATGAGGAGTGGTGCCCCAGCTGCTTTACCAGCCCATGGAGGTGGCAGTAGAACACGTGCTTTTGGGCACTCTTACACTGTAACCTAAGACATGTGCAGATGTCATTGCAGTGACAGAGTCTGGAGCCACGGGGGGTTCATGGCCCACCACACTGCTCCCCAGCACTGCTGCAAAACCCTAATCACACCATGTCACAGCTGGTGAGAAGCTGGGGTAATCTGCTAAATGTGAAACCCTGGTTGTGTTCAGGGGGGGAGCAGCCGTGGGAGCTGCTCCGTGTCCTGAGGAACGTGGCAGGGATTCCCAAGGATGGGCATCACAGGGATGGGGTCCTTGGTGTGTCCTGCAGTCCCTCCAGCGAGCCCAGAGCAGCCTCAGGAGCTCCAGCACCAGGGAACGGCCCTACTGCCAAACAGGCAGAGAAGCAGCTTCCAGCAGAGGGGCTGCAACACTGGAATGGAAGCTTTTCCCTCAGGAGCCGTGGGAACAGCAGAGCAGAGGGGCTCAGGAGTTGCAGGGTTTGTCACCCAGCAGAAGAAGTGGATGTGTGCTCACCCAGCAATCCCTGGGAAGCTGTGGATCCGTGGGAGGGTTTCTGCTCAGCCCCATGGAGGGAGAGTCAGGAGTTCCCATTTTCCTCCCATGGTTCAGACTGGGTGTTCAGAGAGCTCCCAGCAGAGCCAGGGCAGAACCCCTTCATGAGCTGAACCTCCTCAGCCATGGCCACAGCCAAGCCAAACAACCCTGCTGAGCCCTGGGTCCTTCCCAAGGGGAATTCCCAACCTTCCAGAGCCCTGAGCCACCTGAAGGAGTCTCGTGTCCCTGTGGGAATCTGGGACTGCTGCTCAGTTCTGCCTCAGCCAAAGGACCAAAGGTGGAGTCACATCCCTGGAGGTGTCCCAGGAATTCCTGGAGGTGACACTCAGAGCTCTGGGCTGGGGACAAGGTGGGGATCAGGCACAGCTGGGACTGGATGGGCTGGGAGGGCTTTTCCAGCCTCAGGGATCCCGGGATTCTGTGACTGCTGAGCTCCCAGAGCTGTGTTGGGAAGGGGGGCCTGGGAATGCCCTGTGCCAGCTGAGCTGTGTCACAGCAGTGAGCATTCCTGCATCCTGACAATGGCCTTGTTCCAGTGCCAGGAACTCTCCCGTGGCCAGTCCAGCCCAGACAGAGCTCTGGGATGAGCTTGGGGCTGCTGCTCCATCCTCAGCACATCCATGGCTCTCCTGGAGGGACCCTCAAACCCTGGAGTGGTCTGGGGGGAAAGGAACCTTAAAGCTCATCCAGTGCCCCCCTCCTGCCGTGGGCAGGGACGCTCCCACTACCCCAGCTTGCCTTCCCCAAACCTCGAGGGCTCCCAGAGGGCCAGGGAGGGTCAGAGCTGAGTGGGGATGCAGCTCTCCATAGCTCTGGGCTTTATCCATCAGCAGAATTCCAAAGGGAAGGCTGGGCCCCTGCTGCCCTCAGAGGGATGAGCAGCTCACCTGGAACCTCAGCTCTGCCCCTGGCAGATGAGTTTGGGCTGTGAGGAGGAGGAGGAGGCTTGGCAGGAGCAGCCAGGGACACGGGCCAGGGTTCCTGGCTGGAGGGGTTTGCCCCGAGGACCTTCCCTGTCCTGGGGGGGCTGAGTCAGGTAAGAGCCAAGTCCCTGAATCACAGTGGTGGTGCTCCCTGGAGCAGTGGGATGGAGGTGGTGCCTGCAGGAGGCCTGGTGGTGTCCACCTGAAGGGAAAGAACCCCCTCTCCCCTCTCTCCCAGAGCATTAAGGAATTTCTCTGGGCTCGGGGAGCCGTGCCCAGCCCCTTCTGCCCTCTGTGCCAAGCTTGGAGGGCAGAGCTGAGAGGATTTGGAGAGGGACTGGGGACAAGGGATGCAGGGCCAGGACACAGGGAATGGCTTCCCCGTGCCAGAGGGCAGGGATGGATGGGATTTTGGGCAGGAATTGTTCCCTGGGAGGGTGGGCAGGCCCTGGCACAGGGTGCCCAGAGAAGCTGTGGCTGCCCCTGGATCCCTGGCAGTGGCCAAGGCCAGGTTGGACCCTGGGGCTGGGAGCAGCCTGGGACAGTGGGAGGTGTCCCTGCCATGGCAGGGGTGGAACAAGGTGATGTTTAAGGTCCCTTCCATCCCAAGCCATTCTGGGATGCTCGACTGGGAATGGGGTCCCTGTTGTTCCAGAGGGGCTCTCGTGCCCTGTTCCCATTGTCACACAGGGAGGGAGCATTGTCCCACCCAGGCTGGGACAGCAGAGAGAGCTTGGATGGGTTTAATCCTCTCTGTGGTAAGGAGAGGAGTTCTCTCCATGCTGGGGAGGGCTCTCAGAGCTGCAGGGATGTTCTCTCCAGGCTCTCAGGGCTGCAGGGATGTTCTCTCCAGGCTGCGGAGGGCTCTCAGGGCCGTGTGGTTTCCCCTGGGCTGGGGCAGAGCCAGGAGGCAGCGCGGGCTCTGCCTGTCCTGCTCCATTCATGCCGGCCCTGAATCGCATTCCTCTGCCCTTAATCACAGCCTGGATCACTCAGCTACAAACAGGCAGGAGTTTGTTCACTTTCTTGTCCTCCCAGCCCTGCCTTCCCCCCGAGGCGAGGCTGCCAAGAGCCGGCTCTGGAGCTGCTGCACGGGCTCAGCCTGCCTGGACAGGGGGAGTCCCCTGGGGAACCTTCCAAACCCAGCTGAGGGGCTGGGCTCCATTTTCTGAGCGCCTCAGGGGCTGCCTGGAAATGGTTCCACTTTTTGCCCTCTGGAGGTTCCTGTTTATTTTTGTACTTTTTTCGTTTGAAGGTGCGTTATTTGTGAAATGAGGGTGGGAAATGGGGCGGTGTGAGAGGGTTTCCACCTGGGTGTGCAGCTCCTGGGGCTTTATTGGGGTTTGTAAGGTTTGGGGATGTGCCAGGTGTGCTCAGTGCATTCCCCACATGAGGAGACCGTGCTGGGAAGGACTTGGAATTCCTTCAGAATCCCCTCGGATCCTGTGCTGAGAAGTGTTGGGAGCTGTGGGTGATGCAGTGCCTGGTGTTTGGGTCCCCAGGATGGTTCAACATGGGCAGTTCTCCCCTATTTCAGCACCAGAGCCCAGGACTGGCACCCACCCTGGGGGTGACCCAGGGCAGCCCCAGGTGCCAGCACTGTGCCAGCCTCCCTAAGGCAGGTGCCCAGGGAGGCCAGGGCTCCTTTAGCACCTTTAGAGCCCCTGCCAGGGCCTGAAGGGGCTCCAGGAGAGCTGGAGAGGGCCTGGGGACAAGGGCTGCAGGGCCAGGACACAGGGAATGGCTTCCCAGTGCCAGAGGGCAGGGCTGGGTGGGATTTTGGGCAGGAATTGTTCCCTGGGAGGGCGGGCAGGCCCTGGCACAGGGTGCCCAGATTTGC
Source organism: Chaetops frenatus (assembly GCA_013400775.1). NCBI lineage: Eukaryota > Metazoa > Chordata > Aves > Passeriformes > Picathartidae > Chaetops > Chaetops frenatus. The sequence goes on from VZTR01004975.1 coordinate 22,193, forward strand.
TGTGGCTGCCCCTGGATCCCTGGCAGTGGCCAAGGCCAGGTTGGACACTGGGGCTGGGAGCAGCCTGGGACAGTGGGAGGTGTCCCTGCCCATGGCAGGGCTGGCACTGGGTGGGCTCTGAGGTCCCTTCCATCCCAAACCATTCCATGGATCTGTGATTCCTCATGGTGCCAGAGCAGCCCAGAGCATCCAAGGCCATCGTGTGTTCAGGCCTGAGCTGACCTTGGCTGGCTGTGGAGGTGCCTGGGAGCAGCTCTGGAGCCACCCCTGGCCTGAGCTGTCCCCGTGTCTGTGACCAGGGTGAGCCCCAGGGAGCTGAGCAGGGTCTGGAGGGCTCCCAGCACTCCCATTGCTGTGCTTGTCCCCTCTGGGGGAAATTCACCTTCTCAGCCATCTCAGAGCATTTCCTGATGCCCAGCTCTGTCTGTGGCTGCCCAGGGCTCAGTGTCACAGTGAGCTGTCTGTGGCAGCAGAGCCAGCCTGAAACATCCCCCCTGTGCCAGCAGCTCTGCCCGTGCAGGCTCTGAGGGGCTGCAGAGCCCTGGCCTGCCCTGCTCCAGCCCAGCATTCCTGGGCAAGGGCTGCAGCATCCCTGACCCAGCCAGATCTCTGGGAGATGCTGATCCAGCCTGGAAGGGGAGGGAAGCAGTTCCCAGGGCTGATGATTTTGTGGCAGCCACTGAAGCTGAAAAATATGCCAGCTTTTGTGGCAGAAAATAGAGATGAGCACTGGTGGGAGAGGGAGGGTGTGAGAGCAGGGGCACAGCAGGCCCAGAGGCTCTGGAGCCAGGAGAGGAGAGGGTGGTTTGTGTCAGAGCACAGCAGCAGGAATGTTCCAGAGCAGCAGCAGGAATGTTCCAGAGCAGCAGCAGGAATGTCCCAGAGCAGCAGGAATGTTCCAGAGCAGCAGCAGGAGTGTCCCAGAGCAGCAGGAATGTTCCAGAGCAGCAGCAGGAATGTTCCAGAGCAGCAGGAATGTCCCAGAGCAGCAGCAGGAATGTCCCAGAGCAGCAGGA
>VZTR01004975.1:23325-46240 GCA_013400775.1 Chaetops frenatus
TGGTGGGAGAGGGAGGGTGTGAGAGCAGGGGCACAGCAGGCCCAGAGGCTCTGGAGCCAGGAGAGGAGAGGGTGGTTTGTGTCAGAGCACAGCAGCAGGAATGTTCCAGAGCAGCAGCAGGAATGTTCCAGAGCAGCAGCAGGAATGTCCCAGAGCAGCAGGAATGTTCCAGAGCAGCAGCAGGAATGTCCCAGAGCAGCAGGAGTGTTCCAGAGCAGCAGGAATGTTCCAGAGCAGCAGCAGCAGGAATGTTCCAAAGGCTGACCAGCATCGTCCCTGCAGACGCACTGAATATTGAGAACCATGAATTCACTGCTAAGGTTTATCCTGTAGGAATCAGCAAATCCCAGACTGGTTTGGGTTGGGAGGGACCTCGGAGCCCATCCAGTCTCACCCCTGCCATGGCAGGGACACCTCCCACTGTCCCAGGCTGCTCCCAGCCCCAGTGTCCAACCTGGCCTTGGATATTTTATTGATCCCCATTGAAGGTCTCACTGGTGAGATCAGAGTGGGATTTTATTGAAGGTACTCTCCCACTCCTTTGTCCCCTGTTCCTGAGGATTTGCTGAGCTGTGTTGGTGACATTTCTCATTTCCCATCAGCGGAAGCATTTGTTGCCACATTTGGAGACATGTATTCCTGAGCCTGTCACAGCTGTGTTTCTGTCATGGGGAGATCACTGCAATGACTGCAGAGATGTTCTACAAGGATCTGCATTTGTTTTGGCAAGACCTGCTTTTCCTTGCTGTTTGTTTAGTCCCTGGGAAATGTGATGCTGCTGATGAGTTTGGCAGGACCGACGACAGAATTCTGGAACAATCTCCTCCGACGTGTTTGCTTTGGGCTCGGGCTGCAAGTGGTTAAATGATGGTCCTTGTGGAGTCCAGGATGTGGAATATTTATTGCTTCCCTGCTGAATTTCGTGGCCATTGCTGAAGCAATGCTTCCTTCACCCTGCAGTCCCTGAGCCGGAGGGAGCGCAGGGAGCACGCTCCTCCTCCGGGTGTGATCCTGCAGACGCTGAGCTCCCTGCAGTTCCTGATCCCTGCTGCTGGCCTGGCTGCCAGCCTGGCACCCAGACATTCACCTGACTGCTGCCACAAAGATGGGTATCAGCAGCTTTTCCACAGCACTCCCACCTTAACCTTAACCAAGGCCCAGAGCAGAAGGTTTTCACTGTTGGGTGTGGAATTGAGTCCCTCTCAGAGACGGGGAGAGCTGATGGTGTTTCAGGTGCTCAGGAATGTCCACCACGATGCTGACAAAATTCAAATGAGAGCCTTTGCTGGTCTCTTGGCTGTCACCTGGAGAAGGGATTGCTTAGAGAGTCAGAGGACGGTTTGGGTGGGAAAGCCCACCCAGTGCCACCCCCTGCCATGGGCAGGGACACCTCCCACCGTCCCAGGCTGCTCCCAGCCCCAGTGTCCAACCTGGCCTTGGCCACTGCCAGGGATGAGGTGTCCACAAAAACTTCTCTTTTTTGTGGACTTTAGAAGGAATACACAAAAATCCTTCCATCCACAGTCATGGAAAATCCAGCAGAAGCCAAGATTGCCTCGGCAGATCCTCATCCCACAGGAGAACATCCAAGGAGCTGACCTGTCCCCACCCTGTGGGCTGGGGGTGAATAATGCTCCTAATGGCCAGTAATTCAATTGCAGAGGAATTAATATTAACCATGTTTCTCTGGGTGCATCTGCAGTACTTTCCCTGGGATCATTATCCAGCCTGGAAGGGTAATCAAAGCCACGTGAAGGACATCTGGATCCACTGTTGGTTTATGTGGCACCTGGCCCTTATTAATAGTAATGAGGAAATGGCAGTTTGGGATTTCTTGACCTCACATGAAATTCATTTCTCTGGGCAAAGGTTGCTAACAGATGGCAGCAATTTGGGGCTCCGTTCATCATCTGTTGCACAGACTTCATTGCTCTGGTTTGGCCCTTTCCTCTGTTGGGAATGATCCCTTTTTCCACCTCGTCCCTTTATAGAGGTTGTCTTTTTCAAAGGGAGCCCAGAAACATCTTGTTAAAGCATGTTCTGTGCAGCACCAGGGTTTAGCTATGGCCTGACACAGCCAAACGATCCTGTCCAGCATAAATCACTCTTTTCCTAACTGTGCTGGAAACTTCTGTCTGTTTGAAGTTGGTGGTTTCTCCGGCGCTCTTGGCCCCTCTCCAGTTTGTTCTTTACCTCTCCAGGCCACAAACACAGCTTTGCACTCGGGCTTGGAGCAGAGGGAAGAGCCCCAGGGAGACACAGCCCCGTGACACAATGAGCTGACACCTCAGCTGGAGCAGAGAAGGTTCTGTGGAGACCTCACAGCATCTTCCAGGACCTGAAGGGAGAGGGAGAGGGACAATTCCTCGGGGACTGGAATGACAGGGCAAGAGGTGATGGGTTCAAAGTGAAAAAGGGGAAATTTGGATTAGATATTGCAGAAGAATTGTTCCCTGGGAGGGTGGGCAGGCCCTGGCACAGGGTGCCCAGATTTGCTGTGGCTGCCCCTGGGTCCCTGGCAGTGGCCAAGGCCAGGTTGGACACTGGGGCTGGGAGCAGCCTGGGACAGTGGGAGGTGTCCCTGCCCATGGCAGGGCTGGCACTGGGTGGATTTTGAGGTGAAGGAATTCCTTGAAGGGATTGTTCCCAATTATTGTTCAGTTATCCTTGGAAGTCATCACAGGTGTGGCAGAGAGAGGAGATCTCTGTCCCTTGCTCCTACAGTGGCTGAAGGTGTTTGGGTGTCTCCTCTCTGGCCAAGGGTCTCCTTGTCAAATGGGACCAATTACAGCTCTGCTGGGAGAGTAAAACCTGTTAATGTTTTTGCTTTTTTGTAGTTGTAGCTGGTTTGAAGCAGGGTATAAACAAGAAGATAAAGAAGCCCAGAAAATACAGGCCTGGTGCTGTTTGGCATTACAGAAATATTATGGATTCAGGGCCTTAGGAATGCTGAGGTTGGACATTGCTGGCTCAGATGTGGTGACAGTGATCATTTCTCCTTGTGGTGGTGGCTGCTGCAGTGCCACAGCCCGGGGTGAATGTTACCCTGTGCCACAGAAAGGGAAAAATCCTGTACCTGCAATCAATTTATCCCCAGTGCTGCATCAAAACAGTCCTACCTAAGAGCCTGGCTCTGTGCAATATCAGTTCCAGCTGCAGCTTTGGCCTCGTGTGATGTTCCCAGCCTGAAACCTCTTGGGGTTTTTAATTTATCAAAGTGAAATGGAAGTTGTTCTAACGACCAAAATCGTCATGTAATCCAAATTGGGTTTACAGAGAAGTGCTTGTATTGTATTTGTGATTCAGCCTGAGATTTACTGCTGTCAATATCCCTCCAGTTTCACCAGCCTGAAGCAGATGTGCTTAAATCCACAAAGAATTAAAGCAGCGGGGAAATAGAAAATCTCAGTGTTTTAACTGATGTGGTTTAGGGGAAGTGCCCAAGGCCAGGTTGGACGTTGGGGTTTGGAGCAGCCTGGGACAGTGGGAGGTGTCCCTGCCCATGGAAGGGGTGGTACCAGGTGGGCTCTGGGGTCCCTTCCCACCCAAACCATTCCATGAGTGGATGATTCTATGCAAACCCTGCTCAGGTGAATATTAATTTTCTTTTCTCTGCCCTTTTCTCTGTTGAATTTCACCAAGTGGGACATGAAGGAGGAGCTTTAAAAAAGATCAGAATTCCTGGGCCTGAAAAGGCACCATCAGCCACGGCCCCTCCCCTCCATGGGGCTCATTTGGAAACAGCACAGCTTTGCTTCCAGCAGCTTCCATTCTCCACATCATTGGCAGCCTAATCCTGCATTTCTGACAGCACTAACGAGTCCATCAGATGAACCCAGGTGCAGAATCCCAGATCTGCATCCTGTGCAGGTGCCCTGGGCACTCACATGTGTCAGTGCCAGGCTCTGCACCCAGCTCAGGAACCACTGACTGCTCTGGGGGCAAAGGGACCTTCAATCCCACCCCATCCCACCCCTGCCATGGGCAAGGACACCTCCCACTGTCCCAGGCTGCTCCCAGTGTCCAACCTGGCCTTGGCCACTGCCAGGGATCCAGGGGCAGCCACAGCTGCTCTGGGAATTCCATCCCAGCTCCTCCTCACCCTCCCAGGGAACAATTCCTGCCCAGCCTCCCTCCAGGGAAGCTCTTGGCAGGATGAGGCACAAGAACCTGATGTGGCTGCAGGTGACAGGAGATCAGGCTTGATGTCCAGAAGGTTTCTCCCAGCTCTGTGCTGCCCTGAAAAGCAGGAGGCAACTGAAGGGTTTTGGGAGAATCCATGGATTTTACTGGTGTTGATCATCCCTGGTGATGACCCATGAGCCCCTGGCAGGTGGGAGGCTGTGGGGGATGTTCAGCCACGCTGCTGTGCTGGCCCTGAGGCCACCCACGTCCCCAGGGCTGGAGATGGGAGCCTGGAGCCTGCCAGGATGTCAGAACCTCATCCCATCCCCAGCCCCCTCTGGGATGTGTCACTGCCATGGGAAGCCCAGTGCTCACGGAATTGCCCAGGTTCTCTGTTCCATTTTAATATGGAGTTTATTCCTAGGAACAGATTAAAGTAAAAGGGATCTTGCACACACAACAACCCTAGAGCCAGCAGGTTTCAGATGAGCAATTTAGACAAGTAAACATCTCATCCTGCCGCAAAATAAATGTAGGAAATGGGGGTCTCGTATAAAAAACAAGCTTTCCCAAGCCTGGGAACTTCCCCCTTCAGGGAGTGTTTTTGTGCCCAGCAGACACAGTTCCATCTGGGTGGCCAAGGTTCTCCAGTCTCAGAAGTGTCACAGTTGTGGTGCCCGTGCAGATTCCGTGGTGCCCTCGGGCTGAGGCCCTGCCTTGGACTGAGGATGAGCAGAGGGAGAATCGGTGACACGGGAAATGTGAGATCAGAGCCTGAGGAGGGCAGGCCCTGGCACAGGGTGCCCAGAGCAGCTGTGGCTGCCCCTGGATCCCTGGCAGTGGCCAAGGCCAGGTTGGACACTGGGGCTGGGAGCAGCCTGGGACAGTGGGAGGTGTCCCTGCCATGGCAGGGCTGGCACTGGGTGGGATTTAAGTTTCCTTCCCACCCAAAGCATTCCCTGATTCCATAACCTGGCCCCAAACAGCAGTGCCTGTTGCTGTGAGAGAAGTTAAACCACAGGTTTTATTCCCAGTTCCTTTTTTTCTTTGAAAGACAAAAGAGCTTTTTTTTTTCTGATGCTTAAACCAGTAGAAGTGTCGGTGTCCCAGGCTCAGGACCGTGGTGTTCGCTGTGGCTCCCCTGTCTCCAGCTCTGAGGTGAAGGGTCCTGTTCTCACTTTCCCACGGAGAAACTGAGGAAGAGGTCACGCTATCGTCATAGGGGAGGGAGTGTGCAGGGCTCGCCTGCTCGCAGGCAGCAGCGATCTCCTGCCCGAGGCGCTGGAACTTCCCCAGCCCCAGGGAGCTGAGCTTGAGTGGGACGTGGGGAGGTGCAGCAGCACCTCCAGGGAGAGCTCAGTGATCCACAGGGGCTTTCCATGGTTTCATCAGCCCCGAGAGGGGCAGAGCAGGCACGGGCTGCTCCCCGGGCTCCCTGGCAGGGACACGATGAAGGCTCTCGGAGCCCTCCCCTCCTCGGGGGGCTCTCTGGAAGACCCCGAGGTGGCAGGAGGGGCTCCAGGCGTGCGTCACGCTCCGGGGCCGTGTGTTCTCAATTAGCTGCAGAGCCGCTCCTCCCCGAGATCAAAGGAGCTGTGCTGGGACACCAGGAGCTGGCTTTTCAAACATTCCTGCAGCAGCTGCGGGGCCACGGAGCAGCCCACGGGCACTGCCTGCCTGGGGGACCCTGGGTGTGGGCACAGCAGGCTGGGGAGAGCAGCTCTTCCACCTCTCAGCCCTGGGCCAGCTGCTCCTTCTCCTGCCCATCCTGTGGGTCCTGCTGCCTCCCATTCCTCTTGGCTCTGGGAGATCTTCCACCTCCTCCTGAAGGTGGGATCTGGAGACTTTTGGTAGGAGTGGGAAGCTGTGCTGTGGGATTTGCTCTGCCCCGAGCTCCAGGGGAGGGAGCTGGGGCTTGTCCTGCCCTCACTGGGGCTGCTGAGCCCCATGGGCATCATTCCCATCCTTCCCATCGCCCACAGCTGGGAAAAGGGGTGCTGGGAGTGGTGTGAGAGCCAAGGGGCAGAGGGGGCTCAGGGTCACCCCCAGTCCTGGGCATCAGAGGAGGTTCCTCCCCAGAGGTGCCAAAACCCCCAGCCCAAAGGCCAGACTGCACTGTGGCACTGCTGGGGGGTAAATATCATCCTCTCTTTTCCTTCTTCTTGGACAGCAGCAGGAATTTCTGCCTGGAAAGGGTGCTCAGGCCTTGGCAGGGGCTGCCCAGGGAGCTTTGGAGTCCCCATCCCTGGAGGTGCCCAGGGAATTCCTGGAGGTGGCACTCAGAGCTCTGGGCTGGGGACAAGGTGGGGATCAGGCACAACTGGGACTCGATGCTCCTGGAGGGCTTTTCCAGCCTCAGGGATCCTGGGATTCCTCTGGGAATGGAATGCTGCCAGCCCGGGTGTGTGCAGAGCTCTGAGCATCGCTGGCAGTGCTGAGCAGGGAGGAGGAGGAGGAGGAGGAGGAGGAGGGTGAGGTTTGCACCGTGACGAGGCAGCTCTGCTGCCTGCCTGTGTCATCTCCTTCCGTTCCCTACTCTGTGTAGGCCCAGCCTGTGGAGGCAAGGCTGGGGAGTAAGCAGGGATGATTCTCAGGATGCTCATTTGGGGAGGGTTTGCAGGGCCCTGCGTGATGAGCCTCGCTGGCAGCTCATCTGCATCTCGTGCTGCTGCTGCTGCCAGCCAGCAACGGCAAAAAGGGATGACAAATCCTGGAGGTTTATAGGAAAAGTAGGGAAGGTTGCTGCTCCCCAGCTGCTCCTCACCTATGGAAATGTGTGAGCCCCAGAGCTGGAAATGAGAGCCCAGGGCACTGCAAGGCCTGTGCTCTGCCTGAAGCACAGACACATTCACCCAAAGAGCCACAGATGTCATTCATCCCTCCTGCCCAGTCCCCACAATGAATCTTCATTTACAGTCTCCCTGGAAAGGGTTTGCAGAGTGTATTTTGATCAGTTCTACAGAAACTGATGGTTTTACATCAGCAGTGAGAGATGCTTTCCTTCAGCTGTGCTCCTCGCTGTGCTGTGCCCTGCTCATCAAACTCCTCATTCCTCATTTAATCTTTTTTAACCACTTTATTCAGAGGAAATTTGTAGGTACAGAAATCAAACCGTGCACATGTTTCATCATTCAATGGTGAGGTTTAAGTTTATTGAGAGCAAAATCCACATTTCTTGATCCTGTTAGGACTGCATTTATCATGCCAGGCTGTGGCCAGGGAGTGATCCATCTTCCTAAAGATCTATTTTTAGTGCTCTGGCTGTGTCTGTCAGCCGTGGATGAACAGCCCAGCACTGAGCAGGGTTCCCTCCTTTGGAAGGAGCAGAGACCGGAGCAGCAGAGTGAGGCCCATGGGCTCAGTGGTGCTGCCCAGGACCCACCACGGGGACTTTGCCTCCTTCATTTGCTGACATTTTATCTCCACAAAAGCAACATTTCCTGAGAGACTCGGTGGCCAGAGGGGGTTTCCTCCTGTGCTTGTTGCACACACTGTGCTGGACCAAGGAGCGTCACCCACAGTGCCTGGGATGTTCTTGGGGGCTGGGGCACTGCAGAGCTCAGGACATGGATCTGGAATTCCCAGTTTGGTCCCAGTGCAGCCCCTTCCCCATCCACAGCTGGGAGAAGAGCAGGCTCCTCCTCTCTGATCCTCCTTAGCCAGGGAGAAGAGCACCCAGAGCTGATCCAGTCCGTGTCCCACCCATTTCAGCTGGAAGAGGGCAGAAGGTTTTGCCTTCTGTGCCCATTTTCACAGCTGGGAACAACCTGGAGTGGGACTCTCTGTGGATTTGGGTCTTTAATCTAGGGCAGGCTCAGGTGAGAAGGGGCAGGGTCCAACCTCAGACACATCTCAGGACAAAGCCTGGGACCACCAGAGGCCACCAAAGTTGGGAATTCCCACGTTTCTCACAGTCGTGCCACCAGTGCTTCCCGAGGAGCACAGCCTGCATTCCCAGCTGCTGAGTGAGGCTGCTGAGGCTGGTGGTCATCCCTGCTGGGGGGTGAGAAGCTGGACATGAGCCGGGAGTGGGCACCCACAGCCAGGAAGCCACTGGTGTCACCAGCACTGGGGAGGGCAGGCCCTGGCACAGGGTGCCCAGAGAAGCTGGGGCTGCCCCTGGATCCCTGGCAGTGGCCAAGGCCAGGTTGGACACTGGGGCTGGGAGCAGCCTGGGACAGTGGGAGGTGTCCCTGCCATGGCAGGGGGCTGGAACTGGATGAGTTTTGAGGTCCCTTCCCACCCAAACCGGTCAGGGATTGTTTTGTGCCTCCAGACCCCAATGGCAATACCTGACCCCAGCCATGGGCAGTGTCACAGACCCTCTGTGGCCTCTCCACCAGAGCTCACTCCCTGCAGTTTCCATTGCTCAAAGCCTCCCATGAAGCCCCAAAAGGGAGGATTGGAGGCCTGAGGATGGAATCAGCTGAGGAAAGGGGTGATGACACTTTGTTATTCCATGTCCTGACTCCAGGAGCCCAAGCAGGAGCCTCCCTACCCTTCCCAGTGCAGCTCCTGGTGCCAGCGCTGGCAGGGCCCTCACCCCTCATGGATTATGCAGGATTTTCACAGGATCTTTCCCATCCCAGCAGCTCCTGTCCCTGCCCTGCAAGGGGCATTTCGTGGAGGTTTCGTGTGCTCCCTGCTCGTGCCTGAGAGCCTCTGTCCAGGCCTGCCCTGGACCCTGAGCAGCCAGGGCTGTGTTCCTGGGGGAATCTCACCTGTCCCAGCCATGGCACAGCACAGGACTGCCTGCTCTGGCATCAGGCTGGGCCACAAAAACACCTGTCTTGGCAGGCTCCATCTCCAGCACACAACTTCCCAAGCACAGTCTCCAGAGTCCTTGAGGACTGCATAAAATATTGGGAAAGCGCTCCAGGAAATGATGGAAGCCAGGAGGAATTTAAATATTTTCCCGAGTTTTCTGTCCTCGCCCACATTCTGTCTTCACTGGCTCCCTCCTCTCCTCTTTTCCAGCCGGCTCAAACCTCGAGCTGCAGCTTTTTAAGGTCCTGCAGAAGCCTGGAGCACCGAGCTGCTTTCACACCTCCTCCCTGCCGTGTCAGCCCCGGCGTTAAACAACAGATGAGCAAGGCTGCAAAGCCAGGCAGAGTTTCCTCCCCTTGCAGCAGCCGAGGCCGCATCGTTAATTAATGATTAATCCTCGGGCAGCCTGTGGTTGTTTCCATCACCGCCCCACACCGCTCTCCCCCAGGATGACTCCACACCTTTTTTTCCTCCGCACACGTCAGAGGAGTCTCGGGGGCTCAATCTGGAAGCAGAATTACTCTTCCCTCCCTCCCACCGTGGGGCACCCCAAACGTGCAGCACTCGTGGCTGTCCTGGCAAGGGGCTGCTTTTGTTCCTCCTCGCTCCTGGGCTGGCTCTCAGAGCTCCTCTGGGTGGTTCTCCTGCAGTGGGGATGGATCTCTGGAGATCTGAGCACCCCTGCAGGTGTCCCAGGAAGGGCTGGATGTGGCACTCAGTGCCCCGGGCTGGGGACAAGGAGGGGATCGGGCACAGCTTGGACTGGATGGGCTGGAAAATCCCTTCCAATGATTCTTTCCCTGTCCAAGCTCTTGCCCCCTGCCCACCCCTTTTCTGGGTGGTTTCCTTCCAGCTCTGGGGAGTAACGCAGGAGCTGCAAGCTCAGAGAGTTCAGATTGTGCAGTAATTGGGTGTTACTGTGTGCAGCTTCTTCTCTCTTGAAAGGAACGAAGATGTGCAGCTTTGTCATCTTTCTTTCCGTGAATCAGGTGGTTTTTCCTCAAAGCAGCCTTTTCAAAGTGTCAGAAACATTTCCATTCCTCGGGAAGACAACTGCTCCACTACCACTGCTTTTTATGCACTTCTCCAGTTTCGTGTAGAAATTGGAAATCTCTACATGCAGGAAATGGGGGGTTTGTATAAAATCTTCCCCAAGCCTGGGAACTTCCCCCTTCAGGGAGTGTTTTTGTGCCCAGCAGACACAGTTCCATCTGGGTGGCCAAGGTTCTCCAGTCTCAGAAGTGTCACAGTTGTGGTGCCCGTGCAGATTCCGTGGTGCCCTCGGGCTGAGGCCCTGCCTTGGACTGAGGATGAGCAGAGGGAGAATCGGTGACATGGGAAATGTGAGATCAGAGCCTGGGGAGGGCAGGCCCTGGCACAGGGTGCCCAGAGCAGCTGTGGCTGCCCCTGGATCCCTGGCAGTGCCCAAGGCCAGGCTGGACACTGGGGCTGGGAGCAGCCTGGGACAGTGGGAGGTGTCCCTGCCATGGCAGGAGTGGAATGAGATGAGCTTTAAGGTCTTTTCCAATCCAAATCACTCTAAGATTCTGTGACCATTTGACCAGCCTGTCTGATGCTCTTTGTAGGACAATTTACCTGGTTAATTCAGGTTTCGAATCCAGTACAATTCCATTCTGTATTCACCTTTTGAACCAGAAATATCCCTGGTGCTGTTGTGAGATCGTGCTGATGCAAAGGACCCATGGTTTTGAATTCTCATTTCTGCCGCTGCTGCCTCCCAGGTTGTTGGAGACGACGTTGTCTCCAGCCCAGGATGTTCATGTCTGCCCTCAGCTGGGTTTGATTTTACCTTTGCTTGCCCATCTCTGTGTTCTGCATTTCCACCCTGTGAACGTGTCCCCCAGCTGCAGCCAGGCCAGCCCTTCCCACCCTCTGGGTGCCTGAGAAGGGGGATGGCTCCAGCTCATTTCAAATCTTTAATTGATGCCTCTGCTTGGCTTTTCTTTCCTCGTGAGCACCTTCTCCTCACTGCCTGTGTTGCAGTGGGGTCTCCAGAGGTTTTTGGCACTGGTGTTCCACCCTTCCCCCTTGGCACCCTTGGTATTCCCAGCTCCACTTCCCTCTGCCACAGCCACCAAAAGCTCCTGATGCCAATCCTCAGTCACAGTCCTGTCATTTTCTGCTGTTCCAATCTCCTCTCAGCTTTTCTGTTCTTTTTCCTGTTTTTCACTGATGTGAGCTTCCCAGTCATTCTGCTTTTCCTTTTATCATTATCCTAGAAAATGCTAATGTGGCACTGGAATTTCCCATTACTTCAAGATTTATTAAAAGTAGATATCAATAGGCCAAAAAGCTCTTCAAGCAACTCTTGGGCCCAAGTTCCCCAGCCTGCTGCCTTTGGAAATGAGTCTCTGCAGAGGACAGTGTGTTGATTCTGAGGTTCTGGGCTGCAGGAGGTCAGAAATGCTGATCCCTGGATGATGATGAGCTGTGACTTCATCCCTGTCACCATCCTGAGGCCCAGGTGCTGATCCTGAGTGGAGTCTGGTGCACTTGGTAGGACAAAACACTTGTAAGGTTCCCAGGGAAGCTCTTGCAAACCCAACTTGAGCTGAAATCCTCCAAAAATGCCGAACTTCACTTTGCACTTTTGCAGTTTGTGCCTAAACAGGGGCTCCTTTTCTTGCTGTGCTACTTCATTCCATTGGCAGCCTTTGTCCATATCATTTATCCCATGGATCCATCCCTTCTGAGATCCTGGACTTTGGGGTTTACTGTTGCTAAGATGGGGAACAGAGTTTGTGTCTCCCTCACCAATTTCTCCTTTCCCAATTCAAATGGAATTTCGAATCCCTCTCTCTGGATGGGCTGGTCAGGCAGGTCCTGCAGGGGCTTGGGGTGCGGGTGGGCTCATGGCAGTGCCTCCAGAGCGTGCTCAGCTGGCAGGTGAGCTGGGATTAAAGCAGGCCGGGGAGCAGCCAGCCCCTGCTCGGGGATCGTGAGCGCTCCCCACGCCAGCCCAGCCTCCGGAGCCTCTGGAGCGTGTGTGAGACTCGGCTCTGCCTCTGTGTTAATGATTCATCCTAACCTTTGTGTCATCAGGAAGTGTCATTAGAGCGCGGTTATTTTTGTGCACGTAATTAGAATATGAAGTGGATGGATCCCTGAGGAATTCCTCCTGGATCCTCCAGCCAGCAGGTTGCCTTTCAGCAGAGCCCATTTCCCCCTCACTTTTACGAGGGTGTAGAGCCACAAATCAGAGCTTTGACCCGTGCTGAGAAATCCCTCGGGGAGCAAACCCAAACAGGGGGTGCCCGGGGCAGGTTCCTCCTCGGTGGCTCCTTTCCCGAGCAGGGCCTGAGGGCTCGGAGGTGGCTGGGAGATTTCACGCCTCTGTCTCAGGGTCACAAGTGATCCTTGCAGACACTCCCTCCTTGCAGCTGCTGGCGGGGCTGCTGCCCCAGCGTGTCCCTGTGTGTGTCCCCAGCCCTTCACGCCTCGGTCGCGCTGCTTAACCGGGGGCCCCTGGACGTGTCTCTTTTTGTCTGCCCCGGCCCGCAGAAGCCTCGAGCTCTTTTTCCACGCTGTGAAAAGGCAGCAGAGCTCATCCCGGATTAGCGAGGTAGTTCTTTGTTGTGGATGTGTGTGGCTGTTCCCCGGGCCGGGCCGGGCCGCTGCAGGCCCGCGTGTCCCGGCCTGCTCCAAGCTCCCTGTGCAAACCTGTCTGTGGGCCGGGGCCTTACTGCAGGGGAGGAATTCCACCGGTGCCTTCCAAAAAGCTGGATCTGATCAAAGGCCGTCAGTTCTGGTTCTCATCCCCTCAGCTCTTCGATGGGCTGGTTCCCATCAGCACAGGACGTGTTCCCTGCCCCGGAACCGCTGCGAGTTCTGCTCCTCAACACGGATGGGGAAAAAGGTGATCATGGAAATAATGCCCCAAAGGGCTCGTCCCGAGGGAGGGGAGCCAGCCTGGGCTTCAGGGCACTGTGTCAGCCAAGTCCTGCCTGACCCTCCTGCCATGGCCGGGTGCTGTGCAGCTCCTCCTCCACCCTCACCACTGCCTGGCATCTCTTGCCCCATTTTTTTGCCGTTTTCCTGAAAAACGCTGGAGCAAGAGCAGCCCCTGTGCCTGCATGGCCACACCCAGCGTGGGTTTGGAGCCCCTCTGCAATCACAAGGGATGCAGGGCCAGGACACAGGGAATGGCTTCCCAGTGCCAGAGGGCAGGGCTGGGGGGGATTTTGGGCAGGAATTGTTCCCTGGGAGGGTGGGCAGGCCCTGGCCCAGGGTGCCCAGATTTGCTGTGGCTGCCCCTGGATCCCTGGCAGTGGCCAAGGCCAGGTTGGACACTGGGGCTGGGAGCAGCCTGGGACAGTGGGAGGTGTCCGTGCCCATGGCAGGGCTGGCACTGGGTGGGCTTTGAGGTCCCTCCAACCCAAACCATTCCCTGATTCCATGAATACAAGCTTTGATGTTTTCGGGGACAGGAGATGGCTTCTCTCCCCTGTCTGAGCGGCAGGGATGGGGACACTCTCCTTACCGTGCCACCCTTCAGCTCGGATGAAGTTCCCGGGCTGTTTTTTTAAGGACAGGGAAATCGGACCCACAGCATTTCCCGTGTCTGCCGAGCAGGGAAATCCCGGGACAGAGAAATCTGCGTCTCAGGCTGGATGCTCCCAGGATCCGAGGTTTTGCTCTGGTCTCGGGCTCCTGCAGCCCCTCCAGCCCGCGGGGAAAACTTCCCAGCCATGAGCTAAAGGCGGGGAAGCGCCAAGCGAGGGGCCTGAAAACAAAACTTGAATCGTTTTGAAAGATAACGCTCGCTTTTAGGCTTTGTAATGCAAGGCGGCCGTGGAAGGGGATGGGAGTTGAAGCCGTAGGAGTCCTGGGAACGCGGGGTGGGCGGCGGTGCCGGGAGAACAATCTGGTCCATCTTGAGCACAGCTCCGGGACCCCCACGTGAGGCCCCGCTGCAAAAGGGGGGCCAGCACATGCCCCAGAACTGTGGAAATGGCGGATGAAAGCAAAAATGTCAGGCTTTGAAATGAGCCAGGGAAAAGGCGGCATTCTGTGTGGTAACCGAGATTTTATTGTTTCCTGATCCCTGCTCTCGGTCCCACAGCTGGGGGGATAGAGAGGAATGAAAACAAACAGCGTTCCGTGAATGAGGAGTTCAAACAGCTCGGCGGGGCTGGGGGGAACAGAACCTGCTCGGGGCGGGGGGCAGGAAAATCCCAGCCATGGCAAAGCATAGCCAGGGAAGCTCCGGGTGGAGGCTGCCCCGGGAGAGGCAGGAGCTGCCATCCCCATCTCGTCTTTGTACCGAGAAAAGGGTTTGGCTGCTCAGTGGGAACCGCTGCAAAACATGGATCCTCCCCGGTCTGGCCAATGGAAAAGCCAAGTGGAGCTTTCCCGGCTCTCTCCCCCTTTTCCCTGCCGTAATCCAGGCTGGATCGTCCTCTTCCCGGAGAGAAAATCCCTCTCCTACAGGATAAGACAGCTCCCACCCTCCCCGGGGACAGGGTTTAGGCACACTCCTGTCCCCAGACAGCTCCCACCTTCCCCGGGGACAGGGTNCAGAGCCCGGCCACACTCCTGTCCCCAGGCAGCTCCCACCTTCCCCGGGGACAGGGTTTAGGCACACTCCTGTCCCCAGACAGCTCCCACCTTCCCCGGGGACAGGGTTTAGGCACACTCCTGTCCCCAGACAGCTCCCACCTTCCCCGGGGACAGGGTTTAGGCACACTCCTGTCCCCAGGCTGCTCCCACCCTCCCTGGGGACAGGGTTTAGGCACACTCCTGTCCCCAGGCTGCTCCCACCCTCCCTGGGGACAGGGCTGGCAGCCCAGCACAGCTGTCCTGCAGGGCCGGGTTTATCCGCGTCGGAATGAGAGCTGAAAAAGCGAATTGCAGAAAGAGCTGAGTAATGCCCGCGGCTGCCAGCGCAGCAGCTCCGCGGATGCGCTGAGCCCGGGGCTCCCGGCCTGGCACGGGGCTGGGCCGGCTCCTGCCCGGCTCCTGCTCTGCTGGGGCATGGCCGGGGACCCTCGGCACGGGCACGGGGACCGTCCTTTAATTCAGCACTAATGATGCGGCACTAACGAGCCTCGGGGGGTCACAGCCCCAGCCCCGTGCACGGCTCTCACCTGCAGCCAGGGCTGAGCCACCGTGTCCCCTCGAGAGCCAGCCCTCCATCCACACCGGGATGGAGACCCAAATCCCATTCCCTGTGCTTCCAGGGTCCCCTGTCCCCCCCCCCCCCCCGCATGTCCCCCCTCGGTCTCCCAGCCCAGGCCTTTGTGTGCCTGGTTAATGATCTGCTTTTGGATAATTCCATCTGGGTTTTTTGGTGGGATACGCCCTGGGCCATGCAATGATCCCATCACCTGGCTTGGATCATGAGTGTCCCTGGCTGGCATCGCTGAGAAGCCCGGGGCTGGCAGGGATCCAAAGCTCAGCACAGAATCCCAGAACTATTTAGGCTGGAAAAGCCCTCCCAGCCCATCCAGTCCCAGCTGTGCCTGATCCCCACCTTGTCCCCAGCCCAGGGCACTGAGTGCCACATCCAGAAATTCCTGGGACACCTCCGGGGATGGGGACTCCAAAGCTCCCTGGGCAGCCCCTGCCAAGGCCTGAGCACCCTTTCCAGGCAGAAATTGCTGCTGCTGTCCAAGCAGGTGTGCTCCAGGCTGCTGTTTGTGTTTGCAGCGCATCCCACACCCCCCAGCCCTCTCTCAAGCTGTATTTTATGTGCACAGGTTTGGCTGTCCATGGGGATGTCGGGTGTCACAGCACACTCAGCTTCTCCCATCCCATGTCCTGGAGCAGTGTGAGCCTCTGGATGTGGGGAAATTTCCAGGATCAGACAGGGATGGAGGAACATCCTCGTCCGAGGGATCCAGCTGCCACCCCACCCCACACGGGGGGATCTGCGGGACCGGGGAGAGGACACCCTGCCTCTGTGCCTCTGTTGCCATGAAACTGTCCCTGCATTAGGCTTTAGCCAGGGATTTTATTAATGCCTCAGAAAGGTTATTAGCCTTCCCCACTAATGAGCCTTTCATGTATTCCTTGGCGTGCTCGCTCCGGGAGGCGGCTGGAGCCGAGAGCCCACGGAGGACGGGGAAATTCAATTTCCCTGCAACAATCGGGTTAACAGCCCTGGCTGGGGGGGGCTGATTTAGGGGCCTTGTTTTCTGGTTTAAATATTTCCCTCAAAGAGTGTTTGCAGGGAGGGGGTTGGATTATTTTTAGCACACGCTTCGATCGAGCTGGAATTATTCAGGCAGCAGCAGCAGCAGCAGCAGCAGCAGCAGCAGCAGCAGCTTCATGTGCAGCTCTGGAAGGGCTTCTCTTCCCTTCCTGGTTAACATAAATAATTGTTAAATTACTGGTGAAAAGAAAAATGGCAAATGGCAACACGGCCCCAAATCCTGGAGAAATACCTTGCAGGGAAACTGCAGCCCCGTGACTGCACTCGTGATGCTCAGCACGGCAGAGGCTGCGGGGATTGGGGCTCCCAAAACTGGGATTTGGGCCCTGCAGGCAGCGCTGGTTGCGGTGCCCTGCGGTGTCACTGCACCTCCAGCAGCACCCTGAGCCTCGCAGAGCTGTAGGGACAAGAGCCACGGCCTGCACCAACCGGCCCAGCAGCATTCCAGCTTCTCTCACAGCCTTCAGGCAGCCCAGTCAATGTGTGCGAGGGAAAAACAGCCAAGGGGGAGCATCCCCTGAGCGCAGACGGCTCCAGGGCAAACTCCTGTTCCCTCCCTGCCTCCCTCCCTCCCTCCCGTGCAGCCCGAGCGGCGTGGGCTGGATCAGCCTCATGCAAAGCAGGTTTAAATGTGCCTGGAGAAGTTTTTTTTTTCCAAAATCAGTTGTCAAGGGGTTTTCTGTTAAAATAGAAAGACGTGTAAATTGAAATTCCTCTGTAGTTCATTATTTCTGTCCTGAATTAATTACTATTCAGCCTTCCTGCGAGGGACTTGGATTTGCTCTTGGCATCAGGCAGGAGGAGATTGCTGGGCCTTTAGAGATGAGGGTGAGAACTCAAAACTGAGGTGGTTTCCAGCCTAAACTACTGTGTGGTTCCATGGAAAATGGCAGGAATATTTGGAAGAGGAGCTGTGGCTGCTCCATCCCTGGAAGTGCTCGGGGCCGGGTCGGGTGGGGCTCAGGGCCAGGACAGTGCAAGGTGTCCCTGGCAGGGCATGGAGCGGGATGAGCTCTAAGGTCCCTTCCCACCCCACGTATTCTGGGACTCTCTGAGGTCCCAAGGAGGCTGGTGAGGAAGCTGATCCTGGCTGAAGCTCTGGCTCACCCAGCAGGGCTGAAGGACCCGGAGCAGGGGGCACAGAGCAGGTTCAGGGAGCTCCAGGCACAGGCAGAGCCGGTGGCAGGGCAGGGAAGAGCTGCCCTTGCCCTGCAGAGCCACCAGCCCCACGTGCTGCAAACTCAGTGCAGAGCTGAGGACACCCAGGCTGGGGGGTTCCTCAGGGGTGTCCAGTGAACCTCTGCCAGGAGGGGATTGTGAGGGGCAGACCCAGCTGGGCTGGCCGAGGTGTTTCCTTCCAGCTGCGCTCTCCAAGGATTCTGTTCATCCCTGTGCCAGCAATGTCCTGTCCCCACCTCTCCTGCTAAACTGCAGCTCCCACTGCTCTGCAGAAACAGCACCTGAAACTGCACTAAACACAAGTTTTGGTGTTATTTTAGTGGCAAGAACTGTGAGTTTTCTGTAGGCCTCCAGCGTGGTGGTGTTGTGATAGTCTGGTCACAGAGTCAGCAAATCCTGGAATGGTTTGGGTGGGAAGGGATCTTAAATCCCATCTCATTCCACTCCTATCCTGTGCAGGGACACCTCCCACTGTCCCAGGCTGCTCCCAGCCCCAGTGTCCAGCCTGGCCTTGGCCACTGCCAGGGATCCAGGGGCAGCCACAGCTTCTCTGGGCCAGGGCCTGCCCACCCTCCCAGGGAAGGTTTTTCCCTCGTGGAGAGCCTGAGGGCTGAGCAGGAGGAGCCACAGAGAAAGCCAAGGGCAGTGCTGGGCCTGGGGGCTCCAGCCCTGGGCATGGGGAGAATGTCTGGGCCAGAAGATGCTGTTTTTTCCTGAGGAAAGCCCCTGGAACATTCCCTGACTGGGAATGTGGTAAAAGCTCTTCAGCTGGGCCCCTCCCTGCATGAGGCAGCCGAGCTCAGGGGCCGGTCCCTCCTTCCCAGGAAAGTGTGGAGAGGGGAATTAGGCACTGAGTGGGATGTGGATGAGAAACCCACTGCACTGCACTCTCTGCTGGAGACCCCTGGTTTTCTGGGATGCCAGGAATCCTCTGCTGGCTCCCTCCCACAGCAGGGATGCACAGCCACAGATGAGAGACACAGACCATGTGTTCGTGTTCTCTTTGGGCTGTTTGTGCTGTATTTTCTGGAGTATTTGGGGCATGATGAGATGTTTACTTGTCTAATTTGCTTATCTAAAACCTCCTGGCTCTAGGGTTGTTGTGTGTGCAAGATCCCTTGTACTTTAATCTGTTCCTAGGAACGAACTCCATATTAAAATGGAACAGAGCAGCTGTGGCTGCCCCTGGATCCCTGGCAGTGGCCAAGGCCAGGTTGGACACTGGGGCTGGGAGCAGCCTGGGACAGTGGGAGGTGTCCCTGCCATGGCAGGGCTGGCACTGGGTGGGCTTTCAGGTCCCTTCCCCCCCAAACCATCCTGTGGTGTTTCTGTGAAAAAATCAATGTCTATTTATTGCAAAATAAGATTTCTGAGTTTCTCAGTGAACATCTGTAGGTTCAGGGACTTCTGTGGGTCTTTAGTTCAACTTTCCACTTGAAGCAGGTGAACTTGATGGTTGAACTCAACTAAAGGTCTTTTCCAACCTCCAAAAATTCCATGATTCCATGATTCCAAGCAGGATTGCTGCTGGCACTAGGTCAGGTTAGTTCTGGCTTTGTGTAGCTCTGGAAACTTCTGAGGGCTGGGACTCCTGTCCCTCTCTGGGGCAGCTTTTCCAGGGTCTATGTCCCACAAACCCCCGTGTTAAAGGTGATGCAGGAGCTGTTGTGAGGAGCCTGGAGAGGAGGAGGCAAAAGGGAAATAGAAGGGAAATCCAGAGGTGCACGGTCGACATCAGCTGGATTTGGGAATTCCCCTGGGAATGGCTGAACTCTGGAGCAGGATGCCCAGAGCAGCTGAAGAGGAGCCTGAGCAGCGCCTTGGAGCTGACCTTGCTCCAAAAAGGTGCTCCAAAAACCCTCCAAGGCTCCTTCCAACCCAAATTTTTGAAGGCTTTTTTCATCCCATTCTCCTTTAAAACTCTCCTCTGTCGCAGTGGTTGAAGAAAATTTGGCAGCAGCTCCCCCGAGGGTGGGGAACCTCCTGCTAAACTGCTGGGGTGAGGGAGGTGATGGTGAAAGAGCATCCTGGAGAGCTGCTGAAAGCTCTTATGGCACTGCTTCCCTCCTATCCAACCCTTCCCCTGGAGCTGATCCGTGCTCAGGGCACAGCTCGGCTTCTTTTCCTGGGAAATGGTGTTTTAGGTTCAACCTCCCAGCTCTTGTGTACAAGACTCAAGAAGCCAGGGACAATAAATCGAAGTTGGCTCCCAAACATTTCAGGAGCCAGGTCAGAGGTTTCCTCCGTGGTTTTTCTAAATTGAAATCCATCTTCTGTGTCCTCCCCGGTGCAGTTTCCAGGAAGGACATGCAATGAGCCAGTAATTCCAGGATTTTCTGGGGCTGCAGCTCCAAAACAGAGCCAGAGAGGAGACTACAAACCTGTTCAGCTCTGCCTCAGCTCTGTTTACAAAAGGCAGCCTGGGGTTCCCACCCTGAGCTCCGTGGAGGAGCAGAGCCGAGCTCAGCTGTGCCAGGCAATGGAGCCCCTGAACCAACAGGCCTGGCCAGGCTCTGGCTCCAGCAGCCCCAGATCCACAGGGACACCTCAGCTCCAGGGGCTGCTGCACCTCGAAACGGCCTCAAGCTGCACCAGGGCACAGTTAGGCTGGATATTGGGGATAATTCCTTCATGGAAAGGGTGCCCAAACCCTGGCACAGCTGCCCAGGGCAGGGCTGGATCCCCATCCCTGGAGGGGTTTCAAAGCCCTGTGCATGTGGCACTTGGGGACAGGGGTCAGTGCTGGCCTGGGCACTGCTGGGGGACAGTTGCACTCTGTGATCTTAGAGGACTTTTCCAGCCTCAGTGATCCTGTGGAATCCATAATTCTGGCATTCCTTCCAGCACTCCTGCTGCCTTCAGCCACTGGACAAGGAAGGTTTCAGAGTGATGTATTGGCCCTCTCTGCAGCACCTCCTCACTCAGCCTCGGGAGCCCCCCAGGTGTCCCCACAGAGGGTCCAGTGGTGGCTCTGGGTCACTCCCCACCCTGCAGTGTCCCCCCACGCCGGGCTGGCACAGGCGCCTTTGCCTTCTCAGCACACCAGGGGCTCTCTAGGGCTGGGCTGTTCTGTGCTGTGAGCTGGGCTGAGGCTCCTGGGCACCATCAGTGCCAGTGAGAGGCTGCTTCAAGTGGGAAGGGACCTCAGAGCTGCTCCTGCCCCAGGCAGGGACACCTTCCACTGCCCCAGGGTGCTCAGGAATCCATCCTTGGCTCTTCCCCGTGCCCTCAGGCCTCCTCCCCTGTGGCAGCAGTGCCTGAGAGCCACAGGCTGGGGGTGCCACAGAGGTGTCAGTGGGAGGCAGTGCCAGCTCAGAGGTTCTGAGTGCTGCCCTGTGCCCCTGGCCACGGCCAGGCTTGTGCACAGGGTCACACTCAGTGCTGAGGGAAGGGACACGGGCACGGGGGGACTCCACGTGCTGCCTGAAGTACCAGAGGGGGCATCACTATGGAAAAGAGATTCCTTTCCTTTCCTTTCCTTTCCTTTCCTTTCCTTTCCTTTCCTTTCCTTTCCTTTCCTTTCCTTTCCTTTCCTTTCCTTTCCTTTCCTTTCCTTTCCTTTCCTTTCCTTTCCTTTCCTTTCCTTTCCTTTCCTTTCCTTTCCTCTCCTCTCCTCTCCTCTCCTCTCTTTTCCTTTTCCTTTTCCTTTTCCTTTTCCTTTTCCTTTTCCTTTTCCTTTTCCTTTTCCTTTTCCTTTTCCTTTTCCTTTTCCTTTTCCTTTTCCTTTTCCTTTTCCTTTTCCTTTTCCTTTTCCTTTTCCTTTTCCTTTTCCTTTTCCTTTTCCTTTTCCTTTTCCTTTTCCTTTTCCTTTTCCTTTTCCTTTTCCTTTTCCTTTTCCTTTTCCTTTTCCTTTTCCTTTTCCTTTTCCTTTTCCTTTTCCTTTTCCTTTTCCTTTTCCTTTTCCTTTTCCTTTTCCTTTTCCTTTTCCTTTTCCTTTTCCTTTTCCTTTTCCTTTTCCTTTTCCTTTTCCTTTTCCTTTTCCTTTTCCTTTTCCTTTTCCTTTTCCTTTTCCTTTTCCTTTTCCTTTTCCTTTTCCTTTTCCTTTTCCTTTTCCTTTTCCTTTTCCTTTTCCTTTTCCTTTTCCTTTTCCTTTTCCTTTTCCTTTTCCTTTTCCTTTTCCTTTTCCTTTTCCTTTTCCTTTTCCTTTTCCTTTTCCTTTTCCTTTTCCTTTTCCTTTTCCTTTTCCTTTTCCTTTTCCTTTTCCTTTTCCTTTTCCTTTTCCTTTTCCTTTTCCTTTTCCTTTTCCTTTTCCTTTTCCTTTTCCTTTTCCTTTTCCTTTTCCTTTTCCTTTTCCTTTTCCTTTTCCTTTTCCTTTTCCTTTTCCTTTTCCTTTTCCTTTTCCTTTTCCTTTTCCTTTTCCTTTTCCTTTTCCTTTTCCTTTCCTCTGAAAAGGT
Organism: Chaetops frenatus; assembly: GCA_013400775.1. Lineage (NCBI taxonomy): Eukaryota > Metazoa > Chordata > Aves > Passeriformes > Picathartidae > Chaetops > Chaetops frenatus. The sequence continues at coordinate 44,965 of VZTR01004975.1, forward strand.
CCCCCCTGAGGCTCCTTTTCTCCAGGCTGAGCCCCTTTCCCAGCTGCCTCAGCCTCTGCTGGGGCTCCAGCCCCTTCCCAGCTGCCTTCCCTTGCCTGGACACGCTGCAGCCCCTGCAGGTGTCTCTTGTCAGGAGGGGCCCAGAGCTGCCCCCAGCACTGGAGGTGCCCCAGCAGTGCCAGCACAGGGGACGGGCACTGCCCTGGCCCTGCTGCCAGCCCAGAGCTGGCACAGCCCAGGGGCCAGTGGCCTCTTGGCCAATGCAGCTCAGCTCTGCTGTTGCCCAGGTTTCTGCGGGCCCTGGGAAAGCCCCACCTGCTCAGTCAGGGTCAGGTGGTGCCATGAACAGGAAGGAGCCGTCACCCTCCAATATCCTCAGTTCTCCTTTCAGCCCAGGGAGGCTCTTGCAGGTCCCTGTTCCATCCTGGGCCTGTTCAGGTGTTGTCTCCCCTCCCCAAAGATGTGGCTGTCTGTGGGGACTGTGGCCTAGGAGAGATCACCCCTAAGGAGCTTGGATTATTTCCTTCTAGAGATGCAAACCTGGAGAGGTTTGTAACAGTCCCTGCTGATGTGCAGTGGGATATCCCCAGGGAACAGGGACAGGACAAGGGCAAATGGCTTCAGGTTCAGCCAGGGGAAGTTCAGGTTGGATTTTGGGAACAAATCCTTCCTGGAAAGGGTTGTCCAGCCCTGGCACAGCTGCCCAGGACAGTGGTGGAGTCCCCATTTCCTGGAGGGATTTCAAAGCCCTGTGGATGTGGCACCTGGGGATGTGGGGCAGTGCTGGCCTTGGCAGTGCTGGGGATGGTCTGACTTGATGGTCTGAGGGCTTTTCCAGCCTCAATGGCTCCATGACTCCACAATTTCCACCTGTCTCTGGGAAGACGCAGGGAATTTAATCCTCCTGTGCTTTGCCAAGGGTTGAGTTGTCCAGGAGCTGCTTTGTCCCTGCTCTGGGGTCAGGAGTGAGGGGCTGCTGGCACTGGGGGGTTCCAGCCCCGGATCTGCAGGCAGCTCCAGCTGGGCCAGTTGTGTTTCTAGGAAGGCGATTTTTGAGTCTTCACTGAACCCACAACTTTCAGATCCCCCTCAAGCCCCACGAGCAGTGACTGTGTCACCCCGGGAGCTGCATGAGGAGGGGGAGCAGCCCTGCCCTGTCCCTGTCCCTGTCCCTGTCCCTGTCCCTGCCCCTGCCCTGTCCCTGTCCCTCTCCCTGTCCCTGTCCCTGTCCCTGCCCCTGCCCCCTCCCCTGTCCCTGTCCCTGCCCCTGTCCCTG
>VZTR01004977.1:13981-30546 GCA_013400775.1 Chaetops frenatus
ACAAATGGAAATGTTTTCAAAGAGAAAGGAGGTGTTCAAGAGTTGAGAACTCCTAACTTTGAAATCTGCAGTGTATTTAAAGAGATGTGGCAGATTGAGTCTCTAGGCTACCATAAAATGGACTAAGCCTATAAAGTAGTTTGAGAGCTGAGCAAAGTCTAAGTACTTCACTTAGAATTATTACAATTACTATTTTTTCATAATTTTATGTTTATAAACTTCTACATTCATTCAGATTTATTTAATCCATAATGATTACAGCTACATATGTGAAAATGAAGGCCAAATTATTTTGTACATTAAATAATTGGCTATTTAGAGAAACGTCTTTATTTTAACCAAGAGCGTTTTATTTTAAATGTTTTTTGCCCTGAAACTTCTACAAAACCCTTTTTTAAGCCAAGGAATTTGACATTTGAGGCCATGAAACAAACCCACTGATTTTTTTAAAAATTAATGAAGAACTCTTAACCCAGCCCTACAGATAAAGGAACTGTAAATGGCCTAAACTTTACAAACATGGAGAAGTAAGTAAGAGAAAACACATAAAAGATAGAGTGAATAAGATAAAGGTATGATTCTATGATTATTCTTAATGTAATCATCTCTCAGTCAGTGTTTCATATGGCTGGCTTGTAAGACTACACACTTGAAAAGTGTAGATTTACTCATTTCTTTGTATTAGCCTCTTCTGTATCTTTTACTGTCTGAAGCCACAGTCAGTTTTTATCCTGATAAGAAGATAAGAACCATTCCATAATGTTTGGATAAGTAAAATCCCCGTGTAACATTTTTCGTGCACCTACAGGAAGAAAGCTGAGTATAAAGCAACTTTCAGAAAAACAAACACACTAAATCAGTAAGGAATTTCTTATTTCTTAACAGATTACTAGGTTCTCATTTTTCTGTCTATCACAAAGACACAAAATCATCTCCAAAAAAACCTAACCTGCAATTATGCCCATCATTTTTTCACAGTCCTTATAAAGTGCAAAGTACAGTCCTTCAGCTATGACCCTATAAGTTTATTGGTCAACCTTTGCTGTTGCCTGTGCTCAGAGCTTCTCCACAAGGTCATATGTTTGGAGTTATGAGGCTGTTTCTGATCCCATATGGCAAGAAAACTTTACATTAATTGATGGAGTTTGATTCCCCACTGTAAAGTGTTTGCATCTGCCTCCGTTTTTTCAGGAGCCTTGAGAAGGGATCCATCTCCTTCCCTTCAAAGCTTCCTGTGAAGTGGTGTCACACAGTGCTTACACAATGGACTGCTGTTATCAAGGCAAAGGTGGTCCTGTAAATTATTTTGATATGGGTATATTTCTTCATATTTGCTGTAGTGCCCTTTATCAGAAGAATCTCCTGGAATGACAGTAGCAGGGATAGTAACTTTTTATTGTGCTACCTGAACTCTGTTCAGAACAGATCAAAGAGCAAATTAAAGAGTTGTAACAGACTAATGACTTATGTATGTGGTTATTACTACTATTGTCAAAGAACTGAAACAGAAAAAAATTCTATAATGGATGGATTTAATGAGCCAGCTCAAGTTATTCAGTGTTACCACAGCAATCAGACTGACTGTATCTAAAACACTTCTCCATTAATATTTTTGGGCCTCAAGAATAATCAGTTATGCATCAATGTAGACTGACTAACCATCCCATATATCTTGCATTACAGACTAAACAGATGGTTTTAAATCCTTCCCTTTGAAATCATTGTGGCCTCTGGAGTTCAGCAGTGTAGTAGATGATAAATCCCAGGAAAGAGGGGGATGAAACTTTGTAGCTGTTGCTTCAAAATACAGGAGTTTAATATATGATGAATATTTATGGTTTGTATAATAACATCTATGTGAATAGCAATTTGTGCCATAAAAACTAACAGGTTTCTACCCTGATTTTACAACCTAGTACTGAAAACTCAGTAGTAAGGGTCTTTCTTGCATTTACAACATTTGTAGAATTACTGTAGAAAAAATTATTGACAAGAATGGACTAAAAGGAAATAAATACATTGAGGATTTGTTTTGACACATTGCAGTATATGAGAGTGAAAAACAGATTTCCCTGAAGTCAGTTGGAATTTTGCTACTGGATTCCACATTGCCAACATTTCACTGCCAGTATACAGTTTGGCTACTTTTACCTTTAAATAATGTGCAGTTCATCTGTTTTACTACCCTTCCCCATTTATTTTCTCCTCTTCCTACTCTCCCTCCCTCCTTACCTCTCTCTGGTCCCTGTCCTATATCTGCTGCATCTGCCAGGCAGTTAAATTTTAAAATAGCTTTCCCTTTGAAGTGCTAATACCAGCACTTTTATTTCAATAGCAAGTAACTTCACTGACTGTTGAGGTTTGCTTTCTCTCTTTGTTTTGTGTGTTTGTAAGTGCATATGCAGGTGTTATGTGATTTTAAGAGTGAAGAGTGTAAAAAATGGAAAGAAAGAAAAAAATTCCCAATTAAATTTTATAAATGAAAGTTAAATCCCAGCTGCTCCACATCAGGCTCTGATTTCCTCAGACCTCATGAGCTAAGCAGGTTGAACTTGGTGAGTAATTAGATAGGAGACCTCTGAGGAAAGCCCAGGGTGCTGTATGTGGTGCACAGAAGATTCAGGAGCTGTGATGGTTCCCCTTCAGAAAGGGTAAATCATTGCTTGTGTTGTTCTTCCTTCATTGAGTCCATGTGTGACTATGAAAAATGACAGGTCTGTACAGAAAATCTGTTTCAGAAAATAATAGTTTTAATACTTTAATGCTGCCAGAAGGTAGGAGGATGTTCTGAAAGGACCACTTTGTACACACACTAATTTACAGTCTTTAACCATCTGCCCAAGGATAGGAAAGTAGATGAACTGTACACCAGAGACAGAGTACTGGACCTTTGATCAGTTCCAGCATGTGAAGTATTCTGTTTTTGTGTATTGAGCGCTTGAGCAATCACTGTTGTCTTCTGCAAGATGCCTCTTTTTGCATATGATATGTATGAGTGTGTTTATTTTAAACTGTCCTTATATGACCATTTTACACTGTGCTGTGCATCTATTTAGCAAAGTGGAAAAAAAATGCATTCCATTCTTGGATGTTAACCTTAAGGATTTTGTGAGTCCTGACTGATACTGTGAGATTTAGAAAGCTCAGAGGTAGATGTTTAAAATATTTTTGCTTTGTTCACGAGTCTGTTGTATATTCCACATAAGTTTTTTCATTGATTTACAGCCATAGAAAAAAATAATAATGAAGTCAGCAGTTATGTGTGCACTGAGAAAATTAATCACTTGCATTATCTGGATTACTCTTAGGGTTTCCTTTGGGAAAGATAAATTGAGATAACTGTTTCCTGGTCTGTATAAGTCAGGAATGTACTTATACTTTGATAAGTGTTACAGTGCGTCAAAGCTTGATGACTTTTGTAAAGCTAAGTCCTCTTGTTTGGCTGTTTCTTTGAGATGCTTTTGTTTGTTTGCAAGAAACTAAAAAAATTCTGTTTCCTTGAATAAGGCACGGGAATATTTCTTCACTCCTTGCTCCAAGCCACTTTCAGCCCACTATCCCAAAAACCTCTCTCCTTTTCTAAGCTCCTTTCAAGGCACCTGGGGCAAAGCCAAAAGATGCTTGCCCACATTCTCTCTAATTGTTTCCTGGACTTGCTGGAGAGGGCATGTAGGTGTGTTGGGGAGGCTACAGAAGGAGGTTATGGACACCTAAATCTTCATAAAAAAGCTGGGAATTAAAATCTTTTTCTCCTGTATAGGATGTCTTTTTGATTTAGCAGGTCCTTGGGGTGTTTGAAAGATAGCTAGATATAGAAGTTACAGCTCCCATAGTGTAAATGATTCTTAGGAACTTAAGGGAAGGCACACCTCTGAAAATACGGGGTGGGAATTCTGTAAATCAATTAATAATGGTATGTATATTTCTAGCTGAAATGTATATCTTTAATAATAACACATATATTTATATCTGAGATCTATTACTCCGTCACACAGCTTTGTTATGGTGCCCAATGGCTGGTCAAAATTTGGAGGTTTGTAGGTTATTCCTGTTAGATGGGGGAGCTTTTAATAGAGATTGGTCTTTCATCAATGCAGTTCTATTTCTAAGAAGTAACTTTAAAAAAATCTTTCTTTGAGCATAGCAGCAGTCATGCATATTGAAGAAGCTTTTTATTTTTCACAGATGCAACCCATGTCAGTTTGTGCCAGCAGCCCAAAATCTGTCTAGGTTTACTCCTTGGTACCTGTTCTTTGGCATTAATTTGACATGAGCTTCTACATATTTCCTCTTTCTCCATATTTATGCACATCCTACATGCATAGCCTACATACATAGTGTCACTTTTATTTATATCCTTCTTAAAAAAAAAAACAAAACCACTCCACCCACGTCATTCCTTCATTCACATTCTGACCTGGCTTTTTCAAGCTTTTGTTTTGTACAGAGATGTGTAATTGTGTTTGGGGTTTAGAGACTAAAGTCATTTCAGTTACTTGTTTCAGTGAAGGAGCATAATGACTTCTTACATCTTTCTTAAATGAAGAAGGACACCTATACCCAAGAGCTGCAATGAGGTTTACCTGGCCCATACTTTTACAGCATTATAAACCACATTCCAGCTGAAACATCAGAGCTAGCAAAACAATAACAGTCTTGGTTCAGTACTGTGGTGCAGTGAGTTTTCCTTCCAGTGATCTCATGTCTGTTCCTCCAGAAGCAGGAAAGGCACTGAGGTTCTGAAGGGCAAGCCTGAAATATGCTTTGGTCTTTAGCAAATTGCACAGCTTCAGGAGGATGCTCAGAGATTGTATACTGTAGACACCAGCCTTGTCTGCAACTTGCCCTAGCTTTGTACAGATCATGTTGGACTGTTTTCAGGGTGAGAGAACTACAAAAGCAATTGCACTTTAGTTACAGTCTGCTCTGAGTCTGCAGAAGGTACAACTCAGCTGGACTAGCAATTTGGAGTAATATGGTTTTTTAGATCATCTTATTTCTTCCCGTGATTTTTCAGTCACCCTTCTGATTTTCTCTCTTTCCTCAGTTCACTGCCTCTGCTGACACAATTTAAGGTAATGCAATTGACATATGAGTGAGAGTATTTAAAGTTGAGGACAATTTAAAAAATCAGAAATAATACACATATATAGAAAAGTGTTTCAGTTTGAAAAATTATCTACACTTGCTTGGAATGCCTCAGTAACCCTTCGGAATTGACAGAGTTGTCCCCCTTTCAAAAAATAAATCTGTCATCTTTCAAGATCATTGATGTCCTCTCAGTAATTTGTGTCTATTTTTTTACTGTTAATAAGGACTTCCAACAGTATTTCTGGCTTCAGTAAGAAAAAGTCATTTTACGAAAATTAAGATGTCAGAAATTACAATACTCAATGATCAGATAAACATGAGAGAAGATGCACTTCTCTGGAATATTTCAGATGTTGTTACTGTATTGAATAACAGAAGTTGCCTATGTCAAGCCCTGAGCTTTTATATGACAAAGTTCCCATAAATTTTATACAGATTGAAATCCACATTTGTCTAGATAATCTGACTTTTATAAAGCTGAGAAGAAATGTTCTTTGGAGAATGAGGAAAAGTTGAGTCAATCTCACTCTTAATGAACATTAGTGCCTTGAATACCAAAAGGAAGATGTGCTCCCTTATTTTTCAGATATTTAATTCACTGAAAATTGATTGAAAATCAAGGCAAAAGACATTCTTTATGCCTTGAGTTTTAGTCTGTGCCTCAGACTGAAAAAAAAAATCATAATTCATCTGAAACCAGTTTCCATGTAGTGGCCAGAATTAGTCATAGATCAGACCAACTTCATGAACCTTAACAGATGAATAACTGTGACCAAGCTGTGAATATTAAGCCTTGAATCAAGAAAATGTCATATGGCCTTCAGGCCAGGGATATTTCATATAGATGTACTATTATCATTTGCTTTTAGTTTTACTAAATCAGGATTGACTCTATCATGCAGTATTCTTCCTTCAATATAATTTATTTTCTAGAAATAAACCTAGACACGTGTATGTTTACATTTTATATAAGCTACTGTAATTAGGGATTTCATGTCAAATGTAGTGAACCCTCAGAGAAAATTCAGTGAATGCCATCCTAACTCTGATGAATTAACTAGCTGAATTTCTTTGATTTTTGTGTGATTCAGATTTCATCTGAAGTCTTGGACAGAGATCCACCAAGACCAAAAGACCACTTTAGATGTGGCAGCACTGAAACTTGATTGACAATATAAAAAAAATATTACTTGAAATATTTCCAATGAATCTGTGTCCATATAACTTCAGGTGTTGCAGTAATGGAACTATGCATCCATCTTTCCATACCAATAAGGTATCAGCAAGGATATTAATCATTTTGTAGAAACCTAAAGTTGTACTTCAATAAATAACAATAACATAAGAAATCCAGGCTTTGAAGTTTGGCATTCTTTGAGAGTTACATAGTTCTACCACTCTCACTGAGATGACACATGGATGAATTTGCCCAGGCAATTGAGTTCAGTAATAAGAAACCTGGAGAATTTCCAAAAATAGAAGAAATGAGTGAAAAGCATAGAAAATAGGTCCACTCTCCCCCTTCTCTAGCCACACTGATTTTTCTTTGAATTGTAGTACTAGGCCCTTTTTAAGCAGGAAATGTAGCGCAACAGATAGACTGGACTTTCACCAGGCTAGTCATGACTGGTTTTCTCCTCTATGTTTTTAATTATACTAATCTTTATCCCAATGTCCATAACAGCTGACACCACCTCATTTAACACCTTTGCTTTCTCCAGAGTTTAATGCAAGTAACCTGGAAGCAGTCATCTGTGTGTGGGCAACTACTCAAATGGAAGACAAGAAAACCTGTATAAAAATTGTGAAATGGATAAGGACCTGTAAAGGAAGAGAGTTTACACTGAAAAGAGATCGACACCTAATTGGAATTTGCTAGGTTTGATAAGACTCAGTTCTTATTATTTCTGTATCCCTTAATAAATTGATTAATAATCTTAGAAAAGCAGAAAATGCACAATTTGCTGTTGATTCACACCTTGTCAATAGCACACACTAAATATTGGAGTCAAGAAATGGTGCTGCTTTGTAGGATAGAAAAATTCAGGATTATGCACCAGAGGCCAATAAAAACTTTTGGTATAATCCAGTAATTTGCTAGTCAAAAGTTGTATGGGATGAGAAAGTCTTGTTGGTATTGAGCAGGGGAAAACCCAAAAGCTATCTACATAAGAAAGCCAAGAAAAAAAAGAGATGAAAATCCCACCTTTATCAGTGTTTAAATGGGGTGAAGAGACCATTGTGGGCATTACTAGTAAGATTATACTGGAATTCCATCTATAAAACTCTGTCCAATTACTAATTCAAACTCTAGTAGGTCATAGACATCATCAGGGAAATCCAGATCTTGATTTAACTTGCTGTATAGAAAGAGATTGAAGGAAGATCTGTTTCAATTGAAGAAAAACGTGAGTGTTTTATATAAATATATCAATAGGTGAACAGAAGAGAATGATACTTAGAATGATCTGGGGAAAGAAACAAATGGGACAATTTCTAGTCAGAGGAGCCAGTGCATGTTCAGGCACTGCCTTCACTAGGAAGAGTGAAATGAACTGATTTTAACATGGAGCACTGGATTACAGAAGATGCTAGGTAATGTCTGCTAAAAAGAAGAGTTTTGGATTGGTGATTCAGAGGTTTTAATCAGGTTCCATTTGTTTTACTTTTTCATATGAGTACATCATTTTTTACAGGAAATATTTGATTCTGACAAAATCTTTTTTTTTTTTCCCAAAAAAAAAGTAGTTAGAACAATTCAATCTACTATTACATGATTATGTTGGAACACCAGTACTAAGTGCAATGAAGTAATATGGTGGATATAGTCTGTGTTACCCTATTTCTGCTTAATTTTAAAAGTTCAAAATCAGCTTTACTTGTGTTCTTTTCCCACAGCAAGACAGGCTTTTAATATATATGGGAACCTTCAGTATTCACAGATGTGACAAAAATGGGGAAAATTTGGAAAAAGAGGACAGTTAAGATTTTTCTCTGCAGAATGCAAGTGTTAACTTTTAAAAGAAAACTCAACTGTAATTCTGTTGTGCTGTGTAGTCTAAATGCAGCATTCAAGTATTGAACCTAGAGATTTTTAGTCCCACTATAAGTGCAAACCACAACACAGCCTTAACTGTGGAGTTAATTACTCTTTTGTGTATGAGTAACACAAATCTACAGCATAATGCTGAAGGAAAATTAACATGTGTCATGTAAACTATTTTTTCCCACAAAACTGCTCTACTTTTTAATTTATTTTCTTCTTCCTCCTTACACGGTTCTAAACCTCTTTGCCTATATTTACCAATCTTAGGGTTGTGACAATTTGAGGGATCTCTCTATGTAAAGCTTATGTAGGTACTGTGTCTGATACTTGGAAATCTCTATATATAGCTGTGTCAGGTTGGAAATTCTTTGCTAATCTAAAATCCACACGAGGTGATTTTTGCTCCTGGCACATGATCAATAAGGAATTGTTAAATCTTGATAATATCCTATTCAAATACATTCCCTTGGAGCCTGACAATACTACCAGGTAGGCAAACCTAGTTTTATAGATGAAGTGAGGCAGTAATAAGTAGGTAATAAATCATCTGTTCTACACAAATTTCATCACCTGACCAGGGAGCTACCTGACTAAGAAGGTAAGGTGGCATTTTGCTTGGTGTACGTCTTGTATTAAGTATTGTTGGGCGACGGTGGACTTACGGACTTCTACCTATATTTGGAGCGGAAAAGGAAGGCAGAGAAATGCAAAGGGGTTCCTGCATTTAACAGCTGTTCTGAAACCCTTAAACTGACAGTGGTCTCTTGCCCCGTCTGTCAAGAAACTCAAAGTCCAGCGTACCGCTAGTTTAACAAACGGTATTTGGAGAAATCGGCACTGCCCTGAGAGGAGAGGGCAGCAAAGCTCCGTGCCGGAGCACTGGGGAAGGAGCCGGTGCTGCTGCCTCAGCTCGCACGGACACCAATGCTGTGCTGCACGGACAAGCCCGGCTCCAGCAACTGGCGCGTGGCCGAGCAGCTGTTTTCACCAGGGCTGGGGAGGGGTTTTGGAACATTCGTGCAAATGAGCTTAGTCTTGCTGCCGTGATCACGGCCACACGGATGCCCGGCACGCTTGGACTGCCCGACTGGCCCCTCCGTGCCGGCAGCTCGGGGCTCCGGCGCCCACCTCCACAGCTAAGGCACCCGGCGGGCCGCTGGCAGCCAGGAGACAGGGAGGGGCTGCAGCTCCCGCCCGCAGCCCGTTTCCCGTGGAGCTGAGGATGCTCCGGCGTCCAGCTGAGCGCTGACTGCAGCCCGCTTCGTGGCACGGAGCCTTCCCAACTTCCCGCGGCTACCTCGCTCTTCCCCGCCCGGCTTCCCGCACGGTTCCGCCGGCCGGGAGCGGGGATCCCGCCCGGTGACCTGTCCAGGGAGACCCCGCCCTCCCTCAGCCCGGGCACCTCACGGGCACCCGCGGCGAGCCGGGCGCTGGCGCGGCGCCCACTCCTCCTTCCCTGCCTCTCTCCGCGCTGGCGGAGCCCTGTGCCAGGGGCGAACTCCGGGAGAAGGGACCGTCCCGTGCGCCCTGCCTCTCCCCAGCCCCCGCGCCTGCCTCCTCCCCTGGTCACTGGGACTGATGAATTAATCATGATGTGGCTGCTGTTAATGCATTTATGTGGAGCGGGCTGTGCCAGTGGCTCGCGGCGCGGCGGGTGAGGGAGCGCGGGGAGCGGCGGCCGCTCCGCTCCGCTCCGCGCCGGGCGAGCCGCGGCCGCAGCGCTCTCCATGGCTCCGGAGGAGGTAATGGGAGTCGGGACTCGCTCCCCGTTTCCCCGGCAGCCAGGGAAGGGGCAGGGCAGGCGGGGCGCGGGCAGGGCAGCTCCAACTTGCCGGCGGGGGGACAGGAATGCTCGGGTTGCCGCGGGGAGTGCTCGCTTCGCGTCCTCGAGGTTGCCCCAAATCCTGCCCGCGGTTTAAAAATCGCTCCCTTGGCGTAAGTGCGCGGGTGCCTGGCTCACTTTATCGCCGCTGACGCTGTCAAAATCACTGTGGCTGCAGCAGTAACAACAGCGAGCCCCCTCCCTGCCTCCCTCCCTCCCTCCGCCGGGTCACCTGCTCCTCGTGAGAAACCAAACGCTGATGTTCCATTAGCTTCATCTTCCCCCCTTACGCGAAAGTGAGGAAGACTTGCTAATTAATTCACATACGAGGGAATGATGTCTGAAGGAAGGAAAAAATATCCCGTTGCACCTGCTCCGCCGAGACTTGTCATCTGAATCTGGAGGAGAGCTATAAATCATGTAAAGTGTTCGCGGTGGAGTCGGCTTCTTCTGAGAGCTGTAGGATTATGTATCCAAATGCTGAATTTATATTTCCCACTAGGAAAAGACTGAAATTCAGGTCAGATATAAGCTACATAATTTCATTTAAAACAAAACTGTAGTTATTTATTGTAATTCTAGCGGGGGTTTTTCTTCTCTCCTGATTAAATAGAAAGTACTGTTAGAGCATGTAGTAATGATTTACACATTACAGTCTGAAATCTCTTGCAGGGTTGCAGGTGGTGGAGTGTAAGGACGGTGCTTTAGAATCACATATGTTCTCTTATTTTTGCCACACATGAAAAGACTGAGAATAACCAGGTTGTTTTACCTTCTGTTTTTAGTGTGAAACCCATATTTTCTGAGATACAGGACGGGCAAAACTTGGACAAGGAATAGCACAACTTCCATTGAAAATGTTGACTTTCTCAAATACACCAACTAAAATCTGTGTGATGTCTGCTTTGATTATTTCTACCCTTTGAAAAAAAGCTTTAAAAAATGTCATAAGCTACTTCCAAGACTTTCACTTACTGTCTCTAAGGCAATACTGTAACAGTTCTTGACACTTGGCTGCTAAATGAGCTGAACTGGGGAGACCTACTGTTCAGTAAGATGTTCGTGTTATTCCTGTGCCAGGTATTTCTTCATAAAATACAAAATGACAGCTTTAGTCTGATGAGGTAATAGTTTCATACTGTAGAAATTATTCATGCTTTAGTTTTGTGGATTTTTCAGACATTTCACTAGGTTTGTTGCTGGCAAAACTAGACTGAGGTTTTGTCATTTCAAATGGAAATAATTTAGATTGGGGTTAATTGCTTTAGTAGCCTAGTGTATTTTTGACAAAATTGTAAATGGCAAACATTAGTTAGTTCTTTTCCTCCACTTATGTAAAAACACTGGTTTTTGGTTAAAAAGATGTTATATGTTAGAGATGGATCCTGTACATTGCATCAGAATGAGGGAATTAAGGACTTTGTATGCTTTAACCGCATGTGTAATTTGCAAGTTTCATAAGTTGTGAGCTTATTGTAAAATGTGTGTACGTGTGTGGCAAAAGACTGCTATGCTAGTAGAAGAAGCTAATAATAACACAGAAACCTGTGAGGTAAGCAAGAACATATGAGCCAGGCTAACCACTCGATATGCTTACTTTGAAAGCAAGCCTGGATGCAGTAGTTTTCAAATCACTGTTCTACAGCAACCAAATAAGGGAGGCAAAAATAAGCACGAGCCAGAAATAAAAAGAAAAAAATTTAAAAGGAGACTAGTCAGGTGGGGAAAAACATTTGGAAATCAAGTCTTTCTGTCAAATCCAAGATTGCAGGTCACTGTTAAACTAAATCATACTCACATATACAGCATTTTTGTGGCATTTCAGGTGGAACCTTGGTCTAGACTATAAACAACCAATTAAAGGAGATTCGGTTGTTGAGAATTTGGTTGGTCACCAAATAAGAGATGGTAGAGGTCAAATGACATTCAATAAAAGTGGAGTTCATCCTTGAACTTGCAAGAGGAAAACAATTTTTTTTCTTTTCCAAATCTTGTGTCTTTAACTGGTAATGCTGTCATGGATACCAGTCCACAAAGTGGCCAAAGTTTATTAATTAGTGAACATTTATTGTTCTGAGATACCATTATAATAGAAATACTTCTTTCTGCGTAACTGGCATTCTTCTGGCCAATGCTTTAGCTTTGTAAGCCATAAATGAAACATAGGAGTTCTGATTTGGGGTTTGAATAATGTATGTCACTGTGTAAATTTCAGTCCAGTGTACATTTTTGTTTGGCTGTCAAGTGTTGGATTGACTTACATTGGAAAATCATTTGCTTCTTTTCTAAAACAAAATGAAAAAAATAATTTGTCAGCCAGAGGGAGGTAGGGAAATGTGTTTACACTCACAAGACTTTATGGGCCTTGCAATAATGACTTAGGTTTGATACAAGGGATTGTGAGGTTGGTGAATGACAGATCTGCCTACAATTTCAACATTTGCTACAGGCTGACCACACTTTTTGGGTCAGGAAACCACAGTGCTGCTTGTTTATTGATGGACACAGCTTTGAAAGCAGCAGAATGGAGAAGAGCTAGTTGTCTGCAACATTGCTCAATGTTCACTTACTGCTGTACAAATAACAACGTGACAACTGGCCACTAGCTGTAGTCATGTGAATATGCCCTCTCTATTTTCTGTAGCTGTTTTTTTTTACTCACTGCCATGGAAAACTTCTGAATGGGTTGTTCAATGATTAACATAGAAGTACCACTTTGTGAAGGGTGGGGTTAGCTGTATGTCTTAACAGACAGGTTAGATTACAAGATTCTGAGTAGTGACAGTGTTTGGGGTGTATATGCTTTGAGTACAATCAAATTCCCTCTTTTACTGTTTATATAGTAAGCAAGAATCCATTAAACTGGCAAGGATGACAAATATTGAATGAAGACCCAAAGAGGCAATATCATTTCAGTATGTTTGCAGTGCACTGGTCTGTTTAGCTGCTGATTAAATCTTCTGATCCCGAGGAGAGCTTCTAGTCATCTGCTTTGATGCAATATTCTATAAAAACATTTAAGCTAGAGGAGTAGGAGTTTAAGTCTTAAGATTGTTTTCTCTTAAAGATAAAAAAATTTCATGAAGTTCTCTCATAGCCCTAGTTGAACTTTACTGGGCATAGTGTAAACAAAATCTGGGAAGGAGTGGAGCAGAACAAGGAGTAGTTGATCACTGTAGTAATTCAGGGCTGAAAAAAAGACCTTTCTGAGTTAGACAACAGTCTTCCCTAATTCCAGTCATAAAGTCATCACAGCCTATCTTTAAGCATATTGCCCTGTTGCTCTTTCTGGAAAGATGTTTCAAAACCTCTCTCCTAATGCTTTGAGCTTTCTTTGAACTTTCAGCCTAAATATATTCTTTGATTTCTAATTTTTAATCTCTCAATATTGTTATTTAAAGGCAACTCCTTCCTCGGTGTGTAGCCCTCAATAAATTATAAACATTGATCATGTGTCTTCCTCAGCTTTTATGTGCTAGGATCAAACAAGCAGAGCAAGCACCTTTTAGTCTGTCTGGCAAAACAGAATAAATAGGAATATACAGAGGCTAGTAACTTGATTCTCCTGAATTCTGAACCTTGTACCTGAAGTGTTTGCTCAAAGTCTTGAATAAAAGTGCTAATGCTCCACCTGGTCTTTTGAAAATACTTTGTCAGACACTGGTGAATATCAAGTTTGTTTTACAGATAGGCCAGGTTGGTTTAATCTGTCAATGGTAGACATGGGTGTGTGATTTATCTGTTTGTGTTCCTCTCAAATTATAAGAGACCATCACAGAAAAAATCACAGAAATTCTGCTATTTGTAATTGTGTGGCTTCAAATAGTTGCTAAAGGTTTTGCCATCTCTAAAATGCCTGTCCAAATGCTCCTCCAATTCCTTCTGTAAGTTAGCAAGAACCTCCCCTGTATCAAGAGGGCTTCCTGCAACCAGATTTTATAAAAACACCTCTGCTTTTCACCATGTTCAGAGACTTGTAATGAGTGTGAAGAACTATTTTAAAGAAGTCCGTTCAATGCTACCATTAGTCGCCTTTATATCAATTTTATTTTTGTGTTATGCTTATATTTCCAACTCAGTAAATAATTGCTGGGTGATACCATATCAAATTCTTTACTGAAATCCTCTGAGAGTGGATTCTGAATTTCCTTTCCCATAGTATTTGCTTTTAAAAGGATTCACTTCTCCCTCCCACCAAGTATTTATAAATACTGATTAAGATCCCTCCCGAGCCCTCTCCAGGATAATGTAACTCAGCTCTTCCTGCCTTTCTTCATATGGCAGACGCTCCAAGACCCACATCTTCTCTGTGTCCTGGATGTATGTACTGGATGTACACCAGTATGCCCATGTCCTTTCTGTACTGGGGAGCCCAGAAGAGGAGGCAATATTCCAGTTGTGACCTCACTGGTGCTGAGGGGAAGGGTCATCTTTCTCAGCCTGCTAGAACTGTTTTCCTAACATGGAGTGTGTCAACCTTCATTGCTACATGGGCACTTTGCTGACTCATGTTCAACTTCTTGCCCATCAGGACCCTCCCCTTCCTTTAGTGCCCAGTTCTTCCCCCCTGGCTGCTCCCAAGACTTTTACCAGTTACTTCTCTCTGGGTGAGGAATGTGTTTTTCCTTTTGCTGAACTTTTGTTCTCCAGCCTGTTGAGGTCCCACTTAATGGAAGCACAACTACTCCCTACTTCATATGCTCTGCCAACCCACTGAGGGTGTCCTCAGCCCCATTATTCTGGTCTTTAAGGAAAATGTCCCCAGTATCAACAGGGGTGCACGATTAGTAACGTTCCCAGCTGAATTTTGTGGCACTGAGCATAATCCTCTGAGCCCAACAATTCCATTACTTTCCATTTCACCTCACTTTCGTGCTTCATTAATAATAATGTAATTGTTGGTAATAATAGTTAGTAACATCAGTAATAATTTTACAACTGCTGTGTGACCAGGAAAATTAACAGATAAAAAGATCTCTTCACCATCTTTCCTTGCTCTGGTTTAATAGCACTGGCACGTGTGTGTACACACATGCACCAGCTGACAGTTGCCTTTTTGTCTGTGTTTGAGTGTATGACTGTGAATTACTCATACCATACATTTCACACAGGGAAGATACTAGTTTATATCTCACACGGGGACTGCAATTTTTTTTGCATTAAATTTATTTCCCGACCTCATTTTTACAGGGAGAATGAACCTCTGGGCTTGTTATAGATACGGGGAATTGTTATAGATATGGGGAATTATGACTTGAAATTGATTGCAAAATAGAGGTGAATTAATTGCTCTATAGGTGAAGTTTGTGAAGCCAAATTTCATTCAGGTGAAGTAATTGTGTACCTTATGTTAAAAAATGCAAGAGCTTTTTTATGCTTCCTTCAAATAGCAGAAAAATTGCTTCTGTATTCCATATTTTCTCTTGCTATCCACACTCACCTGCTTTGCCAGCAGCAGTGAGAAAAGACACTGAACTACACCCACAGCAAGCAAAGCTTAAGATTTCTGGGGTGAGACTCAGTGCTCTCTGTTTAAGCTCAAATTACTTAAGTTTGGTCTAGGATCAAGCCGTTTTGCTGCAGGAAAATTAATTCAATATTACTTGAAGAGAAGGAGTTTGTTTAGCAAGTGACTGACGCTTGGTTTCAGCTAAAAAAGATATATTTTGTTTGTGTGTGTGCACGTAGAATAGTGATGGAAAGGAACTTTTTAATCAAATGGCTTTCTATTTACAGAATACTGCAAAGATAGCACTTAGAATGCTGAAAATGATGATTCTCTTTTTTTCTCCTCCTTGAAATGAGGATATGGTGTCCTAGGGACAGCAATGAGCTAATTTTACTTTCAACTTAATACCTTGACACTGATTTTGAGAAGCAATCTAGTGTTTGCAGTTTGATTCTGAATTCACATTCTGTAGGAACTCCATTAGAAAAACGAGAGAATTCTGCTTCTCTGTGTGATGCTTAGGCCTCTCAGGATGCCTCTAGAATTTGAAGAGAAATGACTCTTGGCATCTAAGCTGCAGTGAACAGGTGGGAATTGAAAAACTGTGAATGGGCACCTGTGCAAGTATGTAGCTCTAGGCTTTACTTTTATTTCCAAAATCAATATAAATACATACATGCTCATCATCTGAATTTCAGAAAAATAATTGCTTTTGTTTTTTCTTCTTCTTCTTATTGTCTAAAATTTCCTGTTAACACTGTATATCTGTTTAACTTGGAAAGGCAGACCAAATCCTTTTCAACTGAGGTTATAAAAGGTGCAGATGCAGTTATTAAGTAAAATGTTACACACAACCTGCAGAACAATGGGGGAAATCTTTTTTTTTTTGCTACTACGATTCACCGGATTGCTAGCCAACCATTTTGTGTCATTTAAGTTTCTGCAAGTCAGTTCTCGTATTTTGTCATCTTAAAAACTGTTTAGAGAGGTAAAAAAGGTAAAAAAGGTCCTGAATTTAACTTTTGGCAAACTGCAAACAGTAGACTTTTTTTTCAGAAATTGACAACAGAAAAATGTGTTTTAAGATTGTATTTATTTACAATGGGATTTAGTGGATATCTGAAAAAAACTGAAGTGAGATATTAGGGAGATTATTT
>VZTR01004977.1:30554-48766 GCA_013400775.1 Chaetops frenatus
TTTGATAAATGGCAAAATATCAGTTAGTAGAGATACTGGATTTTAGACGTGAATTAATAAGGTAATTGTAACATTTAGTTTCTGGATGGAGAGAAATTCAGCTACTTCTGTCCATGTCATAATTTAGCATTCATAGAGTGTTTACAAGGTAAAAACCTCCTTATGGATACTAATGGTCTTCATTACACTTTCTTAAGGCAGGTAGGTGTTCTGCCAATTAATGGTATAGGACCAATGTATTTTAGACCTAGAAATCTGCTAAGAGTTTGAATTTCGGTATAAATGTGTTTGAAGTTTATAAAGGGCAGACTATATCCCTCAGAATCCAGAATCAGCTCTTACAAGATATGCTTTTATTTTTGAGGAACAAAGATACAGGCTTTCATTCAGAACACTTGAATAACATCATGTCTCTTTGATAACAAAGTCCAGCCAGATGTAGCTTTTCCTGAATAAAAGTGTTGGATACTATAGAGAATATTTTTAAAGGTTCACACCAGAACAGATCTTTAATTTACAAAGATTATATAAGATTTAGCTTCCATTTTTTGTAGAAAGTTATTTACACATGGAAAGAGAGAGCTTGTCTTTCCTGTCTCCACCCTCCTTGGTTGACAGACTCTGCCTCCAGCAAGCAGTTGACAGCAATCAGTTTGTGGATTATTTCTGGAAGGAAAAAGTTTACAGCTTTTCTTCAACAATAAGATTAAAAATAAAGTAGCTGTCATCTATTTCCGTGGCTTAACTAGTTAAAATCATAACCACAAAAATGCCGTATTACTCAGCTAAGCTGTTCACTGCATTTTATACAGTAAGCAGACCTTACTAAAGAAAGGCAGTCAAGCCTTGGAAACAATAGTTTGTAACACAAAATTTTAAAGAATTCGATATTTACTGGAACTTCAGAGTTTATTTATTGTTTCTAGATACACTAATTCTTTAAAATAAGCCTTATGCAGTTATGGCAATGAAATATCTAATTTTGTGACTTTATCATAGGTTAAGGACATATAGGTAATTCTCAGGATTGAAAGAAGTTCATATCTTATAACAGTCAGATTCCTGAACATCTTCCAAACTTGCCTCACATGAATTTTCACAGTACTGTGTTTTCCATTGCACCATTTATAAAGGTAAATACTGTCAAGTGTAAGATGGAAAATAATTTGCAGTTGTCAGCTTTGACACTTTCTAGTGCTAGATTCTTGAGATGTAATATGAAAATAACACTTAAGGGGTTTCTTTTTCTAGATTGCCATAGTCAGAAATCTTTTAGACCTAATCCCCAAACATTAGGCTATTTCAGTCTCACAAAGATATGCCTCTGCTTCCTTTGCACCACATGCTGCCTTTAGTTTATTCTGTAAAAAATAGTTCAATTTACTTAGATGGTGGTTTTTTGGGCTTTTTAGGTCTACTTAATTTACAGAATTTCGTTTTATGGCTTTGATTTTGTTGTGTACTCTCTCAGTAGTTTTGGCAGCCTTTATATCCCTGATTTCCTGGATATGGTATTTTCCCTCCTGTCCCATAGTAGAGTAATGAAATATCCTTATGATGCATAGGCTTTTTTGTGCTTTTAGGGTTTTCTAAATTCAAAATATGCACTGGAGAATGACATGTGCACTGGAGAATGAAGAAGAACAAAAGGCTTGTTATTTTCATACTCTGCTGCATTCTTATCTTAGCACCAAGTTTCTGGATCCTAAAGTAAGATCCGTGCCTGCATACTGCAAACACTCCTGAGAGGTTAGGCCTCTTCAGCAAGTTAGAGAGCTGAACTTCTGTTTTGTTTTCACTCTTTTTTTAATCCACTCTCTGCAAAAGTATGGAAGTTTAAGACAGTTATTTCAGTGGTTAATGACTGCTTTTTATGCTTGTTCTTTATCTCCTGTATCCTGAGACTACAAATAGTGCCAGTGATAGAAAACCGAAGTTTCAAAACTAAATTTATCTTGAAAAGAGAACTGTTAAGATAATTATGCATAGAGCTTTAGAAAATGAAAATAATATAAATCTTCACTAAATAGTCATTACTCAAAGTTAGATAATCTGGTGTTCTGGAAAGAGCACTGTATCATTTTTCTTTTGAATCCTTGTGTGGTCACACTCACAGAACATGGTTCTGTAATACTCCAAGGAATTCTTCTACTTTGCTTCTACAGTGAAGCAGTTTCCTTTAATCAAGTGGAAGCCAATAGAAATACACGAGCATTGAACAGAGCTCTGTGTTGCCTGCTGGGAGATATTTAAATTTGTGCTAGCTTGCACTAGAAGGAAATGCTGTTAAAGCATTTTGTTTTGATTCTGTANCTGCAAGTATTGTTCAGATCAAGATGATTTTGCATTTATCTATAAATGGTTCCTTGCTAAAAAGGCTCAGAAAAAGAACACTAAGATTACAGAGTAATTTTTTTAAAATTATGAATAAAAAAGTATCAGTTGTCTCTGCATATGGTGTATTATATGTGTATTATTATTTTGACACATTTGTTGTCTGCTCAGCCATGTGCTGTTGATCCTAGACCCACAAAATGTGTTAATTTTGCACAGTTATTAATAGCAACAATCTTTTGTTGATTTTCATGTGGATAGTAAGATTAAATATTTTTGCAGTCTTGTTTTAATCTTTTTTATTTTCAACAGGTGGAGCAACCAAAGCATATACTGAGAGTTGTTATACAGGAAGCTTAGGATAAAACTCAGAATTAAGTTTTGAGTTTGTANATAATATCATATAACACTGATTAAGGGAATTAATTGTTCAGCCAATTGTGGAGTACTTGGAATAATGCCATACATGATTTAACATGTTTATTCCTCTACAAGCTGATTATATTACTTTATACTGTAAATAAAAAAAATTGGGATATTCTTATCTTTCTAATTTACTCTTTGTGATCCTNACAGTTATTAATAGCAACAATCTTTTGTTGATTTTCATGTGGATAGTAAGATTAAATATTTTTGCAGTCTTGTTTTAATCTTTTTTATTTTCAACAGGTGGAGCAACCAAAGCATATACTGAGAGTTGTTATACAGGAAGCTTAGGATAAAACTCAGAATTAAGTTTTGAGTTTGTAGCTATTGAATGAGACATTTTCAGTATGAGAATGTGCCTAGTGTACAGTGGTTTAAATATAATGTAGTGTGTAATTGAGATGAATTTGTTCTTAGCACTTTAAAATGTGCTTGTGTAAGGCATGAAGATATTTCAGGTATCAGCATAGGGTTGGTGAGAAACTTTTGGGGGGAATGCACCTGTCCACACAATATTCCATAATATTACCTGAGAAAATGTTGATTATGTTCAGTAGAATTACTGTCTTCCTACTCCTAACTAACTTTAAGAGAACTACAGGTTTCAGAAATCTAAATTTTAGGGCAGAACTTACTATGCTGGCAGCAGGAAATGTGTGTAAGTAGTGGAGTTTGTTTCACCTAACTTAATGGAAAATATTTTCTTTTTTTTTTTAACAAAGAGCTAGGGGAAAACTGCTTTCCTCTTCTACAAATTATCTGAGGAATTTCACTTCCTAAGTGAACTAATTTATTGTACTACTGGAGCTTCAGGAATCCTCAGAATACAAATTCTACCTTCCAGTTAGTTAGATAAGTATCCAAGTATGAAATAATTTCATCTTGACCTTTTAATATCGAACTTATTTAAATTTTGCTGCTGAGTAAATACCTACCTAGCTTTAATACACTCCTGTTTAATGTGGAATGGCTCTGAAAAGTGAAAATTGCCGTCTAATTGTTAAGGTAACAAGGAAAACGTTTTCCCTATTTGAAGTTCTATACATTAGTTTCTATTTATTTAATGTCAAGAGAATGAGTTTAGGAAGGCTGAGTGAAATGGGAGGAGCTATAAATGATTTTTCTCCAAGGTAGCTAGACAATATTTTCAAAGTTAAATTGAAGTAACCATTTTTATTTAAATCTTATTAATTCAATACATATATAACACTTCTCTCTTCTCTCCATTCAGTGTATTTCACTGAATGGCCATTATGTTTCTTAAGAAATTTCTGTACACATAGATCAATATTTTAGGTTTAATTTGGCCTAATATTCCTGACTTTTCTTATATTGATGTGACCTCAGACCCTCTTCCTGGCAAAGGAAGGTGTACTCTGTGTGTTTGAGAGTAGCTACTTCATGTGCTCAAATCACAGATACACATTATTTCCCAGAGAAATTGCAGGCAAGTTAAAAATACTGTTGTACCTTCTAACCAAATAGATTTAATCTGCTGCATGTGAAACTGTTATTTTGGAGAGGCTAGCAGAGAGTAAATAGAATATAATAAAAAAATAAATGTACTGTTCTTTCTGGGGGGAGCAAGGAATATGAAACACATTGAACAATCGGGTGGAAAGATAGATGTTCCTGTTTTAATTCAGTCTAGGTAAGAGGAATGGCTGGGATTAATCTAGTGGTAAATTACTTTCTATCCTACAGTCATAATCTGTGCTTATTGGACTTGTTATTGTGTGGTAATCCAATTTCTCCATGTGACACCAGTGTAAAAGGAAACAGTCTTTGCCTGCAGAGCCCAGTGCCATCTATTTTCCTGCTCATCTCTTTCACTGAGCAGAAAGTGATTGTACACTGCACTGCATTTCTAAGTACAGCCTTCTTTGCCCTTCATTGGATTCTTCATTGGGCACAGAAAACTCAAGAACTGAGTCTGTTTTGATCTACTGGGCTTGACTTTATAGACGGGGCTCAGATTGGCTGTCAGTGGAAAAGCTGAGCTTTCTGCTGTGAATAATCAACAGTTGGCCAGCAGCTGTGTGTGGAAAGGGCTCGACTGAGAGCCTTGTTGTGAAAAGCCAGTGTTTTATCATCCATATAATTGGTGTCTGAAATCCATCTGCAGCCATGTGTTAACAGATCACTCAGGTTAGAAATTAACAATCTTTAGCAGTGATAGCCAATTCCTGCAGAAAACCATGGATGTTACAGGAGTGTGGTAATGCTGTAGTGTTGATGTTGAACCAGCACTAGAAGCCAGGGGGAAGGACAGAGCCTGAAGCCAAGGTTTTAGTCCCAGAAACGTGGCCAAATGGTAGTTAAAATAGATGTCTACCTACCCTGAATGGCTTATTTAGAGAAGAGTGTAGGCTGAATAAAAGAAATTGAAAAATGTCCGTGGTACAAAGGAGAAATTATATCCCTGGCATTATAAAATATAAGATACTCAAAATTAACCTTTAAGTTAATCTTGCATGCTCATCGTACTCAGTTCTTTAACTTTAGAAACTAGAGGGTCTTCACTGTGGCAAATGCTCATCTTTTCCCCTGGACTTCATTTCTGGTCATCTGATAGGAGTTCTGGGTTCAGTCATTTCTGTGGCTACTGTTAGGAAATAACATTTGTTCAGTTTGAATTTCTTGCTATTTACCTTTATCAAGTAACCAGTTCACTTTTATCCTTCTCTTTCTCTTTTAGCTTTGATTTTTTTTCCCCCGAGCATTTTGAATGTTTTTTCATGGAAGAGAGTCTGCATGCCTTATATATCACCCTGCCATTCTAATTCTTAAATTGAAACCTTTGGGTTTATGTTTTTCTATATAATCTTGATGTATATGTTCCCCTCTATCTGTCAACAAGATTAATATGAGAGTATTAACATAGCATGGCACAGGATTGTGTGAGCTAGTTCTTGTCACTCTAGAAAGGACCTCTATTCCTTTCGTGTATTTGAATTTGTTGACAGTGAGAGTAGGTTCTCACCGGAGGATAAATCCATCTCTTTGGAAAGCCAACAAAGAAACAATTTCTTGTAACAGAAGTGCCACAGGGGAGTGGTCACAATTTTCATTGCCCTCATCTTCAGAGTAAAAAGTAGAAATGGATCCAGTCATTTAGTGCAATTCTTGGATACTACAGCCACAGTAGTTGAGTGTAGTTGGATAAGTGGACAGACAGGAAAATAGGCAAAGCACATTTAGTATTTGAATTTGTATTTTAAATATTCACTGAAGAAGCATGGGTCACTATTTTTCCCACTTCTGTAGGATGACAGAATAATTTAAACTCTATTTCTAACAATGCTAACTGAAGCTGGTTAGCTACTGTCTTTGGTTTAAGAAGCATCAGAACAAAAATATGTCACTCAGTAAAATAGTAATACATGTAGCTGAGAAATAATTCTTAGCAGACATGAGAAAATGGCCCAGAAGTGAAAAATTAGCCAAACGCTCATGACCTTGTGTAAATGACTACTTGAAGTGGGAATTCAGACACTGCTTTGTGAGAGCTTTTAAATGGAATGGTAGATGAAGGGAAATAGTAAGGAACAGAAAACTCTTGCTTGCTCATGATTTGTTGTGCTAAGAAAAGCAGAACTTTAACTCTGTAAATAAGCAAGATTGCACCAGACACCAAGTTCCATCATCTGTTTCTTTTCTTAATCAGAAAAAACTTAGAGAACTCTGTAATTTTATGTAGCTGTCTAGGTCAGCTGTTGTTGATTCCACCTTTATCAAGAACCAACTCTTTTCATGCTAAAATAATCACTATAAGAATGGAAAAGACAGATTCATCATACTTTGAATCATTCCATCTCTGATCTGTGTAATTGGCCCAATGGATTGCTAGAGAACTTCAGTTTTCTCATTTCTTTTTTTTTAGAGTACCGGGAGCACTTTAGTCTTCTAGCTGGGGAAGCAGTTATTAAATCTGCACAGTGCACTCTAACTCACTTTGGAAATACTTGCACCTACTTCCACTGAAATGTCTGAGAAGCCAGACAGGGTATTGGGTGAAGAGAGGCCTGAGCACACTTCTTGCCCCTGACTTGTTAAACAACTCTTGAACAACAAGAACTATAAATGTGGAAACCAAACCGTGTCATATTGAAATTGGGAAGAGATTAATTCTAGAACAGAATGTTGATTTTTTTAATGTTGTGGGTAATACAGTTTTTTTAATCTAGACTTTCTTAAAAGTTCGAGAACCTGTAATCTGCAGCATATGCAGGGTGCAAGATAATAGAGTATCAAAATTGTTATTTCCTGCACCATTTTGTCTCTTTCTGTATGTGTAAAACTTCGTACAGAATTAGCATGTAACATCTCTTTCTTTTACCAACCTCTGCTTTAAGACCCTTTTTCTTATTCCCATACAGTGTGTTATTTGTGTGTATTTTTAGAACACAGATAATAGGTGTTTTGGTTGGATTTTTTTGTTGTTGTTTTTTTATTTAACAGTGGTAGAGCTAGTTCCAACCTTATTCTGTTCCTTTAAAATGAATTTTGAATACTTCAGTCATGGATTATTGGCTCATACAATAAATTCAGGTTGGAAGATACCTCAGGAGGTATCTTGGTCCAGCTCTCTGCTCAAAAACTGTTGAAGTCAGGCTGGATTACTCAGGGTTTTCCCAGTGTGGTCTGGAAAAGATCTAAGGACAGAGGCAGTACCACCTCCTGGGGCCATCTGTTCCCGTGCCTGACTGTGCTGGGAGAAAAAGGCATTTCTTTATAGGCAGCTGGGATCTTGTGTCCCAGCTTATATCTGTTGTCTTGTGTCCTCCCACCAAGCAACACTGTGAAGAGCCTGACTAAGCTCTTGTGGTGACTTCATTCTTGGGCAAGTTCTTTTGTTGTTAGCAGGAGTTTTATAGATGTTAAAGTACTCTGCCTTACTTAGATTAGTTTCCTTTTTTGTGGTTCTGATACCAAAAAGGTATTGGAAGCAATTTGTCCTGTGTGTAATCTTTGTCAAAGATGTGGGTGCCTAAAGAGAAGGCTCAGAAAGACCTTACTAGTGTTCATTAATATCCAACTGGAGAGTGCAAAGAAGATGAACCCCTACTCTTGTCAGTGGTGCCCAGTGGCAGAAGAAGAGATAATGGGCAAGTGAATTCCATATGAACATAAGAAAAGGTTTTTTACTATAAGGGAGGTTTGGAGCAGAAGTGTTTGGATTTGGGTTTGGTTTATTCATTATTATCTGGAAATAATAAAAAACATGTCATGTAGAAGTAAGTTTTGCATGATGATGGAAAGATGAAATGAGATGCAAGTTAAAGGGAGCCAACTGAACAATAGCTAAAATACTTTTGTAAGAAACAATTGTTTTTAATGCTATGTTCTTAATTGCCTTTTATTCAGAGGCAAATATCTGCTGAAATGAGAATAAAATATCTTGATGTTCTTTTTTCCGTCTGTGAAGCCAATGGGTCTATTTGCTTCTGTAATATTAAGCATTTTAGTGAAAGTTGTGGGTTATGTCTCCAATCAGTTCCTATTGTTCCAGTAAGAAAAAAAAAGGCAAAGTAATCTGACTCACTGTATAACAACAACAACAAAAAAAGTTTTTGGGTTTTATTATCTCAGATTTTATAAAGCAAATAAAGTTAGTAGAAATTTATTGTGCTAGGTGTACAAACCAGAACAAACTTGTTGTTTGTTTGTTTTTTTTTTTAAGATAACTGTCTGAATTAAATTTTCCAGAGGACAAACTTGAAAATTTCTAGAGGCATTTTAAGATTTATGGCTTGTAACTGGAGATATTCAGAATTACAGATTATTAGCTAAATTGAAAAATAGTGTCTATTGAGGGATTGCCAAACATTTCTGAGACAGTATTTAAGACCTTTATTTGCAGATAAGTATGTGCACTGAAATATCAGCATTGCTTTCTTATTAGGGAAAGTAAACTTGGGCAGTTGTATCTCATGCAACAATCTCATGTATCTCTCCAGGATCATTTGGAGCTGATGATGCCAAGGGCCATATTCAGGTAATACAATTCAGAATGTTGAAGTTAGCCAGTCAGACAAAGCTGTTTCTATCATGTAAATATGCACACATCCCTCTTCATGCCCTATAATTTTGGCACATAATAAAGCTAAAATTAGGATTCTAGATTCTCCAAAGCCAGTGGTGGATTCAGAGACTAATTCAGCTGTCTAAGATAGGAACACAATCCGCATTGATTTCACAAATGATCCTCATTTCAAGCAAACTTAAAGAGCAACTATTTAATTAAAATACATCTTTAGGGGATAGGGTATGTTCATTCTATCTCCATCTTCACCTGACTCCTCCCTTCACATAACTTGGAAAGGAAAATCGTTTTCAGTAGACTGTTCTCCTTATTTTAGTGTTTGCTTGGTTTTTTTAAAACATGATCTTTTTTTTAATCTCACATATCAACTGTTCCTGTCTCTTGTACTAGTAGATAAAACACCTGAGTGTAAGATTGAAAATTGTTTCATTGAGGATTGATCCCTGTGCCACCCAAAATGGTGTTCTTAGCTATTGTCATCTAAGAAGCCTAAAAAGAGAATCTATGTGAATATTTTCTTTTTTCTGCAGCTGTTCCATATTATTTTCTGGCTAATTAAAATATATAGAAAATTGGTTGTGTGTCACTAGCAATTTTGTCCTAAGGCAAAGCTCTGTTTAAGAAATACTCCTTGAGACTAGCTTTCCTCTGCTTGGAGATCACTTCCCTGCCTGTGAAGTAGTCCTAAGGAAACTCAGTAATTCAATATAAATGCATCAGCAGTAGAGAGAAAACCACACACTGAGATTTTTCTTATCATCTCATGTCTGTCATGGAAGTTTTCAAGCAAAGATTGTCAGGCTTCTATTTTTGCATTAGAAAATATGTCTCCAGTAGATTGGATGGCAGGGTTTTATAAGGACTTTATTTTAGAATAGTGAAAACTTGAAACAAAAATTCCCTTTCTAAAGCTAAACCCCTAATCCTTCCAAAGTGGCACCTAATCCACCAGTACCATTAAGAATTAAATCTCTGCTCTGGTTTTCTCCTTGGGTAATAAAACCCCAAGAAATAAATCAGTGTGCTTGTCCTGTATGCTTCCATTGCCAAATAGTATTTATAGAACAGGTTGGGTTGATAGGGACGTTACTCCCTGCAGGGACACCTTCCACTAAACCAGGCTGCTCAAAGCACCACCCAGCCTTGAACTCTGCCAGGGATGGGGCATTCACAGCTGCTCTGGGCAACCTGTGCCACTGCCTCACCACTGGCAAAGCGAGGCATTTCTTCCAAATGTCCAATAGAGATCTACCCTCTGTCAGTTTAAAGCCTTTCCCCCTTGTCCTGTCACTGCAAGCCCTTGTAAAAAGTCCCTCTCCAGCTCTCTTGCAGGCCCCTTTAGGTACAGCAAAGTGCTATAATGTCTCCCCAAAGTCTTCTCTTCTCCTGAGCAGCCCCAGTTCTCAGCCTGATTTCTCAGCCTGTATGTGTATGTCTAGCACTCAGTGATACCTGGGTCAACTCCACATTGTCTTCACAATTGCTTAGATAAATTTTCTCTATGGCAATACTCTTCAGTTTTACTGAAAGTTCTAAAAATGAGGCACTGCATGTTTCAATAGCCTACATCATATTTTAGCTATGAAATTCATGGTTAGAAGGGTCTACCTTTGGAGATTTAGACACTTACAGAGGCATCAGAGTCTGTACCTGGAGTGATCTGTTTTTTTTAAGAGTATAAGCAATCTTTGAGTAAGAACAAGTCCTGCTCAGAAGCATTTCTGGTACTATCAGGTTTTCTCTTTCAACCATTAAAGTGATAATTATTCTCTCAAAGAGAAGATTGCCTTCAGATTTTAAAAGCATTCTTTTAGTTGAAAGTGAATTTTCATTTTTGTGTGTCTTCTCTTACTATCAATCTACAGCGACTGTGTTAGGTAAGTTTTTTTGCCTGTATTGATAAACTTTGCCAAGAAATCCCTTGTGATCATTTCACTTACTAAGTTTTAAAGCTTTGCTGTCCTGGGATTAAATGTAAATTGAAATGAAGTTTTGTTGAGGCTTCTTGTTTTTGATGCATTTACCAGAAACTGAACTGCAAAGGCAAATGAGGTTTTAGAGACAGATAAACATAGAGGTAGATTTCTAGAGGAAATATCTTTAGCCCAAATTTGAATTTCTGCATTTCTAAAAGGTTTTTGTTGATATGTGATTATTGTAATTGTTTTTTCAAAGAGAGAAGAAAAAGATACGTTCTGCACCCTAAAGTCACTTCTGTGGAAACCCTTTCACATCTTTCTTTCAATTTTGTTGTGTAAACATATTTTAAAAAAAACAACCTAGCAAAGAAAAAAATCCATGAGTAGAAAAAAACCCCATTAATTCAGTTTTCCCTGTCTCCTATCATCTGGCTTAATTATTATTATACTTGCAACTAGGTCTAAAGAATGCTTTAATTCTATCTCATCACTTTAAAAATATCAAATTCAAAGTCTCTTCTTAAGAAATTTTTTCTTTTTTATTTTAGGATTTGTTTTCAGGAAAGCTGAAGAAAAATACACTTATAAACTCATATTATAGATGTATCTTCCTTCTTATTAACACTGTGTAAAGTTTTGTCACATTGCCTTCTGTTTCAAATAGATTATAATTTTTTTTTAATATATTGCTTTTAGTTCAGCCCTCTTTTCCTCAGGTTGTCTTTTTGGGACACTGGATGCAGCTTCAGACAACACCTTTTGCCATTTGATTATTGGTACCAGACCAGTGAAACTGAAAATGGATTTCTAAAAATGAAAATCAGGAAGGACAGTGTAGAGCACAGATATAAAGTACTACAGAGCACCTAGTAGTTGCTGATGTTTATGTGCTTGAGCAGTTGGTGGTGCTTAAAAGTGACACAGCACATAGAGATTTATCAGATTGATAACCATGAGTCCCACAGACATGCTCTGGGCTAACAGAGACATGGTAAAGGCTTGTCAGGAATGAAGTGCTGTGGCTGTAATTGTGCAGACAGTGATCCCTACCAGTTCTACAAGTAAATAAACATATAACCTTCCTATGATGAAGCTAGATGCAATGTACTTATGCTCTTTCCCTTGTCTGATAAATAGAAATTTAAAAATACTCTGAAATTTTGGGATTTATTCTTTATTCTTCAGAAAAATGACCTACATTAAAGGTGTCAAAAGCACATCAGTTTTCTGAGCTGCTTCATGAAGTGATCTATTTTGAAATACAGGACTTAGAGAAAGGCAACAATTTATAACTTCAGGCAGCTAGCTAATTTTGAATAAAAACGTTGCTGCTAAAATGATTTAGTATCAGTGGTGGTAAAGAGCAGGGCTTATTGTGTCAATAAACAAGGCTACCCTTCAGATGCTACAGTGTAATTTTATATTTATATTTATATTTATATTTATATTTATATTTATATTTACACCTTCACTTACCAACTTTCAAATTAAAATCTAGTTGATAGAACTTGATGGATACATTTGTTTCACTACAGACTGAAGTGTTTTGCAGTGGCTCAGTGCAGGCCTAGCAAAAAGGTTACATGTTCTTTAATTGCACAGTCTTCAGTCCCAATCTACACGTTTTCTTTTTCTTGTTTTCCTCCGATCTATGGTGACCTGTACAGATACTGCTGTGGCACAAGTGAAATTAAAGGGTCGTTATTATGGATTATAATAAATTTATGAAGCAACAATAATTAAAAACATTGACTCTTGTTATTATAGAGCAACAAGAGTCAATATTTTTAATTATTAGTATCTTCATCACACCTGTACCTCTTTTTTGTTGCTTTGAACCCCTGAAGATGTGCCACAGAACAGATTATATGCTATAGCTATTTTTAGTGGAGTTACCCATATTGCACATTGTTAGAGTTGTAGAATATTGTACTTTTAATGTGTCAGATGTAGAGGTTTTTCAACTGTTCTAAGAAACTTCTGAGGCTTTTACCTATTCTCATAACTTTGATCTCTGATTAGATATAAATAATACTAAGTTGTTTTCTGAAATTCTTGCTGCTTTATAGTTGTTTCTAAGAGAATCAAAGACTAGAATGAAATTGATATTCTTATAGCTTAATTTAAATATTGTTTTACTGTGGAATGCTAAGCATAACCTTCATGATCAGAGTGTGCATATGAATCAACTCATTATTAAACTGCAGGAAAGACCCTGCACACACAGGGATTCATGTGTAGGATGCATTGAAGATGCTGCTGCTGCAGTTCGCAGCTTGTTGGAAGAAGACATGGCAATTTCTCGTGTATCTGCCCATGCTGCTGTGATTGTAGCTCTGACCCCTAGAGGGCCATTTTGTTTATAAGCTGGATCTTACACTAGCAGAAGATGTCAGCTGTCAATGAGCCCTGATGTAGTTGGGAAGTGTAATCCCAAGCTCTCCCCAGAGGCAATGTTTTCTGAGAGCTATAAAAAAAAGAAGTCTTGAATTACTAAAATTGAGATGTTTAGGGGTTTTTTTTAATAATTTTGCTTTTATGCTCATTATTAATACTTCTTGTCTTTTACATAGCAGTTGGTTTTGGATTTTGTTGAGTCTGGAATTTTGGCGGGGGGGGGGAGTTGTTTGGGTTTTCCTAATGTTCTGGAGAGGTTCCATATTTACTCAAATACAAGGAATGCCACATCTTCAGGGCAGATACAGGACAAAGTAAGACCTAAAGACAACCTGTGTTCGATTATTTCTGTGCTAATGAATACAAAGATGGTAATTTAAAACTACCTGTAAAAACTTTTCCTGTTTAATTATATTCAGTTTCTGAGAATGCCTATAGTGACCATTTAGCAGTGTCCAAGTAAGTTCATGTTGAGCATTGGGCTCTTCTTAATATTCAAGTGTTTGATTTATTAAATTTTGGATTGACTCTTACTTGGATTAGGTGATCTAAACTTCTTAAAACTTCCTTTCTACTTCTTTCAGGGAAAATTCAGGGAAAGAGAAGGTGGTTCTTTGATATCTGTTTCTTCTTCCTTTTCTTTTTCTTAATTATATTTCTGCAACCATCTGTTCTTTTTGATCTAGTTTGATGCCAGAAAGTTCTTACTCAGGGCAAAACTAGCTTCACAGACAATACTGTGTCATCCTTGCATCATCATAAACAGAATTGGATTTTTGCACAGGAGTAACATTTGCACAAAAGTCTCCAACTGGAAAAAAAAAAATAGTACTGGTGGCTTTCTTGTGACCTTTTTTCCGTTGAAGTATTTCTTAAAAGCATGCTTAGTAAGATCCTGATATTTAATAAGTAGCAGTTGATGTTGAAAGAAGCTCCAAGACTTTTTATTCTTTGTTCTCCAATACAGAATTCAATGTGCGAGGCTGCTCATGCACTGACAGCACTGCCTGCTGTGACATTTTCGGATTATTAGTGATTATTGGCAGCTTTTTACAAGTATTCCACAGCAGAAAATATTTCATTATAGGTGCAGCTAAAATCTCAGTCAAGACCTGCATTTCAAAGAATAGATTCCAATTAAGTGATAAAAAACAAACCACAGCACACATAAACCAATACAAGAAAAACAGGAAAATTATCAGGACCAGGGGATGAATTTTCAGTACAACATAATGAAATTGAAATTTAAAGGCTTTCTATCTCTTTGGACTACTTTAATTAAAATTTTTGGTAGTTTGTTTTTCTAATGTATTTTTCACTGTGCCTCAATTTCAATTCTTTATTTAGCTTTATTGTGTATTATCTCCAGAGAGTTTAATAGCTCAACCTCATTTGCCATTAAGAAACTAAAAGAAANCTACCTATCCAAGGAAATTTTAGTTTGTTTCAAATAAAGAAGGATTTCAAAATAAAGTCTGTGTAATTTTCTAAGTATTTTCCTCAAAAGCAAGTTTGCAATAACACTATCAGGTGTTTTCCCAGGAGAAGTTTATTGCAGAACTTATGTTGAGCAGAGTAGACACGAACAGCACTGCAGTGTCCAGGCAGGAGAGCTCCTGCCCCCCTGCAATACTCACAGGGACATCCCTGCTCACAGTGACAGGGACACCACAGTCACCACCCAAAATCTGCCTGCTCTGGCCTGGGGGCTCCTCTGCCTGCCTTGGTTCCTCACCAGGAACATTCCTCTTGGAACACTACAAAATTGCAAAAGGCACATTTTTTTAAATTGCATCAAATGTCCATTTTTAGAAAAGATTAATACAAAGCATAGGTGGACAAGCACTGAAAAGTTGCAATTGCAAACTAGATATAAATAAACGTTTATTGTATTTTATTTAAAGAATTTGAGCATGGCTTGTAAATGCTCAAAAATGTGCTTGGATGTGATAGTGCTCCTTGTGGAGTGGGTCTTTGCTCTGTGGGAAGAGGCCTTTCAGTCACCTCCAGTAGTTGCACTAATGCTTTTGCCATCTTAAAGTTTCTCTCAGAAAAGTTCACTTTTACTGGTGTGTTCTATTTCATTACAAGATTTGGTTACCAGCCACTCCAGATTTGTCCTCCCTGCACACAAAGGGCATAACAAAACAGTGAGATGGCAAGGAAACTCACATTTTAGGGGTTATTTGATTTATTCTATTGCAATATGTCTTGGAATTCAAGCCTGGGGCCACTGGGTGGGGCTGTACAAATGCCAAAGACTTCTGCCTACGAGTTTGTAATGCAAGCGTGAGCTAAGACACAGCACATGGGTACAAAGAAGGAGGAGTAATAAAGGGCATCAATAAGATGTTAGATGATAATCATTCAGCAAAGAAGCAACTGGCTTTTGAAGGTCAAGGAAGCAAAGAATTTGAAACAGAGCAATAAAGTGGCTTTGCTGATACTTTCTAGGGTGTTCTGTGTGCAGAAGAGCACCAAATTTGCAATCCTCCTGCAAGAAAAGCAATGGACAACAGACATAAAGTACAACTGGATGAGGAAAGATGTCAACAGAAAAGGATAGATTATGAACCACTGAAGAAAATGAGGAGAAGCAGAAGACTATGCAGATATTTGGCCTATATTGTGATAGCTTCAAATCCTTTTAATTTTCCTTCTCTTAGAGAATTATGTTGTAGAACATCGGGGTTAAAGCATTCATCCTACATAGAGTATGCTCTAGTTTATCAGGAAAGTTGCATATTAATCTGACAAAGTAATTTCTGTTATCTTTCAGTACCAGTAAGAACAGAATTCAAACAATTTAAAGATTGGAGTCTTCTGAGAATACATCTGGTTCTTTCCTTTTGTGTGTCAGGTTGTTGAAAATTTCACTCTGAATGGCTGCTGCCATGCTTAATTAGCAGGCAGATCATAAGTGAAACTGCTTCTACACCAACTGTGACCAGCAGGTATTGACAAGAAAGTCATGTAAACTCTGCACACAACTGCTGGTGTGCTTAAACCAGCAGAAAAATATGTTCACTTCAGTGTCCCTGGGGCATTTATCTCTGTATTAGACAGCAGATTTTATGGAAACGTGAGCACAGGGCTCGTGAACTTGCAAAAATCTATAATGTTCCAGCTTTTTGAAAAAGTCCCTATACACGCATTGGTAGAATGTTGTCAATATTTAACTCAGTAAGTTCAAAACTTTTCTTTTAGAGGATATAAAATCAAAACAGATTGTCTATTTTTCCACTTTTCAAAATTGTTTTTGATCTATTTTTTTACTTTTTCTTCCAGATATTGGGACTAAAGCCCATAACTGCAAGATCTTTTGCTCTCTACCACCATGAAAATTTTAATTTGTCTAGTACAATTATTCTCATAAAGGAGAAAAAAATACAAATTGGGGGGGAAAAGTAAGAAGTCTTGGTTAATGAGTATTAAATTCTGGAAAGAGCTGTTGCCCTTGCAAGTAAAATCTTGCTGGGTTTTATGTTGTTAGGAGAGAATTAATTCTTCATCCTTATTGCAACCAACAGGGATTCTCAGCTCCTGCTTATGAATAAACTGTAAAATTGATCCTTCAGTGCAAGTCAGGATTCAGACAGGTGTCAAGAGCCATCTGGCTTGGTATGACCATAGAGTCTTCATTTGTAAAGGTGCTAATTTCTTTATCATTAGAACCTTTGGCTTCAACAGACCTAGACACCTGGGAATACTTTACATTAGAAATTAGTATTAAACACCATGGGGGATGTGTGTGTATATTTATATGTATGTACATGGATATGTGTGTCCTTCTGTATCAAAATAATATGAAAATAAGATCAATTTATTCAAAATATACTAGTGGAGAATTGGAGAATTCAATGCCTTTGTACCTTGATTAGTTGTGAAATTCTCTGAAATTTACAAATTTAAGAGCACTTGTGGTCAGTTATACAGAATTTCTCTTTTTATATAAGTAGAAACCAACATAATTTTGTATGCTTAGTCACAGAGATATATGTACATGTAGTCATTATCTGCATGAATTTAAGAGCACCATATGGTGGATTGAAACTGGAAAGAAATAATCTTGCAGACCACTGTCAGAAAGGACTTTTGCTATCTTGAATAATAGCTGCAATTTTTAACAATATTTTTGTAGATTGCCTAAGGAAGCAATGGGTTTTCCATCGCTGGAAGTTTTATAAGATCAGGTTATACAAATATTTGTCAAGAATGGTTTCAGTATAGTTGATGGAGCCTTGGGGCAGAGTGGCCAAGTGACCTCTTGAGGTTCCTTCCACCTCAGTGTTCTGTGACTCTGTGGCATTGTGATGCCACATGTTGTAGATACTTATATGGAAGTTACCCACTTAGAGAAGTTTATTTGTACTACTTTATCCCACTCCCATTTCTTATGGTTGGGGGATTTATGTGTATAAGTAGAAAAGAAAGGAGAGGGATTGCTAATTAGTTATGGAAGTTTTTGCTGTTTACTTGGATTATGCATTTTGAGATCTACCTTGAGACTAAATGAAAGGAGGACATAAAAGCAAAGCAGCACAGATCAAGACTTGGAATTTTGTAAAGCAATCTTATTTAAATGATGGTATGTTTAGCAGAGTTATTAGCCTTTACTAACAGGTGATACAAGTCACTTGCTATTTCAGATGTTCTGTGCAGTTCAAAATGTACATTTGTAGCTCTCACTGTCTGTTGTCAACAGGATTGAAATTGTCTTGTTGATGGAATGAGGGTACAGTTACCTTCAGAACTCTTCAAAACTATAGATGCCAACAGATGGCAACAACAATATTCATGCCTCTGCAGCTATGCCTGCAATTTATTATCAACTTCCCAATCTCAAAAATTGAAATCCCAAGGGAGGTGTTAATTAAACTGGAGTTGAAACAGTATACTGGGTATACAGAAATATATAACTATATAGAAAATATAGTTATATTAAATACATATTAAATATATAGTTATATAAAATACAGAAAATAAATATAATAATATAACTATATAGAAAACCTGGGTAAGGAGGAGAAGACACAAGTGTTACTCTTGAAGTGGTCTGGTCTAATAATGGCAAATTAGATCTCAATCAA
>VZTR01004977.1:56270-66556 GCA_013400775.1 Chaetops frenatus
CAAAATCAAGGTCAGACTGTATGTTCTAATTGTATATTTCCCAGTCTTTACTAAATTAGTGAAAGACAAGTTGGGCTTTGAGAGGTAAGAGTGGAAACTATGGTCATTTAGTCAGAAATGGAGATTTTTTTTTCTCTCTCCCTCTTTCCACAGACCTCAATAAACAAAGGCGTCCAAATGCAGATAAAACTATTTAGACTTTATTTATATGAAAGTTCTTTGAAAAGTATCTTTAGCAAGTTGCTACATATTTCTATATGATATATCTCCTTGTTAATATGAAGCTAGAAATGCAGTTTTCTCAAATTGATCTCTGTTTCACCTGGAGCTCTTGTAAAATCTACTTTTATAGTGGGTTTCTTTCTATAAGAAATTTAATACTCTATTTTGAAATATGACTTTAAATATATTTTTTCTTTGTTGGTGGTTGCTTTCTTTTTTTTGTGTTACATAGATCTGAAGTAATGTTTAGAGACAATGAAAATCCTAGATTAACTGTGCATTGTTCTGAGGTTATAACTTTGTCAGTTTTAATTTTGTTGCCTTTTAGTTTCTCTGAAATGTGTTTTGTTAACTTGTGAGGGAACAAGCAAACGTTATCTTAATTCACTTATCTAATGCAACAGTCGAAGTACAGACTCTGCATTTTTTTACTATCTCCTTGTATCGACAAATTATTTATGCTTGCAATCTTTTGTTGACAGCCACCTCTGAACTCCCTCCTCTTTTTGAGAGTGATTGACCAGAGTGAAACACATTGTTCTGGTCACTCTGAACCATTAGTTTTCCAAAATACATTAAAATTGTACTGTCATTTTCTCTTCCTGCTTCTGCATAGTAATAATATCCTGGCCTTTGTCCACTGCTCTGCACCCAGCTGAAGTTTTCATTGAGATTTTTAAGTGCTTCACAAAGGATCCTAAGGGTAGGGCTTTCCATGAAGTCTAAGGGATCTAGGTGTCCATCTCTAGTCTGAAATTCAAATTTCAAATGCATCAGTAACTGAAGCCCCTTGGACTCTGAAACTCTCAGCCAGTATCTTTTCCTAAAGAGATGTGTGGTGCAAGGTTGTGAATTACCTGGATGCTGAGGATTTCCTGTGAATTCCGAGACTTTGCTTTCTGAGTTACTTTTTTAATCCACATTGAATCCTTGCTTTTTTACCCTGAAACTAGGAGTGAAGTACTTCATCAGAAGGCAAATAAACTTTGTCAATCTGTTTTTTACCCCATGCTATTTAGCTTGCAAGACTGATTGAATCTAAAAGAAGTATAAAAATTTTGCTCAGCAAAATAGGATATGTATTTGTTCATGTGGGATGGAGGTATAATCCAAATAAATTTATTCAATTTTAGTATATCATCGCTCCTTTCCATTTTCTCACTAATTTCAATGCAATTTCTCTCCATTTGCATCAATGACTGTGATATTTTTAGTATTGTTCATAGGTTTAAAATATCTTTCAACATGTGGGTTGATATTGCTTGGTAGTTTTTCAGCTCTGTAATTTAAAATCCCTCCAGAACACCTGGATGTATTTCTAAACATGCATAATAATTTTGTCTTTTATTGTTCAGCTGTAGCAATGCAACTCAGCATTTCAATCTTAAGTAATTAATTTCATGGCTTCCTCCATTTTTCTATCACCTGAACATTCAAGGTGTTTGAATTTGCCTTTGTACTATCACTGCAAGGTGAGGAATACCATTCTGAAAAGCACAAGATGAGGAAGAGAGGAGAATGTTTCAAAATTTCCATAACTTTGCTTCTAAGTAAATAATTGTATGACTGACTTCAGTGGGACTAGAATGAAACCAGTGTAAATGGTTCTGAAAAATTTCACTCTCAAGGCTTTTCTTCAATTGAAATTCCTGTGAGAAAGCTGAGGTGTGAATTACAAAACACATTAGCTGCTGGGCATTAACTCCCCATGCCAATAAACACTTTGAGTGAGTTGCTGTATTTGGAAAGCATGTAATCAACTGTAAATTCAAACTCCATCTCACTTGTTATGGCATAACTGGACAAGCTATGTTTGATACAGTCCCCACAAATAAAATGTGAAACCTGAACTCCAATTAATTCAATTTCCACTTGAATCTACCACAATATCATGTTTAACCACTTTTGCTTCCCTTTGTACCTGCATTATAATAGAATCTAAATTTTCTTGGGGTTTGATATGTTGTAACAAATCTAAATTCTTCTGCACCTGAACATTTGATCCTGAACATGTTTCCAGTGTACACATATTTGTCTATTTGCAATGCACTTTTATAATCTACATTTACCAGCATTGGCTGCATTGCTCATAAACCCAAGTAATTTAAATTCTTTAATCTGCCTATATTATTTTATTTTACTGTCTGTTCTTTATTTTGCTGTGTGATATATATGTGTGTGTGTGTGTTTGCCCAAGTATAGAACATAACTTTGCTCACTAAAATTATTTATAACAGGTTTTCTCCTACAAATGCTTAATTTTTCGCTCTTCATCAACTTCCCTTGCTTTCTCCACTCCTCTTTCACTACTGGCTTTGTGGTCCTTTTAGTAGAAGATGGTTATGTGATATAATTTAAAGTACTTCACATTCAATTTCTTTTGCCTACTCATACCTACACAGCAGATCATGATGTTTTATGAAATAGGTTGGACTTTATGATTTATTTCTCCTGGTACTTTTATATTTGACTGAAATATTTCGAGACTCTGAATGACACTTATATCAGCTATATTTTTTAAAATGTCAGAGGAAATAGCTTTATTTTATTATTTTTTGACATGCCATGCCCTTTTTTCTTCTATAATTTTGATAAGTTCCATAGTATAGTAGTCAAGACTCTTCCACATTTGGTGGTAATAGGAGGTAATTGAAACTCTTATTTCTCACATGGTGACATTTTAATATTGTTTGATTCCAGCATCTTGAGTCTGATCTCAAAAATTTGCTATGAATTGTTGATTCTCTATAAACTCAAAGTCACTTTCTCTTTTGACTGTAATTCTTCTTAAGGTATCAGTAGTTGTAATAACTTTCCAAGTACATCCATATCACCTCCCTGGACAAAAAACATTCCAGAAGAAATTTAACCTTCTCTTAATATTAATGTTCTTTTTGCTTAAAATTAATAGATGCCATTAAGAATAAGTGGGACATGAGTGTGAAAATATTTTAGGTAAGAAATGTCAAACTACAAATCTAAGATGAAAATTCGGCATTAAAATGTGAATTAATATATACAATTTATAGTTTGTAGAAGAAATACTGTCCTCCCTTGAAAGGAAAATCTATTGCCATTGCTTTAAAACAGAGCTGGCATCAATAACCAGTAGCTTACACTGTGTGCTTGCACTACCTTTTTTAGTATGCTATAAACAGAAAGAACTATTCCATATTTTACTATTACAAATTAAATTTCAAATCCAGATTTATTTTCTCCTGTGAGCACATATTTAAGGCAAGAGAAATGAAAAATCATAATCCAAATGCAGGAAAAAAATCCTTTATTGTCACAGAATTAAACACGATGTTGCTTTAAATAGAAGCACACATTTTTTACGAACTGGCCTCAGGGGCAATAGCGTTATGACTGTTTTCAGACCATTATACGTGGCAATTGCCAAACACTGAGGTACTAAACCCTGAGAGCAGGAGAATGGATAAGTTGTCTAAGTAAATTGAGGATTCCACCAGTAATGCTCTTTCCCGAGCTAAATTTCATATTAAACTTTCTGAACTACTATGTGGATGTGAGGCTTTTTCAAAATGTTAAAATTCTTATGAAATGGTACAAGGTTTGGACACATCATCAGCTGTAGAGAGGGAGGCTGCAAATGTCTGCTAGACAATCTTTACACATACTGGTATATGTTTCTTCCATGTTGCTGAGTTGGAAAATTGCTGTATCACTGCCTGAAAACAGGAAACATTCCGTGGAGTTCCCAGCCATCCTAAAATGCAAAAAAATACTCAAGTGCTTAATACCTTTTAAAACTGCATCACAATTTATATAGTGAATTAAGATTCCTTAGTCTTAGCTTCATTGCTGTCCAACTCCACCTCCATTTTATTAAAGGACTGAACTGCTATTCACTATCAAAAATGGCAGCAGAACCTTGTTCTGATTTTACATGGTTTTAGGCGGTCTGATTTGAAAGTTTTGGTTTGGTGCTTCACTTTCTGTTTTTTATCCATGAATCCCACTGGAGTTGCAAATTAACTGGTATTCTCATGTTGATATTAGTTCTTCAAAATGTTTAAAGTACCTGCTAAGACACCAATGAAGGATGTGGCAGAAAAATTACTAATAATATCCTGTTAACACTCCAAAAACCCAGAATGCATTCACAAGAGGAAAAATGTAGTCAGAAGTAAAAGGTACAGTGAGATAATTATTTTCTTTAAAATTGCACCATCCATAGGGACTGCTGAGGGTATCCATGGGGCAAAGAAACAAGGATCAGGATGCACAAGATGTGTATTTTATGTTTAAAACCACCACATATTCACCTACGTCTTTGCTTTATATAACAGTATGTTATTGGTAATGGAGAACAGGGAAAAGAGAAAAGAGTACTGAGGCTCAACTTTTCTTTTTTTAAATTTCCTGAGAAAAAAAAATTAAGTGGACTAGAGCAATATTGAATATGCAGATCATAAGCTGTATAGCAGGAAGAAAAAATTAATTGCAGCTAGACAATGGGAATGAAGGATCACAAATTTGATCACTTCCTCCTACAGAAAAAGTAAAGTTCTTTTGCCATAACAAAATTTTGTGCTTTGAGGGTTTTTTCTCTTTTATTTGGGAAGGAAGAAGACTGAGAGGAAGAGGGAGAATGTAAGATAATGGAGGTACCTTACTCCCCTATGCTGTGTTGAAGTCCTTGGGGAAATGTCCAGTTGTTGTGGCACTGTGAGACCAATCTGCTGTGATGCTGCATCTGCTTGAGCCGCTGAAATCAGGGGATTTAGAATCAATTAAAATACATGTGTTGTACAGCCTACCCAGACTTAAGAAAATGGCTTTGAACATTCTAACTCTTTATTGCTCTAAGTAATATGCATTTAATTATGAGAATATATCAGAGCTCTTCCTTACCTCTGCCTCTTTCTCTGGTATAGGTGTTCCTTGAACCTTACCAACTCCCTGAATACTGATAAGACCATTTGGATTTAAGGAGAAAAATATGAAAAGGTCATTATAAAATACCTAGGTGCGATGGATGTTTTCCAAATTGACACTACAATTTCAAATAAAAAATTACTACTAATAAATTTTATTATCATAAACAGCAAACAAAATATTTTAATCTGAGAGCTAGTCTTACCATGCCCTTATTTTGACTCTAGCCACATTTATTGTAGCTCTTTCTAGTCAGAGTCTCTGATGTGACAAACCCTCACCATTTGTCACAAGTCTCACAAATTTGAAGTCTTAAAGTCCACATCCTGAATGTATGTGATGGCTCCTAAATATGATTTTATCTTAAAGACTTAGGTGAAAATTGACAGGGCATAAAGGCACCAAAAAATTGCTGTAGGCACTCAGCCATCAAAGAGCCTTTCTGAGAACTTGTAACTGGTTTGAAGTGAAGCAGCATTAAAGGAACAGTGTTGAAGACTTGTTTGGGTGCACAATGGCACTGAGCTATGGGGCAGAAATGTTGCTGTGTGGGGAAGAGGATGTTCTGATTGAATTAACAGTGCTATTTAATGCAGTGGTGTAACAACAGAAAGTGGTTGTGTGAGGACACCTTAAACCTGTAGATGCAGAGGATGTTTTTGCACAGACTACTTGTCATAACAATCTGGGTTGGACAGAGAGAGGAGAGGGAGTTTCTTTGTTTTCCACTGAAGTGTAAGAGTTTTTGATGTGTGTACGTATATCTTTGGTTGGACTACTGACATGCCTACAGGTTCAGGCTGCACAGCAAAGCTTGAAAAATTTGGACTGCATAGAAGCTTTCCTGTGTTCAGTCTTTCCTAACTAAAAAGTGCAAAAGACAGCCATGTCCCTACTAAATTTCAGAAGCCATTGCTTTCTGTGGTCTCTTACTTCAAGTTCTACTTGTTTGTTTACTTTGAGGAAAGATGGACTATGAGGTTCCTATTTGTATAATTTTTTTTTTTTTGATACCCAAAGTCTCTTAGCATACCTGAACTCAGTGTGGATTTAATATATTTCTTGGTTTTGTAAATCCCATTATTTTATCAAATATTCATAATCACTCACACTGTTTTTCTCTGATCTTTATCTTGATCTTCTCTCTTATCAGGGCTTTTGCCAGTACCCAAAATTTAAAAATTAAATTTTCAATCTTAAGTCCATCATTGATTTATTATTTCAGCTTCTTTATATCCTCTCACATCCTCTGTTATGTAGTCACCCTTTTAAAAAAAATTGCTCCTGAGCTCTTATTTTTTCTTAAATTTTGTTCAGTCATCCTTTACAAAGCAAAAAGATTTCAGCTGTGATGGGCCTTTCAGCTGCTTTGTTTTATTATGGGTGAATTCCCTGCTCAGTTTACATCTGTGCTTTACAGTGAGCCAAGAAGTTGCAGCCTTCTCTTACTGTTTGCATGTGACATTAGAAGGCTGATTGTTGGATAACAGGACTCAGTACCAGGGGAAGGATCAGTTTGTTTCATGCCTTGCATGATGGGGATGTACAGCAGCTCTGTGGGACCCAATAGAGCAATTCTTATCAGACTTAGTTCTTATCATAGAACTGCTTCCCAGGGACTAATGCCAGAGCCTTGGAAAAGTTATTCAAAAAGATAGAAACAAAGGGTAAGATACTGACCTTGGTTTGTCAGACTCCTCTGAGATGTCTCACTGTTGGACAGATTTCAAGGTGGGGATAAAGAAGCCTCTCTGCCTGCAGGACTTTTGCTGCCTGGCTTCTCCCCCTGGCCAGTTCCCCACATGTCACTCCTGGCTGTCAGAGGGAGATCCCCGAGCAGCTGCCATGGTCGGATGAGCTCTGCCCAGACTGCTCCTCCCCTGCACTGGGGCAGTGCTGAAAACTAAAGCTGTAATATTGACAGGTGCTGCCCAGAAAAGCTCTGAGAAGAGTTATCCCTTTTTGGAGTCTTTGAAGTTGTAGCGTCTTAAAACCAGCACGGGTTTGTGGTTTTTCTTTGGCTTTTGGTTGGGGTTTTTTTTTTGGCAGGGATAGGATTTGGAGGAGGGGTTTGTGTATGTGATTTTTGGGCATCAGGAGTCTCTGCTCTTTAGACGACTAACAAGGTCAGTTATTTGACATGGATGTCCTGTAGGAATTTGCTGTTTTGTACCACAGAGTTAACCTGTCCTCATCCCTCTTGAGTGCTTTTCTTGGCATCTCTTACCCTCTGAGGAATCATTTCCCTTGAAAGACAGGTCTCCCATAAGTCCTCTGCATCCAATTCTAATTTCATTTCCTAAACATCTGTGAGTATTAAGGTGTTCTTTGTGACAATGAGTGTTGTCAAATGAATAATATTCAATTAATTATACCAGAGGTAGAGAGGATGGACTTTAACCTTTTTGCTGCACTGTAAAAATATACCCAAAAGCTACTTATCAGCCACACATCATTACATCTTGCACCTTTATAATTACATGAATACTGCTTGTTTGGCTGAAGAACTGGCATGGCTTCTCTGTTACTTCCATTTATATT
Source organism: Chaetops frenatus (assembly GCA_013400775.1). NCBI lineage: Eukaryota > Metazoa > Chordata > Aves > Passeriformes > Picathartidae > Chaetops > Chaetops frenatus. The sequence goes on from VZTR01004977.1 coordinate 63,936, forward strand.
AATTCAGATGTGTAATTTACAATTAGAGGTGTAAGTTTAATTCAACAAAATGGTAATGCAATTCCATTTCAGTTATGCCAGTGTCATAAGTAAAATTGGCCTTCTCATCTGTAGTAATCTGACCAGTATCCCCTCTTTACATCTTAGTAGGAGCAGAATTTTTATTTATGTCTATTTAGAAGTATCCTTAGAATGTACCTGGTTTTATGGACTAAACATATTAAAGACTTTATGAAATTAAAATTCAGTGACTTTTGTGTGGATGGTTTGAGTATGATAGTTTTCAAAGTACCATAAAATATAAGTGTGTAAACTACAGCTGTAGAAGGTTTATTTAGCTCAGAAATTTATTAGTGTGTTTATACTGTATCTATTACTGTACTGCTACATATTTGCAGTCATATTATCATCAGGCAATTTTCTATCCTGAGTTATCAGAAAAGGGAATTAGGAAATGTAATGCTAGCCTTAGGGAAGCAAACCTTTTTCAAAACTCCTATCTGCTAATATCACCTGCCAATGATTTAATGGTGTTTATAGTTTATGCTAACATTTCTTAGCTTTCCTTTTTATCCATTATAGTCTGTGTACCTGGTAGAAGCCTGCAGCCAATTGCTGTTACTTTGCAGCTCCTATCTTTACTCACCAAATAGCTATTTTCTTTTTTATTCCTTTTTTATTCCAGTTTATTAGTAACTGCTGGCTGTTATAAAACTGCAATCTCATTGGAAAAGGCTCGCACAAATAAATTCACTGCTGAGATTAGGACTTTAAAATGTTAATGTCTTTGTCTTTCTTTGTGCTAACACATATTTTTGTATTGATGCTGAAAGAGTAATCTTTAAACTCTTTCACTAGCCAAAGAGGTGTTACAACTGCAAAGCAGCATTTCTGGGCAGTCTGTGGGATCATGGGTTTTTAGGTACTACCTCATTTAGGAATTCTTGGTGCATCTCCCTAACAAAAATATGCCCACAGTTTGAGTAAAATGAAAGTGAACAAAATTCTTAGGTGCCTACAAGACTCTTAAGGTTCTTTATCAGCAATATGAACTGCTGCAACGTTTATTTGACTTTGGGTCTGTGGTCCTTTTTGTACTTAGCCCTCTGTTCCTTGTATGAAAAGAGATCACCAGAGCTCAACTTGCAGCTCTGTGCCAGAACTCCAGGGTCCTATTTTACTCCCTCTTACCCTTTCTTGCTTTCCCCAGCGGGCAGCAGGCATTTTCCATGGTTCCAGGTGGGAGGAGCTCTTCGTGTCCAGCTCTGTGTATTCCCAGGAACTGACTGACCTCTCCTACCTGATTCTGATAAAGCCCAGTAACGGCAGTGCAAATGCTATTTAATTACAGTTACTCCGGGAATGGAGCATACAGCAAAAGTGCAGCAGAGAGGTTTCATGCCCTATAAAGGATTATCTCGTGCTGGGATAACTGTCCTTTCACATATAGTCTTTAGTTTCATGGGATAGGTAATTCGAGATGCTTCTGAATCAAATCTCACTTCTAGGGCACAGCTCCAAAACTATTCAATTGTACCAAATAGATCTCATTCTAATATAAAGCTAAAGTAATTGCCCTGCTTGTAATAAAATCAAGGTTTACAATTGTTTTTATGCAGGAAACTTTTCCAAAATTTTAAATATTTTTCACACTCAGAAATATGCTCGCATTGTCTCCTGAACTCTGCATAGGGATATCTCACATGTGTGGATGGAAGTAGCTGAACTGTGTTTCCTTCCAATTAATATTAAAGAGGATATCTTTCTGTTCCATCATTGGATATGTGCCAAGTATTTTCACATGTCCATTATTTCAGAAATTAAATTATAATCAGAATTAAGGTATTATGAAGAGGACTTTTGATGATAGTATTTCTTGTAATATTTAATGCTTAGAATTAACAGAATTAGTCATAACTTTATTGGATTTGAATACATTGATACTGGATTCTATTAAGCCATATTTCCTATATGCACTATTATTTCCTATATGAAATGGATAATTCATTTGCCTGTTTTTAAAAAAATGTATAAGTTATACTGAGTGCAGATTTGCATTTATTATGCTAACTAACTCTAGTTTTACTGAAGGAAAATCACCAGCCTAATTTCAGATATTCCAAAACTTTTAGAATGATCTTGTTGTTTTTTAGAATTACTTATTCCATAAGCCAGTCTGTATAGGGATACTTTTCATGGGTCTAACTGATATCACAGAATGATTGTCCTTCAAAAAATTTCTGAAACTGTTCACCTTATATGACCTTTGGTTGTGAATACAGTTAGCCTGCAATTGTTTTTCTATATTGCCAATATTAGAGATGTTCTTAATTATAGAGATATAATTGAGCTGTTACAAGTTTGTGTGCCAGTAAGCCTCAATGTGTTTGAATTGTACTCTTCTCAATGATCTTTGTGTTGGGCTGAGTTTGTCTCTAATAGGAATTAGGAAAAGTGATACCCTTTTTGAATCCAAATGTATTTTTAAAAATCAAGACAAAAATTGGTGTTTTGTTAAACTTGCTCTAACCACCTCCCCTTGCTGCAGTAACCAGCAGTATTTCTGTAGAACTACCTTGAAACAACAAAATCCTGACTTTGTACTTGATTTTTTTTTTTTT
>VZTR01004978.1:18665-31484 GCA_013400775.1 Chaetops frenatus
GAGAAGGATGGTCGTAAAGGAAGATAAATGAGGTGGGAGAAAGGAACCATCATGGGTGAGGGGCTGGGGGGAGGAAGAAGAAACCACCTGGGGGTTGATTTTGATTCTGTTGTTTTTTTGTTAATAAACTATTTTTATCTTTGAAGTTTAGGCCTGTTTTGCATTTCTCTTAATCCTTATTCTCATAAAACCACTACACTACACCCTCGCCTGGTGTGAGCAGGCGAGCAGGTGAATGTGAAACCGCTACATTAAATGGTGTTTCTGCCCGGTTTCGAACAAACCCATGACAATAGGTTAAATGGTATTACTCACTGAACAATTGATTTGAGTTTGGATCCTTCCAAAAATTGCGGTCTCCTTGATGGCTCATTGGGGCTATCAGGTGTTATCATGGAGACAGTTTTCACACTTGATGGGATTATAATACCTTTTCCCACTGTGAATGGTTCTTTATGTTGATGGGTTTTGCATTTTATGCAAACTCCATGTGACAAACACAAATGACAGACACTGTAACCTAAAACTATATGCTAGACTTCACACAGTCCCCTGTATTGCTGGGTCTCTGATGAGATTTTTCTTGTCAGTCCAGTAGGGATTTGAACTTTTTTTTTTAACTGGATAATATTATCCTTTCTTGTAGAATATTTAAATAAACAAATAAGTAAACTGTAGTTTTGGAAAGTAAATTTTATTATATGTGTTGTTCTCAAATGACCATAAACATTCTTCTTCTGAAGTCTTATTAGTGTATGAAACTTCGGTGCTTAATAGCTTAAGAGGCTTATGAAAAAAATCTGGTTATTTTTATGATCATCTGCTAAATTGTTAAATCTGTCAAAAGTCATTACCTTTTATAAGTGTGCATTAGTTAGAAGACAGCTTTATTAGCATGTTCCTGCTAGAGTCCCCATTACAGTTCAACAGAAGAGAATAAGCACTAAAAACATACATGTATTGCATTAAAGATAACTGGACCAAGGGAGTATGGCAAAATGAGTAAAGCTCATACTAAATTTCATTGTTTCCCCTAGCACAGTGGATAATTTCTTATTCCAACTAATCTATGTGTCATGTCTCTTATCCCTTTACTGCTAAGAAATCATCCTACAGCTGGTCCTGAAGGAGCATTTGGTATTTCTTTTATGGAACTCTCAACTTTATGGAAAGAAATTTCACCCATATTTTATGCCCACTGACAAGTAATCCTTTCTTTCTTGCCTACAAAATCAGTACAACTGAAGAGTTATTTCCAGTCTATGTGACTATGTTTGTCTTTGGAAGGAGGAGGACTAAAATAGACATGAATAAAACACAACTTTATTCAATCTCTCTCTCTCTCTCTTTTTTTTTTTTTTTTTTTTTTTTTTTTTTTTTTTTTTTTTTTGAGTGGCATTTGCCAGGGCTTGCGTGGGAGCTGTATAACATGTAGATGTGGTATGAATGTATGAATGTCTCTCAGGTTTTCAGCTCAGTCTATAGCAAATTGCTGATCTGACCTGAGAATGAAAAATTTCATAAAAGATTAATCACTGTCCTCTCCTGGAAAGCATGCAAAGCAATACAGAGCTTCTTCAGAGGTCTTGTTACATTATGGATATGGGTGACCAGGAATTCAGTTGGTCCTTACACAAAAAGTGTTGCTCCAGCTCCTGATTTTGTCAGTGGTGAATTCGTATTGACATTTTGGTAGAGAATCTTTCCCTAATAAAGGTTTTCTGCATTGTGTTATCTGAATTTATAGCTGTGTTTTCAATTCTACATCAGTCTTCAATGATTTGGTACATGTTTTGGCAGTACAGGGAAGACACCCTAATTTTAGAAAAGGACTTCCAATTGATTTTTAAAACCTTGTCCTAGAATGCAGAGATAAACGTCAATCTGAACCTCACAAACTGTTTTATGCCGTTTATGCACAAGAATTCCCATAGGTTACAAGAAAGTGCCATTTTGAACCTTGAGGTTCTGGACACCAGATCTGTGTCTCAAGACCTGAAAATCCCATTGAACCCCACTGAGGGACTGAGAGTTTTTTTTGTTTTTTTTTTTTTTTTGATTTGAGATGGACTTTCCTCTAGCAGGTTTTGAAGGAGTAAGAGGTATTCTTCTACCTAGAAATATAAACCTAAGTAATGTTGGTGTCTTTTCTGGCTTGCTGAATTTAAGTTGCTGTGTTTTTCTTGTTTGTGGATATTACCGGCAGCCAGAAATGGGGAATATGACAAATATTATTGCACAAAGCTTCCAAGTAGAGTGCATACAGAGGAAAATATGGCCATACAAACTGAGTTCATTTCAACCAATGTTATTACTCTGAGTGTCAAAGCAACAAATAGCAACTGGTATCTTCTATAGCAATGCCAATATCTTTGACACAAGTTGAATAGAAAGATGTACTGGTTTTCTAGTTCCTTGATGAATGACAAAGGCAAAAATGATGCCTTGCCAAGATGACTCGGACATGTTATTTACTATCTATTTCTAGGGCAAAGTAATAATAAATGAGAAATATTTGTCCTGAAAAAGAAAGATTTGCAAGCTGTTTCCTTGCCAACAAATTATATCTTTTGCAAGGCAATGCGGCTGTGAAAAAATGCTCATATTATTTGTAAAATATTCCCAAAGCAAGAAAAGAGGCTGACTCAGATAAAGCAAACAGCTCCTTCATATGATATCCAGAGGTACTAACTGTGGTGGAAGTAGAACTTTTTCCTTTAGCTTTGAAAATAAAGCAGAACTCTCTACTTTCTCCAAATGTTACAACTGTTACTGAAATGCACTGCAATTAGTATGTTAGTGTGTCAGGGTCCTAGTCATTGATCAGGACCTCAGTATGCTAAGCTGATTAAAAAAAAAAGATCAAACAACTTCTCTTCACTACAACTGGCTGGGAGTGTCAAGCAGGAGAAAACAGATGAGTGTACAGAAATGGGTCAGCATATGCAAAGCAGTGCAACTTTTTATTGTCATAGAATCAGAGAATGACTTGTGTTGGAAGGGATCTTAAAGATCATCTAGTTCCACCCCACCTGCCATGGACTGGGACACCTTCCACTAGACCAGCAGCTCATGGCCACATCCAACCTGGTCTTGAACTCTTAGTAGAGTTAAAAATCGTCATCTGGAGGGAGTCTGAAGGCATCAGGATTAAACAGTTGGAAAGTTATGGATTAAAATAAGAGAGGAAAATGATAAAGACATGAAAAGCAAATGAAGGAAGCTGGCATCATCAGCCATTCTGTGATGAGAGATAGCATTGCTGTTCAAGAAATTTTTGCCAGTAGGCTCCCATCTCCATTTAATAGATTTATTGGCACATATCAGTTGTGATATTTGGTAGCTTGAACTAAGAGCCTCAAAATAGGGACCATGAACAAAGAAATCCCTGGGCAATTATACTCTTGCAATTTTGCTGACTGATATTGCTGATACTGCTGACTGATAGAGGAGGAGGAAAAAGATGCTTTGTGTACTCTTTTGCACTTATGCTGTGCAGAAAGAATCTGCAAAACTCACATATCACTGTCATATATTCACATGCATGGATATAAAGAACAGGGCAATAAAAGATAGAATAAAATGCTCCAGTTTGTAAGCTGGAGACTTATAAGAGAGGAGTAAATTCATTGTAACAACATTTGTTGCTCATGATTGCAGTAATAGGTTTTTATTTGGAATAATTTTTATTCAAATTTACTTAAAGACTGCTTCAAATTAATAATTTTCCTGATAATTTATTGGGTTTTCATCTTTAAAGCCTTTGAGATCTGACTGAACAATAGAAATTATATGGTTTTCCTGTATAACTGTATGCAATATGAATATATGAATATAAGTGTGTGAACTTTAGGTGAAACATTGCAGGAGAAGCAATGAGAATTATTTCTTTACACAATTTACTCTTTACTGAAGACTGGTTAATGTATATACAGAACATAATACATGTTCTCGAATTTTTTATTAACTTGAAAGAGGAATTAATCTCTGATCTTGCATTTATAGATTGTACAGCATTACTCACAAGAGTAATTTCCACTTATTCCTATGAAAATGTTCTTTAACATAATAATGTGTATCCATAAAACAGTTGAAGGACACACTATAAAACAATACATGCTAGATTGGGCTCTGAGCATTGTAATAGAAATTTTTTTTCTCTGAAGCGGGTATTCTTTATATCAGGATTATTTACTGGAGTACTCTTCATTATATAAGTCAGAGAATTTATCTACCACCCCTGGTGGAGCTTATGGGTAGGTCTACTAAGAATCCAGCCTAAATTTTCATACCTGTAGGTCAGATTTTATGCTTGTTGCTGCTTCTAGTTGAGTTTCTGTCTTTGACTGGTTGATCATGCTTTTATTCATTGACAATTGAAAATTATTGTAATTGTAACTCAGGTCTTTTCCCTGTGATGAAACTCCAAAGGTTAAATCATATCTTTGATGTGAGGGCTAATCCAGGTCTTTGATCTGTAAACGGGGGCACTAAAACTGAAAGAGCCTCACCTGTTTGTGAGTAATTACTGTATATTAATCTGAAGTCAAGTCTGAAATTATATCGTTCTATTAGCATATCAAAGGCTTTCAGAGCAGAATATTATTTGACTAAGAATTAGCTATTTAAGATAAGTTTGCAGGATGCCAGCAAAATCATATTGCAAATATAAAAAAGAAAAGCTAAAAGGAATTTTAATCAGCAGAATATATATTCAAACTCAAAAATATTTGTACACAAAATATATGAATATAGAGAATTTTATCAGGCTCCATTTCTCACAGTGTCAAAAGAAAGTAAGGAATCTTGGAACTACATCTCAGTACTTGATGTTTTACTGGAAGTTAGGATGGTCTGCTTTTTGTAACACATTTCTAATTTAGGTCAGTCTTTTCAAATTTCTCACTTCCTCCAGGTGATTACTATAGTTTTGGAAAGTCAAGTATAGAAATTTTACTGTCTCAGGAAGATCTGAGTGTGAATAAAAAACTTATAACAGGAGAGGGTTTACGGTCCACCTCTGGCTGCAGAGAGAACCGAATTTTTGTTGCCCCCTCCAGGGTGGACTGAGCTGATGAGGATGACCTGGATTAGTCATCTGTGCAAAAAGAAATGCCATGGGTTTATGAGGGGCAATGGAATGATGTGGGTCTTTGTCTGAGCCACCAATCTGGGAGTATTGTTGAGTGCCAGGAAAAGCTTTCCTTTCAGTGCTTCCTGTTGGGCTTTGTCAGTTCAGTGTAGGGGACTCTGAAACTAAGCACTGAACTCTGTCTGACTCCTGTATAAAAGGAATTAGGCCCCCACCTGAGATTAGGAATTCCATTTCCAGAGCTGAGTATGACATTGCTGAGTGTCATGGTACCTGAGTGAGCCTCTTGGAAAATCTGGATCTAAACTATGGCACTGTGAGTTATGAACATTAATCTTAGAGTTTTATAAAAATAAAGGTTGCTGATGACTGAAAGTACAACGTCTATGTCAATGCCTTGGATAGAAGAGGACAAACCTAAAGAAATGTTGAATAAAATCAGCTTGACATGGAGAAGAGTCTATTCCTTTCTGCACTTTATCTTGTCATCTTTTGAAAATAAATGACTCTTTATCATTACAGAGAAGAAGTAATGGATACATATAGTTCTCCAGGGGATGATAGCCTAAAACACAATTTCCAAAAAAAAGAAGAAAATTAAATAAAAAGATCAAACAATTTATATGAAACAATATTTCATAACTCTGTATGCTATCCAAACCTAAATGAAAGTTAAAGTAAAAAGAAGAGCCTGATTCATTACTTAACATGTTGACCATTTTCTTTATCCTCTGTGAGTTACTACTTCTTGTGCAGTTTATTTTCAGTTCTTTATAAGTCTATAGATCAGACACTGCAAATTCTTTTTATCAGCTGTCCTAAGAGATTTTATTATGAAGACTCAGAGAAAACAAACAAACAAAAACCCCAACAAAGACAGACACTTTTTTCTGGAAGAGCAATCAATTTTTCACTGAGACAAAGTTTAACTTTTATATACATTTTCCAGATGCCAGTTGAATAAAATTATTTGCCTTGGTTAGATAAAGCTTTGAGTAGTAATATATAGAAAGTATTATATGTGTAAATCCTATCCAAACATAATAATCAGAACCTGCTTATCTACTATGTATAATAAAAGGTCTTCCAGGGAAATGGACTGATTTTGCACATTTGGCTCAAACAAGTTTCAGTCTAGCAAAACACGAATTATTGGACTTTGATCTTCAATTTTTAATTCTCTACTATGTTGCCCCAATTTTGTGTTCATATTTCTTTACAAATATCAACACATGCAGAAAACATTAAGTGAAAAGGAAGAATTAACTGGTAGAATTTAAAATTAAAGAAACTGACTTTGTAAAAGGTACACGTAGGTTATATCGAGAGCCAAAAATAGTTCAAGAATGGTCGACTGCACATAAAAGTAAATGGTTCTGCCACTTCTGAAGCTCATTAGTTGAGATGCTAGGGGTTATTACACAAGGCATCAAATTGTAATTTCTTCCCTAGAACTCGACTAAAATGGACCTATGATGAATGGAGTTACAGGTCTTTCACTTATTTGTTATTGCTTTTCTTCTAGGAGTGATCATTAAATAATATAGAAGTCCAAATGAATACGGTCATGGTGACATGTGAGACTTTCCCCCTTTGTATGGGTTATTGCAATTATCTTCATACATAATGAAACACAGTTGCAAGGTAAAATATATTAGAATAAACTTCTTTACCTCAGCCATACAGTCCATGGGAAGATGTGCAGTAATAAAAGTTCATATGTCAAGTCTAAAGTTAATAAATTACCATTTTTCACTTATTTTCTCCATAACTTTATGCCTTTAGTTTAAAATATGCAAGAAATTTTTCCTTCTTTCCTTAGACAACAGTTCCTATCTCACACCTGAAAAATCACCTACCCTCATTAAGTAAAAAGAGGCCAATATTTCAATGTTGGTTCATGGGACTATCTCATAAAATATTTCCAAAGCCTTATAATTAAGATGATTTTCTTGCATTTTATATGTCACAGTTACAGCCAATATTAATATTTAAAGCAGAAAATGTAACTGGAACATGTATGAAAGATTTGAAGGAGTACCTTGAATCTTTTAGGGCATTTCCCATATATTCACTTCTATAAAGTTTACCAGAATGGATAACGGACCTGGAGAGCGTGAGCAATTCGCATCCTTCTTGCCTAGACCAGTCTATGTGAATGCATATTTTTGGGCCAGTGTCTTGACTGACTGAACTCTGATACTGTGGCTCATAGTTGCAAGGATGCTATTACCTCACTCACAGCTTTACTTTGATCATATGTAAAAACATTCTGCTTTTCAGACTGTACTTTTGTACCTTGAAGTGTATTTCAGAGACATTTTTCTGAAACATTGTGTCAGCATTCTTCATAGAGTCATCAGGTTCTGAAAATGGAAAGAAGTCTCTTTATGCCTGCTTTTCACCTTTTTCATAGAAACCTTTCTTGTCTGATTGCTATTGCAGTGATCTACCTTTGTATGAATGTTCTCCCTCAATTTGTCCACTTCAATGTTTGTTCCCACATTTTGTCAGTACAGCTTATGTTTTTGTCATCACCATACTCCACTACATCTTTGCGCATTGGCTTTAAAGACTGTAATCATCTACATCATCCCCACCCACTACTTTTTTTTTAATATTAGACTCAAATTTTGTATCTATAGCCTTTCTTCTATAATCTAGTAGACTGTTGTCCTTATACCTCTGTTTTTCCTGCTATTTACAGAGCTGTAGGGAAGAATTTCTAGTAGAACTCACTGAAACCAACTCTTTGTCTTTCAGCTAAGCCTTTCTGCCTATTTAATTTTCTGCAGCCTCTGTCAAATACATCAAATACTATGGCTCCAAAAGCTATTGTAAGATTTCCAAAGTTTCTTTATGGAATCACAGGATTGTTAAAATTGGAAGTGACCTCCGAAGATAAGCAAGTCCAACTCCCCTGCTGGGAGAATGGGTGACACAGGAACATGTCCAGGTGGGTTTTGAACGTCTTCAGAGAGGAAGACTCCATGACAGCCCCAGGTATCCTGCTCCAGTGCTATGCCACCCTCCATATAAAGAAGTTCTTCCTCATGTTGGTATGGATCTTTTATTTTATTTTGTGGCCATTTTTCCTTGTCCTGTTGCAGGGCATCATTAAAAAACATTTTCCTGACACCCACTTTAGAGATATTTATATATACTGATGAGATCACCTCTCATTTTTCTCTTCTTTAGAATAAATATCTCTTCTCATAATAGGGGTGCTGCAGACCCATCATTGACCCACCCAGTAGCTCCTTGACTTTCTTGAACTGTGGAGATGAGAATTGTACACAATACTCCAGATGTGGCCTCATTAAGGTCAAGTAAAAGGACAGGATCACCTTCCTTGAACTGCTGGCCACAGTCTCCCTGGTCCCAGGATATTATTGGCCCTCCTGGCAGCAAGGGCACACTGCTGGATCATAGTCAACTTCTCATCCACAAAAACTCCCAGTTCCTTCTCTGCAGGAGATGCTTTCTGGTCTAGGTCAGTCCCCAACCTGTACTGATATTTAGGTTTATTCCTCCCCAGGTGCAGTAGGCAACACCTGTCTTTGTTGTACTTTATAAGGTTTCTCTCCACCCAGCTCTTCAGCCTATCAAGGTCCTGCTGAATGGCAGCACAGCCTTCAGGTGTATCAACCCTCCGTTTTTTATCATCAGCTGAGCATTATTCTACAGTTCTTTGCTTTTTGTTTTTTTCTTACCGTTTGTCAAAAGACTATATAGACTTGGTTTTGGTTCAATGTCAGTCTGAATTAGAATGTATTTCAAATTTCTGACGAATTAAAACTTCCTGGATCCTGCAGCTCTTCAGAAAAACTATTTTTTTCATCACAAATTGCACAGGTTGAGCAACTGACAAGAATATCAACATGAAAGAATTTCAAGATCTAAAAATGCTGTAACAGAGATACCAGGAAGGCAGAAAGAATTCTATCCATCCCCTGTTTTGAACTCAGAGGAAGTCTGTCTAAACCTAGACAAGTCAAATGAAATTAAATGTTCCAAGTTTAACAAATAGACATTTTATTTTTTTAGGCTGTTAAATTGAAAAAGTTGTACTCCTAAATCAAAATTGCATTTACTAGTATTTTTATTTTGTGTATTTCTGGTTATCATCATTAGGCATTCTGATATCATATGATAGACATATGATATGTAGCCAATGCAAACTTATTAAAACAGCATCATACATGGTTAGCTAAATATTTTGAAACATTTATCTAAAAATTCAGTGATAAGTATGGGGAAAGAAAAACCTAACAACAACATTCTTCATGATTAAGATACTTCCAGTTGCAGGAGAAGAATCTGGATAGAAATGGCTCTGTATAACCCATATCAGATAAGAGATCTTGCTGAGGCTTGGCTCTAATGCTTGAAAAATGAATTATCTGTAAAATGCAGTGCTAGTGGAAACATCTTATTTGTCTAATTACACTTGCAGCAAAATGCTGTGTGTAGGAAAATAGCATGAGGTGGGGTTGTTTAATCTTATTTAAGTAAACATTATTGCATATTTTTCCTTTTATAAGAGCTGTGAGTTGCATGTGTACATATTAATTAGTACATTAACTCCAAACTGGTTATGAAAAACAAAATGGTGCTGTTACATTTAGCACCATGTACCATTCATCTTTATATACAGAGAGCTTTTAAAATATGTATGCAATGAGCAAAATGATATAAACTCCTTCAGTTATTTTCATCACTCATGACCTATAGATTTTTAGCTCTACCAACACAATTAATATTGAATTTCTTGCGCCAATTTTAGTGCTTGTGCAGGCTTTATGCTAAAATTCTACTTAGTTATTTGCAATTATGCTGATTTTTTACTAACCTATGGCAGGGATTTCAGTAAGTGACTTGGTGTTAAGACTTGCAATTGTGTTAAGTCTGGGAATGAACTCCATTAAATTTATAAATATGTTTAAAATTTTATAATTTTATTCATGGAAAAGATATAAACAAAAGATCTTTTTTTTTTTTAAATAAAACCCAAAACATCAATTTTACAAAAAGACTATTGAACAACATCCATGTCTTATAACAGTGTATTTAAAGGGTCATAAGTTAAAAGGGATCTCAGTTTACCTAGCAGACAATACCAAGAGACTGATACATTCACTGATTCACTCAAATATGCCTGTTTTCATGGATTTAGCTTTTGAACAATATTTTTTCTGCTATCTACATTTTTCTAATGTGGTCTCAATCCATGTTAATTTAATGTTAAAAAATTTGGATGAACCAGGAAAGACAGAATTTCGGAGTCTCAGAGCACATTCTCCATGTCCAGATAGGAAACTTCCAGAAGGTATCTATTTTATCTTACTTTGGAGAAGATTTGTTGTCAGATATTAGAAGTTAATGTCCAAAACCTATAAATAAGGAAATCTGACTAAATCTGCTCACAGCTATTGTGTTCTTCTCCTTTCTATTCACTATCTTCTTGATCACCCTGGCAGTGGAGAGGATTCCACCAAAATTTTCCTGGACTGTTTTTCCCACGCTTTCTACCCCAGCTTTGCCCTTTCTTACCCACTTCTATCAACAAAGACAGCTTTACCTCAGCCCCTCATTGTTAGGGCAGCAAAAGTGCCTTTACTTGCCTCTCTGAGAAAGTTTGAGCTAGTGGTGGTCTTCAGAAACACTTGTGGAAAGGGAAGATGTTCACATTGGAGTACTTGTGTTCATGGCAGCAGTTAAGTTTTTACTTGTAAAATGAGTTTAACCACCAGGAAGTACCTTGGTTGGTGCAGAATGCTGAAGCAGTCAACTTATGATTCAGAGCTCAGCATCATTTGAGCTGATTTCCTCATAATAAGAATTCTTTTATTTGCAGGTCTTTTCATAATGCTACCGTGGCATGGACAAAATACTATTTCTAAGTAAGAGAGGCAATATTTGAAGGGATTAACTAGAAAAGCAAGTTGATACTGTTTTGCGAAGGCAAAGATGTACCTGATCAAAGTACCTACAGGACCCAATCCCTGTATCTTTGGGATTATCAGGCTTTTTTATGCACAGATATACCTGTAATATCTTTAATTTCAGCCTGTAATCTATTGCTGGGAAAATGTACTTCAAAAGCACAGTCTGCTTTGAAAATATTCCACTGTGAAAACAGCAATGAGAAAGCCCACTGTCAATAATTTACATACGAAACACATTCTGTTGCCAGGTAAACAAATGCTTGCTAGATTTCCATATGCAGACATTGCCAGAAATCCTAAAATTTGTGAATTTATACCACTAATCTTGTCCATAGGATTTTTAGTTAGTTTTAAGGTTAGAATTGCTACATCTGACTTCAGGTATATGTTTGCTATCTATATATGTCCACAGATTAGTCTTTAGCCAATGGAAGTACTTGCACCTCTGAATTTTTAGCAAGGTGTGAAGCAGCTTTCAGAAGTGCCTCAGCCTTGCTGAGGAGTTTTGGAAGAGCTTAGCTCATTGTCTTAGACTCAGTGCTGAACTTTAAATAGTTAAAATAAAGTCAGATTTCAGTCTTGGATAATTTATGTGCTCTGAGCCCTTCATGTGAATATAAAGAACATATTCTTGATGAATCAAAAGGTACCAGTTTTGAACAGGGAGCTGCAGAGAAGAATTCCTTAAGGGGAAAAAAGTTAATCATTATCAAGGCTTATTTAAACTGAAGTCTCACTGTACAGATAGGATCTTGCTGTTCTCTCTTAGTGTTTCATCCATAAGAGTAGATCTAAATTTACTAAAGTAACCACTCATGCTTTCTCCAGATTGCCAAATATTGCTATTTAAGATATTGGACCACATTGGACAAAATACTAGTAAAAATACTGTTGATTTGTGAGTGCTAAAGAGGAAGATCTATAAAACACAGAGCCATTATTGATTTAATTACTGTGCATGGATAACTGGCTAAGTCTAATTATGTCAGTTCAAGAAAAATGAATGTAATCTAAAACATCTGAGAAAGCACACCAACTAATTTTGTTTGTCCAAAGGCCATACTTATGCCTCACAGATTTTATGGGACAATAGTTGTTTTTTTCCCCCAAATGTTATTTTTCTTCTCTTTCCTATTTCCAATAATCGGACATATCTCTGCTTTGAAATGAAATCTCTGTTTATGACTGATGCTGTGTTCCTCAGGTGGTATTTTTTAATTCATTAATTTAATTTTAATATATAATTAAATTCATGTGCATATCTTTGGTGAGAAGTGCTGAGTAAGCAAGTCAAATGCATCTGTTTGCCATGGGTTAGGTCAGGACATATTTAAGCACGTGCATTAATTACTGTGCAATAACAAGATCCATGTGAAGGATTTTTGAGTATTTGTTGTCTCTGTGTCTGAGTAGTTATTAATATGTAGAACAACGCACAGCAGCAGAAACTGGTTAATTTTAATTCCTCTTTCCTGCTTTGCTGGAGAGGTGGTTGTTGGAGTTCAGGAGAAGCAGGATGGTAAATTTATCACCTCTGGCCATGTGAGCTTGGTCCCAGGTGTTCCTGGAGGTCATCTGTGGTCAGGTGTCCCCAAAGGGGACCTGGTGGATGGGATATATGAATTGAGAGCATCTTCCACTCAGTTTGATATTTACTTCAGGGCAAATGACCCTGAAGATTTGCCCACTGATTTGTGTAATGAGTCAATTGCAGATATTCCTGTATCATTTTAATTCTCATGCCTCTGCCATTTATGTGCTTGGGTTTGGGGTATTTTT
>VZTR01004978.1:69173-117554 GCA_013400775.1 Chaetops frenatus
GTTGAGGGAGGAGGCAAGCAGAAAAGAGTGTATTTGTGGCAAGACCCTTGCTTATGTTGTGATTTATGGGATAAGTATTTGGACCTCAGTTGTCAATAGTTCTATTTTGGAGATTCCAAATATTCAAGAATATTCAGAACATTCAAGAATATTCAGAATATTCTGAGAATACTAGGAAATAAAAGGTGAGTTAAAAGTGAGCTATATGGGTGACAGGTCTTATTCAAACACATATTGAGTGTTAATAGGTTCTTGAAGGAGCTTACTCTTTATTAAAAAAAAGGAAAGAGAGAGAGGAATGGCTTTTTTCCTGCTTTGGACAGAGCCAGGAGTGGATTTAAGTGTGCCTAAAACCAGCCTAAACATATTGTTTAATATAATACAATTACTCCATGCCTGGATAAAAATAATTCTAGTATAAAACATGGGCATCTGTGAATGCAGGATGTCAATAAAATGCAAAGGGCATTTAATTTCTCAATCGGTTGCTTAAAATAGTTTGAAGAGTTGCTTCAACACACTCACAAAATCCCCAAATCAAAATGTTTCATTTAGAAGGTGGAAAAATGGCTTTTTTTATAGTAGCTACCCATTTCCACCAATCATCTATATGTGTATATACATATATATACATATACATACACATACATATATATGTGTCTACTTAAGGTGTTTTGCACGGGCCTAGGTTTGAGTCTGTCGGTATTTGTCCTGTTAGGTTTCTTTTGCTTTGATGCTGAAAGACCATGAAGGGATTAACTGGCTTTCTTGTCCCTTGCCTCTTCCCATAAGCTTCTGATACTCCAGAAAAGCAGGTGAAAATGGAGTGAAAAAGCCTTAACACAAATGCTAAATGAGTTCCTTTGAGGGAAAGCAGTTAATTAGATTAAGTGTTTCAACTCCGAAATATATATGAGAATATACACATATATATATAAAGTCACAGACTTTTATCATTTCTAAAATGCAAAGGACCAGAAGCTGAGCTTTACAGTATTATTACCACTGTCATCCTCACTAGCTTTCATGCTTTCTTTTAATGGGAAGACCTGTCTCTTTCTGTCAATCAGGATCTGTCAGCACTATATTATGTCTGTTATTATTCAGAAACTTCTTTTACAGTGTGAAACTGCTTTTTACCAACTTCAGTTAAATAATGTAATTGTACTGTAGCAGTCATGTGGTGCTTGAAGAGGGATGGTGTGGATGACTTATTTTCCTGCTATCTAGTCTAGTTTGAACTGAGAGTTTAAATAACTGGACCATGGCATTGCTTAATTTCTGTTTGCATATTAAAAACCCCAGAAAGAGTGTGTGTGACGAGACAAAAAGAGCAGGGAAAGGCACAAATCTGGAAGAAATGCAGGAAAACCAGGAAAATGAAGAAGAGAGAGAGAACTTGAGGGTATTCTTATACCTATCCAAACCAAAATTTATTAAACACTGTCTTTTGTGTTTATTAGACAGAGATGGAAAACACATCAAAATACTCAAATTGTTTTTTAGTTGATCCCAAATGATTTTGTTTACAGTTTGAATCATCAAAACACAAAGAATCCATGTTATTTTTTTATGTTCTTTGCATCATTTAGAGTGAATGTATTCATTCTAAAAATAAAATTTCCCCTTAAAAAATTAAAGAAATTAAAGTGTCTCATCTGCAAAATTTCACATTGCATCACTAAAACTTGTGATTTGTGACAAGTCCCATTCAATCTTAAGCTACATTTTTGTAGGATGAAAATAAAGAAGATATTTTTTTGCTTTTACAGCATGACTTATTCTAGTCTCTGTTCAGGGATTTATAAAATGCTCCCTATTGGAAATCAGAGATCAAGGGGAATATGGTTTTCAAAAGACCACTATTTCCTCAGTAGTGAAGTGTGCATCATGAGATGCCTGAAGCTTTGATGATATTCTCCAATGCAGTGACTGCCAAAGCTGAGTTGGAGCTTAGGCAGGCGGATGAAATAATTTGTCACTACCATAGGTCATTAAAAGAGCCTTTATCCCTTTGTATATATGCATTATGATACATCCATAAACGTCTTTTCCATGTACTGGCAGAGTTTGCTGGCTGAGAAAGAGGTTACTGAGGTCCCTTTCAAAGAACAGACCAGAAAGTAGCTTCTTTCCCTATTGCCTTGTGCTTCCCTTTTGAAGATATTAGCTAAATGCTACTGGCTGTGCTTGCGTTTTTCAGGTTCTCAGACCTCTTAGGCTGCTATTCCTTTCATTTAACAACATTTTAAAAATGGGATTTTACTTGTTCAACATGGTGTTGGAGAAGAAATGAATAAATTGAAACCAGCAATAAGCACATGAATAAGCAAAAAACTCTGTAAGTAGATTTTGCTTCAGAACTTGCCTGGATGCTCTTGTGGCAGTTATCTTAAAGAACTGAAAATTCATATCATAATTAAAAATTAATTTTACAGACAAGTAACCAACTTTTGATAAAGTCATTGTAACAGAAAGAATAAATAATAACAAAAGGAGCAAGGCTTATAAAGCAAACTCCATGACTATGGCTGCGTTTTCAAAAAAGCTAGCTGCATAACAGTAAAAGTGTACTTAGTATGGCACTGCCCATTACTGTGTTCCTGCACCCTGGATAAATTCAGAGAGCTTTTCTCTGGTGCCACAGCCAGACTGTGAAACAGTAACACATCAGGCATCCCTCCTGCTGTAGAAAAACCAGCCATGGCCATGAGCTTTTGAAGATCTGCTGGGAGTTACCTTGTGGGAACACGGAAACCAAAAGGCCCAAGGATGATCAGGACTCTTTATTAAACTTGCAACATTGAAGAATAACAGGAGATGAGAGCATAAAAGAGTAAAGAGTGTTGTTTTGTCTTGAGGACTGAAATAACTGTCTAGACAAGGAAAATCATTAAAAAAAAAAAGTATATTTACAAATAAATATGTTAAGCTTTTTCACTATAATCCTTCTCTGTTACACTTTTAGTTTATTTTGAAAATTTGTACAACTTTGCCAAGTCAGCACTTAGAAGCTGTGTCAGGTCTAACATGACATTAAATATAAGTTAAACCTGAAAACCTATTTTATTTTTAAAACAGCAAGAGATGGAAGAGCAAATTGTGTTCTCTGCCTTTGAACAATTCATTGAACTTCTGTGTTCAGTCTAACAGCATGATACTCTGAATATTTATTCTTTTCCTTAGGAAAAATAGAAATATGATGGTTAGGTTAACTGCTGTGATAGAGATTGATGATAACAGAGCCCTGCCTGTGAGGCTGAGACTGCCACTTTCTTCAGCTTTGGCAAAATGCCTCCTTCATAGACTTTGGTCAGGGCAGCGGTGAGAGTGGTCCACAGTTGGCTGTCACATGAAGCAGCAATCACAGCATCTGGGTGCTGGGCAAGGCAGCATTTACCATGCATTGTGGAAAAAAATGCCATGTTTGCTGTGATGAGTAGACAGTGTGAGACTGGGATTTAAGGGATAAAGCATGTGCTGTTCCACAGGCTTCCTGTGTGATGTTGGGGGAGCGGTTCGCTTTTCAGGAGTGGTGTCTTCAAAGGCTAAAGACAATTCTGCTCTTCAGGAACACTGTAAAGAAGAATGAAAAGATAACTTGGGTATGGTTCTAGGGCTCTTAGTGTTATTTTCCTGTAATTACAGTGAATTATATTAATGAAAATTTTCTGCACAAAGAACAACGGGTGTGAAATCAAGTGAAATCAGAATATTTTACTCTTCTTCCGTAAAGAAATGAATCTTCTTTTTACAACCAGGGCTTAGAAAACATTAATTTCTGAAGTTTTCTAGAAAACAGAAGAAGATTAGAAGGATTGAGACTTAGGAACAATTACAATAGTGTTTTCAAAAACTTGAGAACAAGGCTCTGATTTGTCCAAAGACAGGGAGCAACATCTAGATATGATCAATAGGGTAAAAAAGAGAGTTACATCAAACCTGTAAAACCAGGATAAATTAATTGAATTTCTGTTCTAGAAGGAGATGAAATTGTTTCAAATTCTCTGGAATGTGATGGCATTTTGAATCTATGTTGTATGACTTTCTCAGTAAAGAAGTCAACAGACTATTGGAAAGTTTCACCAAAATTTGGATACTCCAAGCTTGCTTGTAAATGGAGAAATTAACTCTGTCAAGGAAACCAAAGGGAACAAGAGGTTTTTGTAAGATCCTCTACATATCTTGACATTCTTGTTTGACAAGCATACCCAGCATCCTTACTTGCTTACTGTTTCCCTGAAATGAGAATGAAATAAAATATGATCAAATTCCTGACTCCAGCTGTCTCGACAAAATCTGCAATAATTATAATAAAACTAGACCATAATTTGCTGCTAAGAAAATTAAAGAATAATCATTATTGCTCTAGTGGAACTAGGAAACAAAAAGTAACCTGTGTAATGATTATAGATTGTTTTCTGATTCAAACCTCTGAAGATCTATGTTGAAGCCTTTGCAGCACTGAACCAGCACCTAACCTCATTAAAATCTGTGTAAATGGAAGTATGAAATGGAGATATTAAGTCATTCAGTCTTGCAACTGGTAAGCACTTGTAATTGCTGCTGGAACTGCAGAAAGTAAATCTGTTCACGATTGGCACCTACAGTTGCCTCAATATTTTCTGTTTGTGGCCTAGACCCTGGAGGTAAAACTTTCCTTTAAATTTTCGCTGTAAGGTTATTGTTTTAATACATCAATATACTGTGAAAAAAATTAACCTAATCTCTATAGAACAAATGCAAAACTCATTCCATTCAGTGATCAAACCCAGAAAAACAGGCCAATATAAAATTTAAGGCTGAAACAAGAAATTCCCACTATGTTTAGGAAGTTAGAACCTCTGACAAGATAAAGAGTCAATAACTAAATCGTTTGAAGCTGGAAAGATGGGCAGTGTCAGCTGGGAGATAATGATTCACAGAAGACACTCTCAGTTTATTATTTGAGTTTCAGTAGAGGTGAAGGTAGTCAAAATAGCAGAATTCCTTACAAAATCTACTCATTAGTGGGGAAAAAATCTCCAAAGATGTTACTCAGTGAAAGTTCACATTGTCATCCACAGTTTCTGCCTCTCACTGAGTAACAGCTTTAAGATTATAAAAAATTTAGCTAAAAAAAAAGAACTATAAGTTTGAAAAAATCATCATAGATTTATAGAATTATGGAATGGTTTGAGTTGAAAGGGGCCTTAAAGAGGATCTAGCTCCAACACCCTTGCCAGGAGCAGGCACACCTTCCACTGGACCAGACTGTTCAGAGCCCCATCAACCTGGCCTTGAGCACTTCCAGGGATGGGGCATCAAGGGCTTTTCTGGGCAACCTGTGCCAGTGAATAAACACCTTCACATTAAAAAACTTCTTCCTAATATCCAGTCTAAACCTGCCTTCTTTCAGCGTAAAGCTGTCTTTTAAAAAAATATTTACCATATACCTTTCACTTAAAGATAAAGGGACAAACCTGTTATTTCCCCTTGACTCCTTAAGTTTTCTTTACCATCAAGGCTTCATATCCAACAATGTAAATGCTGCTGTAAATGAATGCTCACTTATCCTCTCTGGAAAAGGTGTTTGAAGGAGAGAAAAAACTAAATCAAACATTGGTTGAGGCTTATATGCCATGGTGAGGTAGAAACTGAATGTGTCCTTCAGAAAGACTTCCCTGTTCTTTACTGTACTTTGACTGCATGAAAATAAAGCAAAAGTTCAAAGAAAAGTCTTTTCTTTTTTGTTGTTTTGTCATAGCACATTGCTGAATTTTCATGAAAGCACAATATTGTAAAGCCTTATCACCTTTTTTGCTTTTTGTCTTATTTTAAGAAAAGAATATTTTTTCAGAAGTTATTCTTTTGGTCTTTACAATAATATTTTCTTTTTACTAGAATTATAACAGAGCAGAGCTGTTGTCAGGAGCCTAATGTATTAAAATTGTATTCAGGATTCAATTTTTTACAGTTCCTGTTTTCAAACTCTAACAACATCTATACCCAGCACTCTACTGGTAAATATATTTTCTTTGATCATTGCAACATTACTGATTTGGGTGATAAATATTACATAACAGATATTTTTGCTTTTGTTTGCTCAGTATGAGGTCTTCAAAAGGGAGACCTTTCCTTTAAGACCAAACTATGGGGTTTTTTTGTAGTCTGTATTTTGCTTTTTATTTTGGGCTATATTCTCACCACTAAAATGAGGTTTACATTCAAAATACCATAAAGAGATGGAGTTGGAGCCTGTTATATTTTTCTGAAAGGGAATACATCTGGAACATAAATTATATTGGCTTACCACAAGTGGAAGGAATAATATCTAATGACATGTTTAATAACACTTGTTCCCATTTTTTTCAAGTAGAATCTATTCCCCAGGACTTTTTGGGTAGATACAGATTTTATGGAGTCAAGATTTTCCTACTTACATTATGTATGGACCTTTTTTTTTTTTAAAAAAGAATGAAAGTAAAAATATACGTCCCAAAAAAGGTAGCTCTCCCAAAGAACATTTGGGGCCTGTACCTCAGGAGACCCACATCTCTGTCTCACTCTAGGAGTATCTTTTCTATTACAATAGTGCCTGCTGACATCAGTCATGGGCTGGATTCTCATAATAGAAATATAAATTTTATAATATTTTTTTTAAATTCAAAATACCAGTCTCTGATTAGAGGGCTGAAAGATAACCTATTGATAGGGCAGAAATATCTATGTGGATCAAAAGTGAGAACTTGGCATGCAGAGAGATAGGTGGTTTCTCCGTGGCCAATATAAGGTTGAATAAAGAAAGGGTGGTTTCTGTGGGGCAACATGTCTTGGGGAATAAACAGGATTCTTCTATCTTTTTTTTTGTAAAAAATAATCACATAATAGTTTGTCTTCCAGGCTTGATATTTCAGGGTCATAAGTCCTGTTTCAGTCATCCTCTGGTCCTCAGAGTTTCGCACAAATCCATCTGCTCTTGCCTTTGTCTGCTGCATCTATTTTTGTATTTTTAGCTCTCCGTCATTTCTCCCCTTCTCTAGTTAGACTGGTGGGGTCTATCCTTACTGCAGCTATACAGGTAACAGAGAATGTCCAGAGCACGGCAGCAAAATGGTGAAGGTCCTCGAGGGGAAGCCTTATGGGGAGCAGCTGAGGTTTCCTGTTCTGTTCAGCCTGGAGAAGAGGAGACTGAGGGGAGACCTCATTGCAGTTTGCAAATTCCTCGTGAGGGGCAGAGGAGGGGAAGACACTGATCTTCTCTCTGTGGTGATCAGTCACAGGACCTGAGGGAATGGACTGAAGCTGTGTCAGGGGAGGTGGATACTGGATATTGGAAAAGGGTTATTAACCCAGAGGGTGGTTGGCCAGCAGAACAGGCTCCCCAGGGAAGAAGTCACAGCACCTGACAGAGTTCAAGAAGGGTTTGGACAATGCTCTGAGGCACATGGTGGGACTCTGGGTATGCCCTGTGCAGGGCTAGGAGCTGAAATTGATGATCCTCATGGGTCCTTTCCAACTCAGAATATTCGGTTATTTTGTGATCTGAGACCTTTCAGATAGATCATTAAAATTCTTTTTTTTTTTCTTTTTCATAACAATCCAAATATTTTTTAAACAAATGCTGAAAATATATATTATGGTAGTTAAAACTCCCCAAATAAATAACACACGCCAAAACAAAACAAACAAGAAAACTTGCTAAAATGGTGCTAAACTTAAATAAAAGGTTCTATATAAAAATGAGGAATTTTTTAAAAAAGAAGCTAAAAAAGGGTAAGACAATTTAAACATATCAGGTAACACAGATACTTTTGAGAGATGCTGCATGGGAAGTGCAGTGCCCATGCACATAACCTATTGTGATGAACTTGAGAAAAAATACGAATGACAGCATCAAAGCCAAAAGAGATATTTTCAGAATTCATCAGGTAATAATAAAAACCCCAGAAAGTTGCAGCCAAATGAAGAAAATCTAAAGTATTGTAAGCTCTGGAAGACTGAATAAGGGTAAGTAAGAGATCAGGCTTTTCCATAGAGGAAGGTCAGCAGTGAAGTCACACAGAGTGCTGTTCTCAGACTTGCTGTTTAACAGAAACATATGAGAAGGAAAAGGAGATGTGTTATGACAGTTTGCTGATGACACAGGGTTCTTCAAGGTGGAAAGGATGAAATGCATTGCAGCAAATCACAGAAGGTCCTTACATGTGGTTGGGTAAAAAAATAGCAGATGGAAGTAGATACATGTAAAACAATGTAGGTGTAAAGCAATTGTAGCCTCATGTACAAAATGACAATCTGAACTCACTCCAGCCACTGGGGAATGAAATCTTGGGGCTGAGATGAATAGTTCCTTGAATACAACCATTCAACATCAATAAAAATAAACACACAAACAACAACTTAGAGAGAAAGCAATAGAGAACAAAACAGAAGTTATTTACATAAACCCACAACTTGCCCCACACTGAACACTGTCTAGCTGTTATGGTTCCTTCACATCAAAAAATCATATATTAGAACTGAAAAAGGTTCAGAGAAGGCAAGCAAGGATGATCAAGAGGTTTGTGGTCTTTCAAGTAATGCCTTAGCTATCTGATGCACATTATCACAAAATGGACAGGATTTGGGGAGCTCCATTAAACTTTACAACGTCATAAATGGCACAGAGATCATGTGTTAGAACCATGTCTTTGCTCTGTCCTCCTGCATAATCACTAGAGCCCATGACAATCCAGTGAGATACAGGTTATTCACACAATTCACAAAATTCAAGAAAGGGAATTCTTAAAAGTGATTCCCAGGTGAAAATGGTTTTTCTCATCTTAGATTTTATGGGGTTTTGGAAAAATCAATGGTTATCTAGTAACAATTAGTTCAGAAGTAATTTTTCTAATGATTACTGAAACAAAAAACTAGGTCTTGAAGCCAAACAGTCAAAGGACAGTTTGATACGAGGACTGTATAGGGTTAATTGTTGACTGACCACATTAGTTGCTTGATTACCAAGACAGAGTGGAATGTGCTTACAGAGATTGAGTAGAAAGAACAAGGTCACTGATAAGAAGAAACAACCATGACTTAGTCCCTGCTTTTCCCAATGACTGCTTCAACCAGCCTTGAGGCCTGGACTAATACCGACAAGCCAGGGAACGTGTGCCACTGAGAGGGGTGAAAGTGCAACTCTGAGAGAGACAACCCCTGCCTGCGGCCACCGGACAGCACTGCACACGTGTGAAGATCATGTTAGGCTGGCTGAGGAGCATGCAAATGATTTTGGGGAAAGGCTATGAACATGTATAGGCGTATCAGGTAATCCAATGAATATGTAACTTGCAGCCCCATAGACACCAAGCAGAACCCTACGGACGACGCCTTTGGAGGAGAGATCCCCCACGCGCCCGGCGCTGAATAAACATACCTACTTTACAACTCACGGGTTGTACAGTCGTCTTTCCGCAAGTCAAGATTTTGCAAGGCAGCAGGTCTCCTCTGGGTTTGCTTTGCTCCTCAGTCCTGCGTTGAAACATTCTGAGCTCCAGGCAAAGTAGATGAAATGAAATGCAGTGCTTTCAGATTTTGTACCAACTTGATTCTTTCTTTGCAGTGACATTTAAGATGTGTCAGCATTGTGATCCTTCTACATTTAGGGACAGAGAAGTAAGACCTCTGCTTCACCTGCAGAAGTAAATCTTTCTATCAGCCAAACCCACTACTTAGGGCTGCTTTAGCACTCTTCTTAATTAGATTGATTTTATTTTATATTTTATTTTGTATGATATTAGTTTGTTTTTTTAACGGGGAGCTAGATTTTAGAAAATGTCATAGACAAGGTACTAGTGCTCCAGTCTGACAGACATTTCATGATTAAAATAATGGCTTGGGCTGTTTAAAACCTCAAATCAGTTTCCACTTCTCAATGCAGGAATCTATATCCCCAGCATCCCAGTAGGTGGGTTTGGAGGAACAGGCTAGTATTTCAATAAAGAGAAGTGTGAAAGATTTTAACCCATAGGTAATGCAGTCCTTTGCAGAAATTCTTATCAAGAAGTCATGACAATCCAGGCATTTCTCTCACTAGCTGAGAGACTTGGTGTCTGAGCTGGTGAATTGTCTTAATTGTTATCTCTGGTAATTTAACATCTTCCACATAAACTGTAAATGATCCAAAAAGAGAGATTAAGGGAAACCATTATAGAAAGATTTGGAGTGAAGAAAATTGTGGGCAGCTGGGGAGGTGTGTGAACAAACACCTCAGCCAGATGTGGTAACAGTGGTTAAGCCTTTCACACTGAATAATGTTCAGCATTGTGTTTTTACATAGAAAAAGATATCTCCAGTTCACTCTTCCTCCCTTACATTCAAGTACTAAAACACAAATGTTCTTTAAAAATATTTATTGAATTTCTTTTTCCCAAAATTCTGTTTTATTTGATCCTGTTTTCTTGTTAAATTTTTCATTTGACTGCTAAACTGGAAATAAAGGATCCAGACAGCCCACTGCTTAACTGGCACTTACACACAAAGAAATTTAACTACCTCAGCACTTACAAACTATCCCGAATAACAATTTTTCATGTCTGTATGCCTGAAAGTCTTTAAAAATTGGACCTTACTGCTTGTGCAATATATTTCATAGATATCAAAGCACTGTAGCTAATTGCTCATATTATTTGCAATGGTAAGACATGTGTATCTTTAGCAAAGTATCCCCTTTTCATTAAGGTCAATTAATTGATCAATTAAATAACAAAGGCATAAAATAAAAAAATGGAAAGTAGTTTGTAAAGCCTGGTATAAGAAATCTCTTTCTGTTTTAGCTGTTCATGAGTCTTCCTCCTTTTTTAAAGACCAAAACTTAAAAAAAAGTTCAGGTCATCGACAACCATAATTATACAAAGCAATATTGTTTTTCTTATCACTGGGGTGTCTTTTCTAGCACAAAAGGAAAATTACTTAACAACCAACATGCCAGGCTCTACAACAGTGACTCAAGACTGAGCTTATGGGTGACTAATGTAATGTGATATACCATAAGCTGCCTGTGAATGCAGATTTTGCATGTCAGTGGATGATCTGAACTGGTGGCTGAATTCTTCAGAAACTGGGAATAGCTAAAATGGAAAGAAAAGATGATTGTCCAGAGAAATGGGAAATATAGGATCTAAGAGGACAAGTAGGTAGAAAGTGCTACAGGGTTTTGGCTCTGCACTGCACAGGTTAGCAATTGATGAGAACCACTTAGTGACTAGGTTTCTGTTACACTAAATCTGCTGCAGTTCAAAGCTTCTTCCAACCTTTCTAATGCCAAAGTTAGGCTGTTCCAATACCTCGCCCCTATGTGCAGTAGCTGCTTTTCTGGCACAGTGTTTAGCAATAATGGATTGGGTTGGAAGGTCATCTAGTCCACCTTCCCTTCAGTAAATAGAAATATCTTCAACCAGATCAGGTTGCTCAGGTCCCCATCCAACCTGACCTTGAATGCTTCCAAGGATGGGACATCCACCGCTTCTTTGAGCAACCTGTGCCAGTGTTTCACCACTCTCATTGTAAAAAACTTTCTTCCTTATATCTAGTCTAGATCTACCCTCTTTTGGTTTAAAACCATTGTCCCTTGTCCTATAACAACAGGCCTTGCTAAGTAGTTTGTTCCCATCTTCCTTATAAGCCGTCTTTATGTTTTGAAAGGCCAATCATACAATGAATTACTCCAGTTCACTGATATGATGAAAAAACTCTGACCAAAAATACGTTTTATGCTAAGCATTAAGCTCAAGTGAATCATCTGGCAGTGTACAGCTATTAAATGCCACACACCTGAGGCTGGGGACAGAATGGAGCAAGGTTGTGCTTTGTGATGAAGCTGAAAGTTACACTGAATTATGTGGAACATAAACAGCACTACCAGGTTACATTTTGCTCTTGTTTGGGTTGTGAGCTCTCACTGTTTGGCTGTGAGTACATACCAAGGCAATGTTAGCTGTATCTGCCAAATGCACCAGCTACAACGCTCCTGGTCCTCTAACTCTTTGGGCAAGTGTGGGTTTGTGTGTCCCAAGTTTTCACAAAGTCTTACATGACATTAGACCTTGTAGTTGCTGTATGTAAACCCTTAATGACTGGGTGTTACTCAGCTACAAAAGCAGACTCCATATTCTTTATTAATTTGAAAAAAACTTGGATATAGTTCTGGAAATAATAATTCTAAATATAAATGCAGAACTCAGTTACAAAAATAAGATACCAAGGATCTTGCCTGTAATTCAGTTGTTGTTCTTGTTAGAAAGATCCTTGACCATTGTGCTTGTGGGTTATAAAATGGTAATGGCTTATCTTGAATGGAAATATTGAGGTAATTATAGGAAAGTAGGAGGGAGAGAGAGGACATTGCTGCAACCCAAATGTATGGTCCCATGGCGGGAAAAAAGAATGGTGCTTTAATTACTACAATGGGAAATGGATGTTAACATTTTCTGGACAAGCCTGGGATATTTTGGATAGTTGTACAGATCCTCCAGTCAATGCAAATTATTGGCAACTTTGAGACGTGACCTTGAATCTCCAGTAAAACTTTTGTACAACAAGTGGGTTAACAAGGATTAAAGGACTGAGGAGAAAAAAGGGACTGGCGAAGTGAATAGCCTGGCTTTCATATGTATCAGAAGAACCTCTACTTATGTTAATACTAGAAGATAATACAGAATGGATCTATTCCTGGCAGGTAATAACTGGATGAATCGCTGGTGAGATGATATACATATCTGAGGATTTGTATTATTGAATGCTGGTGTGAGAGAATTTCAGTTCTATCTATTTTGGGTGGTGTAGGATGAGAGAATTAATTGCTAGTATATAATATCATATATTTTCAATATCCTTATAAGTGGAGTGCACCTTACTGAACTAGGAATAATATTATTGTTTTTTATAAACCATAATAATGCCAGTGGAACAAGAATAAAAATGTTATTTTCTCAGTCAAATCTAACAGACATTAATCAGGCAACATGCTAGAATTAATAAGTTGTGGTCTACTAAGTGCAGCCTTCTTATTATGATTTTTAATAGTTTCTATTACATCAATAAACAGCTTGAGATGTAATTTTTATTTTAATTTCAAAGCCAGGAGAAACAACAAAAATCTTGATCTGACAAGAGGCAGAGAAACAACAGAAAGTGTGAACTTCTTACCTCATCTCTTTCGGGAAGATGAGAGGAGTTGAGACACCAAGAATTGGTACTAATTTAAGAAATTTTCTTTCCCAGATTACCATATTACTAAAAATCCCTCTTTTTTCTTCCTGAAAAAAGATGTCTGTGATACCCTGGGATAGAAAGATGTGGACACATCTCCTTGTTATACTTCATCATATATTTATTCTTATATTAAGTGCTTTGCCAATTAGATGAGATCATCTTAATTAGTGAGCACTGTAGTAACCATGGCTATCCCTTTTGTTGTGATAATTCTGTATCTCTAATGTTTTTCACATTTCATTTTTTCTCCTCCAACTTCTCAATAAATAGTCACTATTCAAAGTTACATTCGGAAGATTTATTAAAAAAGTGTATTTGGATTTTGGTCCTTTGACAGGTTGGCTGTGTCTCATTTGTACAAAAATGTTCTGAGCTGAAGATTGCAATGACAGTTCCAAGAAATTTTTCACTAATAAATATGTACAGTTCTACTAGTGTTTTTAACTGAGATACTGCAAGATGTATTCTAGTTTTTATCAGTTCACACAAAGCAAATAAATTACTTAGACAACCAAAAGTGTTGGGAAAAAAAACAGCAAAATTACCCTGGATTTACATATATATATTATATGATTTTATTGAGAATGCAGATTTTTTAAAATCCTATAATTCATTGACAACTTCCAATCAAAACTTATCTTCAATGCTGTTTTGTCAATAACAGAAAATATTTCAATACATTATACTTGTAACTTGGCAAATGAAGCTGAACTAGAGTACAGAGAAATATCCTAAATAGAAATTATTGGTTCATTAACACTAAGACATCAATGTTGCTAAAATTTTATTTTAAATAGATTACTTGTGACAAATAAGTAAAAAGGTTTAATGCTAATTATTTAAAAATGTTATTTTCTTTTGGTATGCGTTTCATTATGCTCAGCATAAGGAACCATTTGATACTAAAACCAATGAAAAATGGCCAGATCACCAATTCATCCACTAGAATAGGAATTTCAAAATGAATTACCATTTAGAGTAGCAAAGTAGATATGATATGTCATATCCAATAATGAGAAACATGCAATAACATATCAGTAAAAACATTATTTTTTTGCCTTTGTAGATTAAAAATTTCCAATAAGAATTGAACCAAGTTACTTTGTTTCTTGATATTTTCCCTTTAAGATTTTCTTAATTTGTTATCACTCAAAATACATATTCTTGAGGAATACTCAATTATTTCTTGTGTATTCTTGTAGTGCTTGAGTATACTTCCGAAATATTTTGAAAAATACAGCCTCTTTTGAAATGTGCTAAGGCCTTAGCCTCAGCAATGCCATGCACAAAAAAATTCTGCAGTCTAAGACCATATTGAATAGATATTTCTTCAAGATAATATAAGCACATATCCTCTTATTCTTGTATTGATCTCAGGGAACAGAAATTTCTTTAAGTAATTAATTTCTTATATTTTTAGTTTCTTGCCTCGTTTTATCTCAAGAAGTCTGAAATATAAACAAAATCCATAAATATGTTTTGTAAACTTATATGTGTATATATATATATATATGTTCTGATACAGTTTTAATTTCCTGATCAAAAATTGTCTTCTTCTACAGGTACTTTTTAAATTTTTTCATGAAAAAGTAGGAAAGATTCAGGATTCCTGGGCATAACTCCAAGTTTTTCAGGTAACATGCAACAAGAGAATTGTAGACCTTCTGTTCATCTCATAATGTCCTCTCCTTCTAAAATTCCACTCAGTTAGCATTTATCCTCTAAATGTTTTTTTACCTTGTTCCTTCCTCTTTAGAGTCTATCCTTTTCTTGTGAAGTTGCCATCAAATCCCTGTTTAATACCTATCTTTTCATATGAAGGCTCTTCATTTTTTGCTTAACATGGTGGACAAAAAATCCGCCTAACTCCAAAGATTCTAGGGGGTTTAGGGCTAATCCATATTCATGAGCTGTCAAAAAGTCAGTCAAGCCCCACCAAACTGTAATAGATCCTCTTTATAAATCAGTATCAGTCAGGAGTGATTTCATAATCCAGTTACAGTGCGCTGAAACCAGACGAGAATGACAAAGTTACACCTCTAAAGAGATCAGAAGAGATTTTTTTCACCATTTTAAACCAAAGAGTGAGAATAACATATGTTATCTTACCTCTAATTCATTTTAATTTCCAATTCACTTCTCTGAGGTTGGAATCCTTATCCAAACTTATCTGCACCCCAGTTTGAACCACAGGCAATTTCTCTTTAGAATGAAACAGAAAAAGAAACCCAAAGAACATATTTCACTCTTGCATCACAGATGGACAGTAACATAAAACCACTCAAAACCTAAAGGGGTACATATATATTAGTTACCCTAAGTGTTTCTTTGAATAGTGGGAGAATGTTAAAATAGACGAGAAGAATTCTTATTTTCTCCACAACAGTGAGCGTTCTCTTTTCTTGTGAAGGTCTTTCTTCTGTGAAAAGACAGAATACATGTGGGGCATCTGGATAAGATAGAGTGACTTTAGTCAAAAGTTCACAGTGATGGTTGTCACAGAATTAGATAACATTGGAAGAGAGAGATGAGGATTTACTGGCTCTTGTAGTCTTAATCTAGCCCCAGAAAGTGCTGAACCTTTTTTCTGTTACTGTAAAACCAATACACTTGCAGGGGGGCTCGTATTGTATTTATTTTATATTTATTGCAGTTAAGTTTACTGATTGGTGTCTTGTGCATTCTGCTTTTGTGAAACCAGTGAAATTTGTAAGTATGAGATCTGAAATAAAATTTTTTGATCAAAACAATTATTCTTCTGTCACAGGAGTACAAACTGAAGAATTCTGAATTTTCCATAGTACTGAAACATATTTATTCCATTTTTTAACAGTCCAGATAAGAGTGGGTTAGATTCTTAGCACTACACTGTGATTTATCTTGCCCTTGTAATGTAATACAGACAGATAAGAGTGGCATGAAGAGAACCTATCCTAACAGATGTGTCAGCCCCTTGCTCAAGTCATTACTGTGGTGTGTGAAGACATGAAGATCTCAGCAACACTACGTTGAAAATCTTGAGTTTTTCCCTTTCTATTTCTGCTTTCAGTTCCTGGGACCAAGAACTTCATCTTTTACCGTTGGAAGCACAATGCTCTACCAATCCTATTGGGCAAAATCAGAACAGGGATTAATTTCATTTAAGGTAAGCTTTAGTCAAACTCTTATGCACAGGAATTTAATATAATTGTTGTAATCTATGAAGGCTCTAGAAGATAAAGAGACTTTCTTGTGAGTATCTGTTCAGGATCAGGACCTGTATTAGGAATTACCTCATTGAAATACCTGTTTTTTCTTCCTCAACATAAGCAAAATTGCAAGGTGCTAATAAACTGTAAGTGTTCTTGGGGCACAGTGTGATACAATTTCTTAACCCCTGTGCAGCAGCAGTGAGCTCAGCATCCTCTGGAATAGAAATATTTTACAGCCCTATGCATCTATTAAATCCTGGTAATAGGCTTCATATGCAGTAATAGCAGTCTGAGGTGGATTCTTAGGTGGATTTCCAGAGGTTTTGTCAACAACATCCCTTGCCAAAGGTGTTCAGAGACACCAGGGAGAGAGAGAAGACCACTAAATTAGTAAAGAAGGTTTCAAAAGGACAAAAAAGATAGATTGGATGTTTGCATAAACGAATGAAACTGTGCAGGGAATTGTGCTGTTCAACAAATTAGTGTGGGATTTGGGAAAATGCAAAGAGGGAGGAGACAAAGGTTGCTGACAGCCCTAAATTATTCAGGGCCAAGTGTTAAATGTTGCATGAGTAGTGGAGTCCTAGTGTGGTATGTTGATCCTGGCTGGGCCTCATGTCCCACCAAAGCCACCCTATTCCTGCTCTTCTCAAATGGACAAGGAACACAAAACATGTAAGGCTCATGTGCCAAGATAAGGACAGGGAGAGATGGAAATCCATGATGCATTTTTGTATATTAGTACCACAAGGTTATCCTTCCTTTCCTCCACCTCATTTTCAAAAAAAGCTAAGTGATTTTTTTTTTTTTTCAAGGACTTGATAACGCTGAGAAATGGTTTTAAGAAGGGATTTTCTTCTCAGATTACCAAAGTGAAGGAACTTGTACATGAGGGATGGCCAGATACACTTGGGCTCTTCAGCCCAGGATCTTTGGCAGAGATCTACAAAATCAAGATGAGCTATCAGGAAAATGACCGCTCATTGTTTGTTACACTTTAAGAGCTTGAATTGTCAAATAACGTGGAAAGTGGCAGGTTTACAATTAGTAAAAGCAGCTTTTTGCACAGTTTGGAATCAAGCTATGGAAATCCTGGCCACAGCATTTTGGTTAAGCTTGCAAGGTTTAAAACTCTCACATAAAATTTTGAAACAAAATTCCACAGAGATACAGACAAAGAGTAGGATACATATAGAGAAAACATCTATGATAAGGACTCTGAGAAGCAACTAGAGCCTGTGATTGCCCTCAGATTCTGAAAAGCTTTGTTGTTGAAGAGCACTATATCTGTAAGCTACATAAGCTGCTAAGCATTAGCAAACTCTGATAACCATCAACTATTAACCATTAAATCCAAGTTCCACTTGGAGTCATGAGTAAGGCCAAATGAAATATTAGATAGGGTGCAGGTTCCCCACATTGTTTCGTTCTTTATTAAACCTTCCCATTAAGCTGCAAAGGATGGGTTGAAATCCAACAGTTAAAATTCTTTTCTATTATTCCACTTACTTTCCTCGTGCATAGCCAGGTGAAATCTCCTTGCTTTCTCCTTGATTCTCGTTAGTGAAGCTCTGCATGGACCTGCCATACAAAATATGCACTCTTAACAGAAGTCTTTAGGCATATCTGTCTGATAAACTACTACACCTTAGTGAACAGACCATGCTCTTGGGGGAAATAAAATCCTAATAAATGTGTAGCATGAAGGGGCCAATAAAATTATTGAATTAAATATCTTGGAGAGAAAAGATTTTATCAAATAAACATCTGACCCAATTCTCATCTACTGGGCCATGTTTACAAGGAAACTCACAAAAGCACACCCTAAAGGGAGGAAACGTGCACAAGGTTGTGCACAATGTTTTGTATGTATAACAAAGACAGCAGAAGCAATGTGAAACTAAATTTACCTGAGTAAAGTGAGGTACAGAAAAATGGCTGAAGGTCCAGCAATGAGATCGTGACTGGGGAATTCTGATCCAACATGTAAAAAAGTGTTAACAGTGTAGATTAGCCTTATCAGAAGGCATGGACAATTTGGTGCAGTCTTCATTTGAGAAATAGTACAGTCATATTCTGCACACCAAGCCCTTTGGAGGTGTTATATCAGACAATGTCTACCTCAGTATCTCCATTCCATATCTCCAATATCAGCATTCTGAAGAGGTTTGCTGGGCCTTTGCTGCACCCCAAAGACTCCTTTCACTACTGCATACTGTGAACAGAAGGTCATATTGAGGTGCAACCTTGAGACCAGCTTGGTAGCACTCCAGCAGAAAGTGTCTGGATCCATACAAAAACAGAGTGAGGATTCATCACAACAACAAGGATAGGTCAGGCATGGCATGACCAGCCCTGCAGTGGTGGTATAACCCATCTGTCCCTGTACTATCCCATCATGTCACCAGTACCAGGCAGAGATAACAGCTGTGGAGCACTTCTGAGTTGTGCTGGCCTTGACCCAGGTTCCTGTAGGGGGAAATGAAATCGGTGGGTGGAAAGAAAGCCCGTCAGATGTGTGGAGTCTTACAGTGAGATGTCCTAGATCGCTCAGTACATCCACAACAGCCTTGCTCAGATGGGATTGTGAACCATGGAGAAAAGTATTTGCCCTCTCCCATTCTGTTCCCTGCTCCTCAGCCAATTAATGACCTTTGTAATAGGACCTAAATCTACAGCAACAGTAGAATCATTGCACATTTTGGCTGTTTGTTTAGCCCTAGGCATGAATTTTCTTGGCTTCTGAGTGCTGACAGCTACAGAGTGACTAGTATAAACCAGTTTATAATTAAAAAATATGACCAGTAAACTTCAACTTGTACAAAAAAAAAATCAGTGCATTATTTAATTAAAAATTAGAAAATTACTTATTTATGTGTAAGTACAGATAGAATTCTTATTTATTAGAACAGAAAATATTTTCTATTTTACAGTATTTTAATAGAACCCCAGAAGCTCCATAGAATTTCCCTCTGTATTTATCTAAAAATGACTAATTTGAACATTGTGAATAAGATGTTAGAAGAAAATACAATGTCATATGTGATAGAGGTGGATACTGGCTGAGCTATCTTCCTTTCTGCACTGTAAAAGACCTTTATGTATCAAAGTCAGATACAAATAACAGGACAGTAGATCTGTTTTCTAGTTTTACTGTTGAGGGTTTAGAAAAATTTCTTTAGTTTCATTGCAGATACACTTGGGTTGGGAGCCATATCTATACAACTGAATAAGCTGTTGTAGATTCCTAATATAGTTCATGGAAGATCTCTAAGATGCTTTTTATCTGTTCTAAAACTGGCACCCAGTGACATTTCATTTTGCATGTTTTGTTTCTCTGAATGCAAAGAACAATGAGACTGACTCCCATCTGGTTGTGCACAAATCTCATATTTAGGTGTTAGGGACTCCCCTGTAAGATCTCCCTTCAACAGATGCTCAACAGAATATACCTATTAAGAAAAGAAAGCATCATATTTTGTAACAGTTACTTTATTTCTATGCCTTCATCTACGGCAAGGACGTTTAAATTTCTTTTGAGGCCAATAGGCAACTACTCCTGAGTTTAGCCTGGACAAAAGCATACAGTTTGGGGTTTTCTACAGTCCATCAGAGAACCCAGCTGGTATGAAGACAACATTGTTGGCATCTGGATGAAACCAGATAGGAAACCAAGAAAGTCCTAAACATGACTGTATAAGCTACTGAGATCTTGAAAAATTTCAACAATCTGGAAAGCACTGCTTCAAAGCATCAAATAAATTTTTGTTAAAATACAAACCCTTTTTTGCTTCAAAGGTTTTGCTTACTTTTGTACTCTATATGCTATTACTCTCTTGTTTAGTTATTAATATAATCTTCAGTGTATGCTAATAATTTCTTGGACTGTAATTTGTTTTGAAAGCCACATTAATCCTGAAGCAACTGTACATTCATCTTACCTCCTCAGAGACAGCTTCAGCACACTATAATTTAACCTTTTTTTCTGGATAAAGGATGTTTAAGGA
Source organism: Chaetops frenatus (assembly GCA_013400775.1). Classification (NCBI taxonomy): domain Eukaryota; kingdom Metazoa; phylum Chordata; class Aves; order Passeriformes; family Picathartidae; genus Chaetops; species Chaetops frenatus. Next base: position 89,608 of record VZTR01004978.1, read on the forward strand.
GTTCCCAGAATAGAAGTACTTTGTTACTAGAAGTTTCTAGTAAGATGAAGTACATGCTCTGGCAAAAAATATTTGCTCATTCTCCATGTAATGTCAACATGTAGCCCCAAATATTTATTATATAAATATTTTTTTCCTCTTTATGTAGAAGACCTAGTACTAGTTTAGATGTAAAATAAGCATGATGAATAAAATGTGGCATTTAAGCAGTATATACAGCCATGAAGCTTGACTTTCATTTTAGATTCCATGGTTGAGATGACACTGACTTAGAGGAGTCATTGCTTATAAAAATAGGCAAGTCTCTCTCGAGACATCCTTCAAAAGTTTCATTTGCAAAAAATTGTATTCCTGGATATTTCATTTGATATTTGGTTGAATGTCATTCCTGTCACTGCACAATTAAAAAAAAAAAAAAAAAGTTTGCAAAAAAAAAAAATTTTTTTTTTTTTTTGCCCGTCTCTCTCAAACCAAGCATCCTGAGCTTCCCAGAGAAGGGTTTCTGTTCAGAGGAGCTGATCAGAGCTGTAAATGTGTAAGAGAGGAGCTGTGATGGGACAGACAGATTTAGTGGATTGACAGATGTGATTTTCATATCTGAAAAGAAAGAAGACTTTATAGTGGTTTTCTCTAGGAAAAAGAAAAGTTTGTGAAGTACATGCTCTTCCAGAAAGATGTGGGAAAGATTTTTTAGTGAAGATATTCATAGGCCAGTGAAGGACCTTGATGTTCTGTTCTGTTCTGTTCTATTCTGTTCTGTTCTATTCTATTCTATTCTATTCTATTCTATTCTATTCTATTCTATTCTATTCTATTCTATTCTATTCTATTCTATTCTATTCTATTCTAGTCTATTCTATTCTATTCTATTCTATTCTATTCTATTCTATTCTATTCTTGCTTCCAGAGATTTGTCTCCACTGATATTCTTTTTGGGAAGTATGGGCCATGAGCAGTCTCTAATGTGCAGATCCCTCCTCCCTGCAGGCCCAGGGCAAGAGGCTGGACAATGCAGGACTGTGGGGTTGTGGCTGTTCCCTGTGCCCTCTGTTCACAGCCTGGTCATGGAATTTAGTGCCTGCCAAGGGATCAGCCAAGGCCAGGTCAACAAAACCCGCAACTCTGCTGATCTACGCGCTCGGGGCTACAGGGACAAGTTATTTTCTCTGATAATTAGACACTCTAGAAAGGGACTGGCAACATTTGGCCATATAATTTTTCCAACATTAAATATACAGGTGGAGGTCTGGAAACCAGCCTTCTTGTTCATTCTTTTGTTTAGAGAAGTTCACAGAAGACCCACAGACCATGGTGGGTCTCTTGGAGAATGCTTACAGGGATAATTATCATGGGAAGCAATAGTTTGCTTCTTCACTTCTGTACAGAGACACACTGTGACTTGCCTGAATATCCTAAAATTTATTTTCAGTCACACAGTGCCAGGCAAGATCAATCCCATGGAAGCATAGTCTTTTACAACAGACACGTGGGTTTAGTGTTCTCATTTACCCCACACTAGTATGTTTGCCTTTGAAAGTCTCCTTGAAGAGTTCCCTGAAATGTTAAAAATACTGTATTCAGGCAGGCTGGGGAGTGGGAAGGCCTCCTGCTGCCTCAAGGGATCTATGGGGCTAAAGATAGTGTTTAACTAAACCCATGATGATACAGTAACTAGAACCCTTCAAAGCAAAATAACCCAAGGTGAGACATCTTGCAGAGTGTGTAGAGAGAATAAAGACTTGCTGAGACAATAGGGTCTGTAGTATGGTTAATATAATATGATAGCTCAGTTTGATTCATAATTTTCATTCAAATTCTAAAATCTATTGAAAGCACAAGAATCTCCAAACTTTTGTTCAGTATCTGCTTATTGGAGAACTATAACAACAATAGGTTCCTTCCCTTGATTTAATTGAAATTATGCCCAATTTGTACTGTAATTAAAGTTCAGATAAGGTCACTGGGACACCACAGAAAGACAAAATGCCAAGATCAATTCTGCAAAAGCTATATGGCAAAAATAAGGGTTGCAGGACCTTCCCCTATATTTATATTTAGATGTCATACAAAAGAGCTGATTCAAAGAGCTGGAGCAGAAAAAATTAATCCACATTTTTTGCTGTTAAATATATCTCAAATAATATGCCCATTAAGGCAAAAATTAGTAAGACCAGTTATCTTTTGCGTCCTTTACCTAGAAATAGAATTAATATTCATAAAAAAATGTTTTCATCTTACACAAGAAAACCTACTACTGTATTTCAAATTCTTATTATGGAAATTAATTCTGAAAGAAAATTTTATGTGTAACTCTAAATATATTCCCCATTGGCAGGGAAGCATTGGATATTTGTACAATGACATGATGTGTATTGATTGCTGTTAATTTTAAGAATGAGTCTTTCTTGGAGATTCTTGGCTGGAACAACATACTTATAAAGTAGCTCTGTTGCACACATAGATATCGGATTTAGACATCTTGAATCATAATGCCAGGACACAGTGATTTTGAGGAGAGGGAAAGATCTGTAAATCTCAACCTGTGTAGCCCAAATAGCTTTTCATGGTTTTATTGTTTTACCTATTCATGTAAAATCTGCTTCAGCCCTGATGCTATAGATTTGCATCAAAATATCTGGGTTCATGTTCTTAGTAAAAAGAGTTTAGTTCTGAAGAAAGAACATTATTGTATCACTAAGCAGTAGATTTTTAGGAATTCTAAGTCAAAAGTGCAGAAATACAAGAGTCATTTCTATTTTTCACTGTTTTAATCTGTTTTGTTCAGTTCCTTAGTCACTTCTCAACAGCTTTGCTCCTGCTTCTGAAGGAGCTCAAAAGAAATTACTAATTTTGGTTTGATGACAGCAAGGTACAAGGAAAATTACTGAATTCTTCAGCCTTTAGTATCTTTGAATAAATCTACATAACCTTCTGAAAAAATGTGCTCTAAACAACACTAGTGGCTGGGGTCTTTCTGGGAAACAGTGTAGTAGAATCATAGTATATCTCCCTCCAGCTGAAAGGCACCTAGTAGGATCAGTAAACCTAATTTCTTGATCTTATCAGGAATTTTTTACCTAGATTTACCTAGAACTAAATCATATGATGTTGTCCAGGTTCTCCTTGAACTCTGCCAGGCTTGGTGGTGTGACCATGTCCCTGGGGAGCCTGTTCCAGTGAGCCATCAGCCTCTCAGTAAAGAACTTTATCCTGATATTCAATCTCAATCTCCCCTGATGCAGTTTTATTCCATTTATTTGTGCCCTACTGCTGCCCACCAGAGAGAAGATGTATAATACCTTGTGTATATAATGCATACAAGGTCCTAATAAATAGTTTGATTTAATGACCCTTGTGGTCTTTAAATTGGGAAAAATTGCAAATGTTCAGAAATGTTGAAAATGTCTATTGTATTCTTTTCAGTTTTCATGTCAATCCCATAAGAATTTGATTATATAACTTCTACTGTTGCCTTCATACACGGAAAAGGACAAGAGTTCCCAGCTCCATACCTTTGGATCTAGGTAGAGAGAAGGGATTGAGGATCTCCATCAGATGGACACATGGACAAATCTATAAATGTCAAATAATTGCTGTTGATGGCCCTCTTTTCTTCAGCCAAAACTAAAATGGGATTATTACTTTTGGAATACTCTGTATCAGGAAACTGATAGTGCCACATTCATGTCACACTGAAGGTCATCTTTTTAATGTTTTGGGAAGTTTCAGAACAGTGAGTTGAAACCATTGCATACCCACTGTTTTTTCCCTTGTCATGTAATTCCTGTTTCCTCAATCATGTGAATGCACAATGCTTTTATTGGACTGTTCAATCCAATCAAACCTGCTGGGTGTTTCAGATGTACCTCTTGCTTCATAAATATTTATGTATTTGTGGGTGTTCCAGTTGTTACATTGGATGTTTTATGGTTTTGTTTACCTCCTTATTTTGATGTATTTATTGCTTCACTGGTTCCAGTGATCTAATAGAGTACAAAAAAATATCTGATAAAAGAGGATACTTTACACTGTAGTGTGGTCTTTAAATGGTGCTGCAACAACCTATTATTTATCACTTCTGCCTATTTAGCTAACGATGAAACATTTAATTTTCAATGTTTTCATTGTTTTGTTTGTAAAATACAATGAAGTGCTTAGAAGAAACAAGGCCATGTACTTGCTTTGCCTTTTGATTTCAGTCACCTTGGGGCAATTTATACAAATTTTTATTTCTTTATATTTCATTAAAATGAAAACAATTCAAATTATTTATTAGGAGGAAATGGATTTGGTTATTAGGGTATCAGGACTAGAAATCAATAATATCACTTTTTATTTCCATTTGGGCATCAGTTAAGTGATGCTCTGAGTGATACGGTGAGTTCTGTACCTCAGTTTCCCATTTATAAAGACATTGTAATTTCCAATGGTTTAATTAATTGCTGTTTATAAACACCTTGTAAGTTTTTTGAATGAACAGTTTTATACAAGCTCTGCAAGGCAGTGATTGTCTTCCATGCTGGAAACAATTTTGGATCTTTTATTGGAATAATGAATATAACAAGCAGTGAATGCAAAGTAGTATTTATCAGCTTTCCTCTCATATAACTAAACAAACTTTATTCCTGGTTGTGTGACCATGCATACGCATTTTCAAGATATTCTTCTTTAACACAGTGGGATGAATCTCTTAAGTAATTATTATTTTTACCGTCAAAAATTTGCAGAAGAGAAAACAAATATCCCAATTGACTGGACTTATGAGTCAAGGTCAGTTTTCTGTTTTGCGGCAGAACTGAGACAAGTCCCTTAGACTGAAAGTGCTCATGTGACTAATGCCCTCTGAGTTTGCAGAGATTTAGAACTTCAAATGTCTTTGAAAATCCAGGTCTCCATCCCTCTCTGCCCTGGTTGTTTTCATCAGAGTGGGGATAGCAGCACCTTTGTATGTAGTGGAAACAAACCACCACAAGGGCTAATCATGCACGCCTGTGCAAGGACAACAGTTTCTGTTGCTAACCTCCCACAGGGGAGTGGTGTGGCTAATATCCATCCAGATGCCTTTGATTTCCTCAGCCCCAGTGCTGTAGTACTCATTTATAGCTGAGCTGACTGGGAGTGATGTTTGGAACAAATCCAGAGAGAGGTATGAACTCACACCTCTGGATCCATACCAAGACACCTTCACCACTCTATCATCACTCTCCTCTGAGGAATGTAATGAGGATACATTAATTAATGTTCATGAACTGCTTCAGTGCTGCCATATTTAGACTGTTAGAGTTGCATCTGTAGGAAGAAAGCAGCAATCAGGTATTCCACCTGAAAGAGAAAGCAGGAATGGGAAGATGAAACAGGGGACCCTAGAGTGATTTCCCCCTGGGAGATGCTTTTCCACACTACAAAAAACTCTCTGGAGTTGACAGGCCTTCAAAGGCATTCTCAGCTCCAGAGAAATCCAGGCTAACAAAATTTTGAAGTACGTGATGGAAGGTCTGCAAATAATTTAGCCAACTTTAACCAAAGTTTTTAGGAATGATTTTTCATGTAAAAAGAAATAAGCTTAAGATGAGAGAGAGATTTATCAAATATTCCAAAATATTTCAAGGTTACTTTGATTGGTTGTGGGAGTTCTTTAAATGATTGGATGCTTTCTGGAGCGTGTATTAGTGAAGCTTCATCTATCACTCAGTGGATTTTCTACAGAGAAAAATACCTTGCCTCCTTACTTTGCTCATAAGGTAATGCAGAAACTCAGAGCTTGATGGATGGGTATCAAGCAGTGGCCTTGCATTCACCCTGAGATGAGAATGAGGAGCAGGGAATGGCTCTAGGACACTTTGGCTTTATGAGATAGTTTCTGAGCAAGTGCAGCTGTGAGCTCCAGGGCAGGATCCCTGCTGACATGAATCATGAGATGGAATTTCTCTATAGGTAACCACGCATGACCTGCTACAGTCACTTGTTTCAGGGGCACTGTAACTATCTGTGGGCCATTATTTCAAGTGTGTCCCTTGAACCTTTTGAGTCCTTTGACTTACATAGGGTCAAAGAACAGTGATTGCAGCAATACTATTCTGACTACTGTCTTTGTCTTTTGAACAAATCCCCACACCAGACCTGGGTTTAGGCAGATTTCAGTGAAAAAATGTTATTAGAGCAAAAAACTGTTCTCTCCCTACTTTAGGCTCTCAAAACAGGGATTGCAGCAACAACTACTGTGCATGGTCCACTCTCTACTCTGTCTTTTTCAGGCTCAGAAGGGGAGAAGGCAAAGCAAATATTTTATCAAAATGAATGTCACTTTTCTAGGAGACTTCAGCATGTCAAGCGAAGCTAATCCAGTCTGTCTGTAGCTTACAAAGAGATCACCCTTTTATTTTTTCAAAATTTCCATGAAAGCTCTACATATTTTTAATTGTCTGTATTTTTAAAAAGTGAAGAAATGAATAGAACATTTTTCCTTCTAAACATCAGGGTAGTTTGATTTGGTCTGCCATTTAGTAAGGATTTTTAGGCCTTCAGATTTTTTTCTATATTTTAATATGACTTGTGCAACTGTCAGAAGACAAGACGGCTAGAGAGGGACTTTTCATGAGGGCATGTAGTGATTGGACAAGGGTGAAAGGTATTTAAACTGAAAGAAGGCAGATTTAGGTTGGATTTTAGGGAGAAATTCTTCCCCCTGAGAGTGGTGAGGCACTGGCACAGGTTTCCCAGAGAAGTTGTGGATCCCCCCTCCCTGGAAGTGTTCAAGGCCAGGTTGGATGGGGCTCTGAGCACCTGGTCTGGAGGAAAGTATCCCTGCTCGTGGCAGAGGGGTTGAAACTAAAAGACCTTCCAAGTCCCTTTCAGCTCAAACCATTCTGTTGTTCTGTGATTTGTTCTCCAATTGACCTTACCAGATTATTTACACAGTACAGTTCCTCAACCTGGGCTTTTTCACTTGAAAAATGAACAGATTCTTTCAATATTTGTAAAATGCATCTTTAAAGATTGCAGTCATTGGTTATAAAAAGACAACGATAACTTACAACAATTAAGAGAATGAGAAAATGATATAAATATTCAGTTTTCTTAACATAAGGAGAGTAGAACATGAATTAAGACAGGAAAAAAATTAAAATTATATGCCGTTGACAGGATTTGCAAAACAGTAGAAAAAATACAGCATAGGATATATATACCAAGTTACATAAGTTAAATTTAAAATTTAATGTTTTTCTAAAGGCTTCTGAATATTCCAAGATCTCTAAATGGAACTTAAAATATTTTCAATTTTTGTTCTATTCATCTAAGAGTACGGGATTTTGGTCACTGTTGAATATGGAAAATGAAAAGTCAAAATGTTTGGTCAGTTATTGAGAACTATGTCTTTAAAGCATGATACAGATTTACATTAAACACGATAACAATATCTAACTACATAGCATTTCCCTCACATGGTAGAGATGAGAAGGAAAGACAGGTTTGAAACTGATGTTACACAAGGAAAGAACTAGAGCCTTCATAGGAACAGGTTTAATCTGACTCATGTAATAAGCAGGACTGGCACAATTTTCTTAGACACACTCAGATTTTCAGAAAAGGAATGTAATCTGAAGGTTAAAATTATGATAATAATGTTCTTGGTGGTACAATGGCTATAGATGATGTGCCTACATCCTTAAGTTCATCTTGGATCTCTCTAACCCAATGAGCATGTGCCAGTGCCTCTTGTTCAGTGGAATTTAAGGAGATATTATCCAGGCTGTAGCAGAAATAGAGAAAAAAATAATACAATTACTAAGTAATGCATTTCTTGGCAAGAAATGCAAAGATTTTTGGCACCTTGCAATGTTTTAGTGCCATCTGGTGCCTCCCCAAAATGTTACAAGAACATTTGCCAAAATGCTTGGATAAAATAAATATATTTGCAATAGGAAAATTTTGCATTAATAGTTATGCCCTGCACATCTAGCTTTCAGAGCTTAATTGCTTCAGTGACAGGGTACAGTCTTGCACCTCATCATCAGAATATGAATTTTAAGCACCAGATATTGGCATGATAAAGCTGACAAACAAACAAAATAACTTCCAATAACTTTCCATGAAAACAGAGAAAATAAAGTTTCATGTGTAACTGCAAAGAGAAGATGTAGTTGTAATTCTATAAATGATCCATTATGACTCCTTCATTTACCTTCTTTCAGGACAGTAAGATCTACCCAAAGAACAGATAAAGGAGAGAAAAAGAAGGGTTAAAAACCCCAAAAAACAACTCCATGCAGAATAGATTCTTTTTGAAGTAAGATACTTTGAATTATGCATTTAGTCTTAGAATGGGGATTAAACTTCTCCAATAATAAATACATCAAATACATCAATTAGTTATTTTTCTGATTTTTTTAAATGGGAAGACACCAAGCAGAAACTATTACATGTGTGCTTCTAACCTTTGCTCAAGATCTTTAACTTATGGTTCTAGAGTGAAAAAAAAAAGACTAAAAATAGTTCCTTCTTATTCAGCAGCCCTTTTACTAGGTTCAGAATCAAATCAGCTGACTTTGAAAACATTTTCCCTTACTTTTCATGTATTTTAACTCTTCAACACTGACATACCTAAGAGGGATTAATTTTTTCTCTCTCTTGTCTTTTACATCATGAGGCTTGCAATTATTTACTAAGTTTCAATCAATAAATACAATGCATATGAACTCTTTCTCCAGATTTCTCACCTGTCACTAGGGACATAATAGAAACACAGTGAGACTCATAGAAGTGGTCATAAGCATCTAATTTTCAGTTTCATATAGGTTAAATATTTAACTTCAGGATTTAAAGAAACCAATTCTATTAGCTCTTGTACCTTTTTCTCTTCATCAAAGAGATGTTGGGCTGTTGCACCTTTGTTCCCACATTCACAGGTAGAGATTGATATGGTAAGGAAAGACAGCATGGGATGAGATATCAGAAATAATGTGTGTCTGGACTTGATGACCTAAGAGATCCTTTTCAGCCTTGTCCTTATTACAGGGATCATAAATCTTCAAACATGTCCAGCAGAAACTATACATTGAGGGCTTTGCCCTCAGAGCTTTCAAGTCACTACAGACATTTGTATTGACTTCAAACCAGTTTGGAGCTGGCAGGTAGTTTCTTAATTTTGTGAAATTTGCTGTGTCCTTTGAACACATTTTACACTGAACTGTGTTCATGCAGTCCTGGCTAAATGCTGCTTTATTGTCCCTGGTGGTTCTCCTGTCTTTAGGAAGGAGCTGCAGAAGGTTTGCTGTCTCCTATGAGTTGGGCATCTGCTTTAGTATCATAACAGCTTATTGTGAGAAATAAACCTGTGAGGGGTCTGTTTTCCTGTATGGCACTTGTTATCCAATGGGCTGGAGTATCTGCAATTTCTCCCACAACAAAATTCAGCTCAAGCAGGTATTATGTTTTTATTTCATATTTCTCACCATCCTTTCTGGGTAAATAGTGTTGCTTCTAATTTTTTTTTTTTTATATTTTTCACCCTCCCTTTTTGGTCAAATAGTGTGTTTTTTAATTTTTTTTTTTTTTTTTTTTTTAATTTGAAGATCTGATTAGAAGGCAAATTCTTTAGAAAACTGTTGACATACAGAATTTTTCTTCATTACACACGTGGAATTTCTGTGTGTTTTTCCTTGGGGGAGGAAGAAAAGAAAAACCAAAAAGGCCTTTGGGGTGAGAGGAGATAAGGGATAAGGAGGAAATAGAAATAAGACACTCTGGTTTTTTGTTTTGTTTTTTTTCAGCATAACCATGTCTCCTAGTGAGTTACTCACCAGCAAGCAACTTTGTCTTAGTGTGGCACATTTGCACCACTCCAGCTTGTCTGTCACTTGATACTGAAACTGCTTCACTCTTGAGTGACATCCAAATTCAGAGCATCCTTTTCCCTTTCTGCAGGTGATCTCAACACTATCTATGTGAACTCCCAGCTATTCCTTACTTCCTCAGCTCCTAAAAACTGTGTGAAAGTGCTCTGAGTTTCTAATATAGGAACTTCATACCTCACTAACAGTATTTTTGGTTCTACACAGCATCCACCCTGCAGACCAATGTCAGCCAAAGCACTTAATCCCACTGTAAAGGAGAGAACAGTCTTGGAGGTCTGAAGCCACTGATGATCCTGTGGAAAGCACAGCTTCAATTTTTAGCACCAAAACAGAGCTCCTGTGCAGCTACTTCTGGATCTCAAGGCACAATAGCAAAGATTTATTGAACACTGTTAGCTCTGTGGGTTGAAGGAATTCTGGTTGATGTCAATGCAATGTTCTCTTCTTGGAGACAACATGGAAGGATGCTTCTTCCCTTTTAGGCACTTTCACTCTTTTGTAGCATTTAGAGATGAGTACCCTTTCAGTGTTTTCATGTTCTTAGTTGTACAAATGGGCTGTCAAAATAGAGAGGTCAACATTTTTTTGCCTGAAACAAGACACATACTTGAAAAAGTGTTATCAACAATATCCTAAGTCAAAAAAACAGTGACCTTAATGCCAGGAAAGAAACATATTTAAAAATTTCTGCATGGGAAGACAAGTTTATTAAAAAATCAAGCAGTTGCATGATGAAACAAAGACTCATGGAGTTCTGTTTGTGTTAAGATGTATCAATAAAAATAGCAGGACATACTTGAAGGCACAAACCCCATCTTTGGTACACAGCATTTGGTGCATCAACAACATCAGATAAAATGTCTGATGCAGCATGACAGGCACAAGTAATACATGAACACTTAGAGTGGGTGGCACAAGTTCCCTGGCTGGCAGCTGCAGCTGTTGCAGTGCAGTGTTCAGGTCAAAAAATGAAAAGCATTGCTTTGTCAACACATTTTCCATACCCATGTTGTGCAAATCTGCCAGACCCCTTGTTATTCATGGTACTTAAATGTTGTCTGTCATAAGCACCTGAGTAACTCCTTTCAGTGGTGATTTCATCATAAAATTGAAAGAAAATGAATTTTGCTGGTTTCTTTGGGACACAAATTCATCAGACATAAGATTAAAGTGACCCTTTCAAGAAAATTCACTATCTGGGAAAATATTCTCAGATTTCAGCTCAAAATTTGTTGTTATAAAAGCATGAATCAACTTTGATTTTACAATAAGAATAATTTAGACTTACCAAAAGAGAAAGGAAATACTGATAATTACACACATTCCAGCCAGATCTTACATCTTAATGAGGAAAATGTAGAAAGCATCTGTGTTATAATTGCCAAACACATTGGACCAATATAAAAAGCCTAGTTTCCAAACTAATTTAATATTCAGACAAAAACATAAAGAGAAATTTTTTCAGAGACACCATAGATTCTCCAGCAAATAGGATGACTGTTTAACAAGGATTTATATGAATTGCATGTATTAATTACAGATGATGATAGTAGCTTATAAAAGGGAAATTAAAAGTAAAGGTTTTTAGTGGTAAGTTTCTGGGGTTTGCATCAGTACTCTTTTGACAAAACTATGTTAAGGTAGTTTTGGCAAGAAGATATGTGTGTAATATCAGCTGGGAAGATACTGGCTAGGAGAAGAATATACTATTTAGAAGCTAATGTTTTATTTAAACTGAAACTTAAACATCAGAGGGCAAGTTTAGATTATATATTAAGAAATTCTTTACTGTGAAGGTGGTGAGGCAGTGGCACAGGCTGCCCAGAGAAGCTGTGGATGCCCCATCCCTGAAGTGTCAAGGCCAGACTGGGTGGGGCTCTGAGCAACCTGTGGTACTGGAAGGTGTCCCTGCCCATGCCAAGGGGGTTGGAACTAGATGATCCTTAAGGTCCATTCCAACCAACACTGTGGTCCTAGGATCTACAGTAGTGTTAAAGAAAAGTAGTCTCAACTGTAGCTAGTATTTCTAACCTAGCTTTTTTATCCTCAAATAAAATCTGTTCTTCAAGTACTAGGAGAGCTGGTGTTTATATACTACATTTTTTAGTGGAAAAAGATATTTTTTCCTGTTGGTATGAGAACTGGATGAATAATGAATAAATTTATTCAAGAACATATTCACTGTATTCAAGTCCCAAGTTTTGTTTTAATTGTTTTTTTCGTTTTGTTTTATTTTGTTTGGCACTTTTACATTAACAAATCATTTTAGCCTGCCGTAATTTTGGGCATAAGCTGTATTTTAGATCACAAGAATCAGAAACATTATTCTAATCTGTAACAATATATAAGAAACTTTGGAAGTCCAAAGTGTATGTAATAATTTTTGATTTGAGCAGGCCTATTTGATCCTTAGAAACCTTTGGCTCACTGCCAGTACATTTGGGCACTGGTACATGTTCCTGGCAGAAGTTACAGATCAATGGTTTGTCAAGTCCTGATATGGTAAAATCACTGCAGTTAGAGAGTTGGAAGGTCTTGGAAAAGAAATTGAAGTCCAGGGGCTGGAGCTGCTAAAGTGGCAGGAGTGCAGTGAACAGACACATTTTGGGCAGATGATTTCCATGCGATGATAAATCAATTGTCAAGTGTGGAAAATATAGAAGTTAGTAGAAGTAGAGTAGGCTGTCAGCAGTGAAAGGGAAGGTATTTTTTATTTTTTGATCTTTTCATATAATTCCCTTGAAGTGTTGGATTATTGAGGTTGGTCTTTCTTTTTCATGTGTGTTACAGAAAACAATCTGCAAAAATTTGTAATGTCACACACACACACACACACACGCACACACACACACACACACACATATATATATATATACACACATACATACAAACCTATGTGCCTATGTGTATATGTTTTCTTGCCCCAAACCTGTCTGTATCTGAGTTCACCATTCTAAGCTTACTTTGAAAGTTTTTTTCCTCTGACACCAGTGGACCTTTTCATGACTATTCTTCCTTCAGTGCTCAGGCACAGTGAATTTGTCAGATTAGTTTTGACCCTTCCTCAGGGGGTGAGAAAATGCCTGTCCTATCTGGATGCTCATTAGCACTCAGAAACATCCCTGTTATACGTGAAGCGTTTGAAGCCTTTTCCTGATAATGATCTTGATGGTTTCAGTTTGCAGTTCTTGTTTTGCTATCAATTTTTTGTAGTCCCATACTCCCCGGTGTTCCCTGAAAAGACTTGTTTTAATGAGATATTCCTCAGCTTAGACATTGGGGAAATAGGAGGAGGAGAACAATGACATCAATAAAGCTTCTAGTATTCTTTGAGTATCCTGCCAATGATCCATACCTTTAAAATGTGCAGTTCAGTGTTAATTCTGCCACTGACATATACTATAAGCTGTGTTACACATATTTCCCATCTCCTCCTCTCTCTACCAACAGCGAGAGAGCAGAATTCTTCTGACATCTGTATAATACCCACTGGTTTTGAACTTGCTTTCTTTTTTTTCCAGCTGTGCCCTATTCAGTGTACTGATACAAGGTTGTATCAAGGCACATATTTTACCCCACCACCTAAGGCAATGTGATAGTGAAATGAGTAACCCTTAAACACCTTCCTCTCCCCTGATTTTTCAGAGCACCACCCAAGGCAGCTCTTCAAGCTCATGTCCCACATAAGAAGGCTTCTGACCTCCAACTACTAATTCATAGCCAATAACTGATAACCCTGAGGAGCACACCAGAATAGAAGGAGATTAAAGTGGAGGTATCTCTAATATAGTTGAGGGACAAGGCTGCTGCATGGAACAAGTGTCTTGCAAGACACAGCAGCTAGGACCGAGTTCAAATGAACTCTTTAATCTCATACTTGCTAGAGTAGTTTTCAAGTACTTTGTAATTAGGAATGCATTTAGTCCCAGACTATGAGGAGAAAGTGAAGGAGATAGATCTTTTCTCTCTGGAGAAGAGAGGGCACAGAGGGACCTCATGATAGGATTCCAGAATTAAAAGTGCAGCTACAGAGAGGATGGAATCACTCCACAAAGAACCACACAGACAAGATGAGAGCCAAATAGTAGAAGTTGCACCAGGGAAGGTTTCACCTCGACATAAGAAAGACATTTTATACGGTAAAAACAATCACTCACTGGAATGACCTCCACAGGGATGTGATGAAGTTCCCATAATTGAAGGGTTTCAAGATGTGGTTGGAAAGGGTGGTTATCTCATCTGAAATCTCAACTTTGAACCCTTGACCATGAAAGTTTGGACCTAATGAGCTTTTAAGGTCTGTTCCATTCTGGGCTATTTTATAATTTTCAGATCAATGATTATTTATTTAACCAGCAAACAGTGTGCTCTAGCTCCTTCTCTGAGTCTCACAGTCTCACAAATGATATTCTGGTCATGGCAAGAGACTGAAACCAAGTCAGAAGTCCTAAGAACATTATCTCATCTCTATTCTTGGGTCTGACTTGATCAAATTTATTACTTGAAAGTTTTATATTATCACTACCAGAGTTTCAAATGCAGGACCTTTGGGACTAAAAGAGGGAAGCTGAGCCACAGCAAAGAGATTGCTGGCATTTACTGTTTCTTTTATATTATGTTATATATAATGTAGAAGGGGTGAATTTCAGGATTTTCCCTCTGGTATCTGGGATGAAAACAAGAATTAACTAGAATATAACTGTCAGCATGCTCATGAAGTACAGTTCAGGAGAGGGGAATGCACTTCTTTCATCTGCTGACATCAGACAAGGCTCAATTACAAAGAACAAGTATTGCCCATCAAAGGGCTGGGCAGAATCTTGGGAGAGGACACAACCAGACCAGCAGACCCAAACCAACCCAAGGGATATTCCATACCATATGATGTCAGCTGAAATGTAAAAGCTAAGGGAAGGAGGAGGAAGGGAGGCATTCATTATTTGCAGTGTTTGCCTTCCAGAACAACCATTATGTGTGATGAAGCTCTGCTTCCAGGGAAGTGTCTGAACATTTGCTGATTGGAAGTAGAAAATAAACTGATTTTTTTTTTTTCTCTTTGCTTCTACATGTGCAAACTTTTACTTTTGCTTTATTAGTCTGCACTATCTCAACCAACAAATTGTTTTCCATCTTATTTTCTATTTATTGTTCAGCTGGAAAGGGAGCAATAGAGTGGGTTGGTGGGCTCCTGGCATCCAGCCAGGGTCAACCCACCACAGCTGGAAGGAGATGTCAAGCAACTTTTACACATATCAGGAGTTCTTACATGGACAAATAAGCCACAAGAGTGTAGGTGGACAATATAATCAATTACAGAGAGGTTCAGATATGCTTAATATTTTTTGTTCTTTACAGCCCTTTAAAATACAGATTTAGAAAGAAATGGAAACAGAAAATAATAAAGATTCACCACAAAGCAGTTACTAAAAACTTGAATAATGAAACATGTCTCTTTATGAAAAACTCAAAGTGTAAAGAAGCTAAAAGAAAAAGGGTAGATTTGAATCAGATATAAGGAAGAAATTCTTTACTGTGAGGGTGGTGAGGCACTAGCAAGGGTTGGCCAGAGAAGCTGTGGATGCCCCATGCCTGGAAGTGTTCAAGACCAGGCTGGATGGGGCTTTGAGCAACCTGGTCTGGTGGAAGGTGTCCCTGCCCATGGCAGGGGGGTTGGAACTAGATGATCTTTAGGATCATTTCCAACCCAAACCATTCCATAATTCTATGATGATTCTATGAAACTGCTGGAGGAGTTCACAGTCCAAAATACAAGATGGAGGCAGAGCAGAAAGAGAGAAAAAGGGTGGGAGAAGAATGGAAATTATTTATGCAACATCAAAGAGTTGAGATGACAACCCAAGTTTGCAAAGTTTCCTCTCAACCTTTACTATTCCTTTTAAAATATTTTCTTGTCTGTAACATTACAAGTGCTTTTGTAATATTCTACTTTGACCAAATCATCCATCAAGGAGCCTTCTTACTACAATATAAAGTTGCCCTCTCTTCAGTGGATTAAACTCTAAATCTTGTAAGTAAATGGATATACTTGTGAGAAATACCTTTTCAGATGACAATGTGATAAAAAAAGCTTTTATGACAACATTTTCCAGTGCCACTTTTCAACTTGTTTTAAAATATTCAATGTCATATAGATCAAGAGAAGTTTTCAGAGGGTTTCTACTCAAATCCAGAATAGTTGTTGTTGTTGTTGTTTGTTTGTTGTTGTTTTGTCTTTTTTGTTTATTTGTTTGTTTGGTTGGTTGCTTTTGTTGGGTGTTTTTGTTTTTGTTTTGTTTTTCTGTTTTTTTTTCTTTCTGCCTGCATTTCTGTGCTGAAGGTGCAGCTGTGAAAGACACAGACTGAATTCTAGATTCCAGATAAAAATCTGCCCAAATAGCACCTAGAAAAACAATGATTGTTTTTGTAAATGGTGTAAATTGGACCAAGAGTAGTTGTGAAGGAATAAATATGGAACATGCAATCTCATTTGTACAGTCAGATTCCATTTATATATCCATCCTTTAAGAAGTCACTGGGGAAAAGGAGTGCAGATACAGCCCCCTTCTAGTCAGAAAATTAAGGATGATTAAGAATTTCTGGTTAAAACCCAGTTTAATTAGTGGACAATATGAAGTCATCTGCAAACCACTTCCAAGGTATTTCCTTGTGTGCAGATGGTGAAATGCCAAATGAGATCAAAAGAGATTTTAATTACAAGAATGATGAGAAAAGTCAAGCAGCAAGGTAAGAAGTAGTTCTGTATAGAAGACTACATAATAATACAGGCAACACAGCATGCTAAGAATTCCCAGAGAATTAGACATAATCATAATAAATGATAGGGCTGCACAGTGTGTACAGTTACATTTTCAGTTCAAAGAATTAAACAACTGCATGTACTACATATTGTGGAATCACAGAATCATAGAATGTCTTGAGTTGGAAGGGACCCACAATGATCACCAAATCCACTTCTTATCCTTGCACAGGACAGCACCAAGAGCCACACCATGTGCCTGAGAGTGTTGTCCAAATGTTTCTCGAACTCTGTCAGACATGGGGCTGTTACCATGTCCCTGGGGAGTATGTCTCATTATCCTAATGAAATAAATTTTTTTATGCTCCTTCAATATTTACTTTTAGAATTATGTCTATATATATAACGTAAGATCTTTTAAAGAAAAAATGAAGAGAGCCCACAGACTGATGTATTACTTAAATTTGTTTTACTATTTCTTTGTGATTGTCATATTTAGATATATAGAGCTCCTTTTTTTTTTCCTCTTTCTATTTTTCTTAGTTCACATAGTTCCTAAAATACTGGAGTTGTGAGTTACTCCTGCATATAAATGCATAAATAAAAATTTGTGTTCTGAAGCTCAACTTATCTACTATACACATGCATGCAATCCATTACCAAAGCTGAAATAAAGTTTAAGGGCATGAATCAGTAGCACACTACCTTTAACCTAGTACTCTGCAGGTGCACTGAATGATTTTGAGTTCTGGAAAGAGGAAGATGCCTTCACAGCTGGTTGTGTGGTATTCTAAGCCTGCAGGATTAATACTGTGCTACAATAGCTGTAGCCACCACAGTCTTTTCAATTATTCACTGCAAGTATTCTACAAAGTGTTTCTTGCAGCAACTAGATCAACATGTCCAAAGACATCTCCTAGTAAAGATTAATGAAAGAGAACAGATAAAAGAGTCCAAGACTTGACTAGACTTGCTTTACGTGTGACTGTGAAGAAATGATGGAAAGATAATAACAAACCTCATAGAAAGAAAGCAAACTCCATAGAGAAGTTTTTACAAGTCCCTGTGGTGATAAAAATAATAGGACAGAAGGAAGACATAAATGTTTGATAAGAGCTGTATGGACTGAGTTTGGGAAAATCATTTTAATATATCAGAGGAATAGGAACAAAGGAAAGCAAAACAATTTAAGGCCAAGGTCCCAATATTGGTCTGAAACATAAATAGGTAGACATTGCCTGACATGAAACAGAGCAGTTAGAGACTGAAAAGCTTTCTAATATGGGCAAAACTTAGCTAGTTTTATGGCACATCTTAACAGCTTACTGACAGGTTTGTTCAGATTCTTTACTGCAATATCAGGGTGCTGAATTTAATGGCTGGGATGTTCCTTCCAGTTCCATGCCCTTCCATCCTGGACAGCATGTCAGAGAGATTATGGACAATACCAGTCTCATTACAGGTAATTGTAGGAACTTGTGCTCTTTCTGAGCTATAGAAGGATAGAGTTTACCTACTGATTTACATTCAAGAGGTCACCCAGAGCTGAAGGATAATTTTAATTGAGGTTGTAATTAAAATATCTGCTTCATAATGGCTTTTCCTGTTCTTAATGAATGTGTTCCTCTATGCTTATTGATTTATATATTAATAAAGTCAAGCATCAGACTTGTTTACTGATTCTTTCAGGATTTGTTTAGTGCTTTAAAGCAAAATCAATGTTTGTAAAAAACACTGCAGAGGCAGAGAGGTTGGGTGTCACGAGATGTTTGGCTTGAGGACTGTAAATCAGAGCAGTATAAATGTGACTATATGAATTTGTAATTATTTTTAAAATCTGATACCAAAAGTTACAGGGATTCATAGCTTGTTGCTCCAGTTCCTGAGATCATTTTGCCTTCTGCTGCTTTTCATCACATGCTGGAACTCTAAAAATCTCTAGGAAATGGGCAATAATAGAATGCATTTGCCCTGATTCACAAGAGATTCATTTTCCCTGAAAAGTGTGTGGGGTTTTCTGAAATCAGATAAATTTAGAGGAAAGAAATAACAAAAGTATATAGGATAGAGGCCTCTTTTCTTAAATTGCAATGAACATCTCTGTGGATCTTGTTTCATTTGAATTTGAATAACTTGAAGGTTTAAGAGAATGTTTAATATGGAGAATTTAGAAATTTATTATTTCTGAGAAAAAAATTGCACTAAATCTGGGGAAATTTTGCTTTGGATCAATATTATGATATAGGAAACATTTTCTTATGAAAAAACCCCAGTGTTTTCCTTCAAATACAGGCTAGATCTAAAAAAATTATAGAATATTGCTAGATTTATCCTCAAATTTGCCGTCAAACAGCTAGTTCTTTTCAGACACACCCCAATAAAATGAATGGGGTACTTAAGTTCACAGAGTCTCTTCATGACGAGTCAAGTACCTGCTGTCCCAGAAATCAGGGAAATATTGAGAACAACCATATGGAGGTGGTTACCTATATGATGGAAAAGAGCCTTTCCAATTGTCTTTTCCATAGTTTAGGTATAAACAGATTTAAAACAAACTGCCAAACCACTCATACAGATGAGATAGTTCAGTCCTACTGTAAGAATATTTGACACATTATATAATATTAGTAAAAGTTATCTGTAAAATTACAAAATAAATGGAATCCTATTTATCTCTTGACAGTAATGGAAAGAAGACAGCCTCTCATACCCAAGAATGTTGTGGTATGCTTGGTAAAGAGGAAAAAAACCTCCTGTTTTTTACTTGTAATTGTCTAAAACTAAGGAATAGGGCTGGCTGTAAATTTTGTTAAAACTGTTTCTGATGGAAAAGTTGATCTTTGATGAGTTACTCTTCTTAATGAAAAGAATGTTATTTTCAGAGAAAGCTTTTGTTTTTCCTTTACAAAATGACTCCCAGAAAAAAAATTCTAAAGAAGGAAAGAAAGCCTTTCCTGTGACTGTTGTCCCAACGGATGAGAATCACTTCACCTAATTGCATCCCTACCTTTAGGGATACAGCCATTTAGTGCAGGAATTTAGTCTACCCTTACCTTTCCCTAGAATCAATAAAAAACCATAGTAATCACCTGACCAGCTATAGATGTCTACAATGAAATGGATCTCACTTTGAAAGTGCTCATTTCTGTCCCTTTGGCTACAAATAAAGCCTGCAGATCTCTCAAATCAGGTTAAGTGAATCCAGTCCTAGCTGTCATAGGTTTTGGTCTCTTTCTATTAAACAGTGGGTTTGGTTTTGGATGGGGTAGAGTCATTTTTTTTCACAGTGGCTGGTATGAGGCTGTTCTGGATTAGTGCTGAACAGAGTTGATAATATAGAGATGTTTTTGTTATTGCTGAGCAGGGCTTGCACAGAGCCAAGGCCTTCTCTGTTTTTTATATTGCCACACTGGTGAGGAAGCTGAGGAGCACAGAAGGCTGGGAGGAGACACAGCCAGAACAGGTGACCCAAACTGACCAAAGGGATATTCCAGACCATGTGACATCATGCTCAGTGTATAAAGTGGGGGAAAGAAGAAGGAAGAGGAAAGATATTTGGAGTGATGGCATTTGTCTTCCCAAATAAATGTTACAAGTGATGGGGCCCCGCTCTCCTGGAGATGGCTAAACACCTGCCTGCTCATGGGAAGCTGTGAATTAAGTCTTTGTTTTTCTTTTGTGTTCAGCTTTATCTCAACCCACATGTTTTCTAGCTTTTAGCCTTCCAATTCTCTACCTGATCCTTCTGGCAGGAGAGTGAGTGAGTAGGCTCCCTGGTGCTTGGTTGATGGCTGTGTTGAAACCACAACAAACAGGCACAGAAGATTGCCAGAACTTCATCTCCCCTACTGTATGACAGATGCTCAACTCATATTTGATGCATTACCTCCTCCTATCAAAACTGAGAACTATGATGCATTATGTCAGGGAATTCATCCCAAAAATGAAATTAGAGATGTGAAGTGTCTGGAGCATGGGTCCCGCAGGACACTTCAAATATACATCTTGGAACTGAATAGGTCTGTTTGGGGTAAAAATGTTCACAGGTTGAGAAGAAAAGGTATGATTTTCCTCTGAAATTCCACACTTGTGGAAAGCTTTTTTGGGGCAGATTTTAATAAGGGTTTTTTTTGTTGTTCTTTTCTTTTATGTATTCTGGGAGATTTTTTTTCATCTGACACTTTCAGCCAGGCAGTGGCATTTTGAGTCCTTCCCCGTATCTTCTGACAAATTTTCTAGAAACTCCTTTTCTCTCAGGGAAGAATTCAGAGTACTCCTCAGCTCAGGTCCTGATGAACGTGTGGGTGGTTGGTCAGCCAGTGAGGTGGCAGCCCCCATATTTGAGGTAAATTCAGAGTGAGTTTCAGGTCAGGCTCTACAGGGAATTCCCATACTCAGGAGCATCAGTCAGGGTGGTGTGGGAGTGCAGGTTTGCAGGGCAGTTTGCACAGGCAGGGTGACCAGAAAGGGGCAGTCTCCCTGCCATCAGCTCAAGAGGAGAGTTCATGAATGGTTCCTGCTCAGCAGGATGCCAAGTCCCCTGTGTGTGTTGGAAAGGATGCAGCAACACAGAGATGCCATGGAAACATACAGGAGTCCAGGTAACAGGCTGCAGGGAGTGCCAGATCCTGGCACTGGCACCAGATTGTAACAAATCCTATGAAAGAAGGAAATGGTGCTACAATGCATGATATATGTCAACAATTCTCATGCCTCCTAAGGTGCTTTCAATAAACCATATTTTCAAGGTCTTCTGTAGTAAATAGTCCAGCTGCATAGGCAGGCAAACATGGGCTTGAAGGACTCGTAGATCCTCGAAGATTCCAGTTCAACCTTCAGTTGAGTACTAACATGCCTACTAAACCAAATCATGAAGTGCAATGTCAGTTATATTTTTGAAACACTTCCATGGATGGTAACTTCACCCCTGGGCAGCCTGTTCCAATCATTAACCAGAACCTCAGCCCTGGACATACTGCAGGCAGGCAGGACACAGTGGCACATCCTTCTGGGAGTAAAGCAGCCAAAAATGTATTTTTTAGTATTCTGAATATAACGTATCTCCTCCTTGTCCAATGTTGTTTTTATTACATCACTTCCAGGCCCAAGGAGGGCTTCTGTCATCCCCAATGTAGAAATGCTTACATTACTCCACACTTCTCCCACACTTGTAGTCCACCAAAGCAAATACTACTTATTGGATTTATACTTCTGTCTGGGAAATTGCCTGTTTTCCCCTTCTCTCCAGTGCTTTTGGCTCAGAGAGAAACAGCAATTAGCAGTGACCCAGAATCCAGCCCTTGGAATGTGTGGCTGTATAGTTTTCTCAGCTCTGACTTGTGTCCTGGGTGGTAAGGCTCCACTGGCTTGAGTATAATGTGGAATTTTTAATATTTGGAGGCTGTTTTCTAGGAGAAAAGTGAAAATAAACTTTGAAATTATCACACACATACTTTTTTATAAGACCAGTATGAATTGTCTGCATCTTCTGAAGGTAGACATGATGAAATTTCTGTGTCTGAATTTTTTTTTTTTTTTAACATTATGGACTCCTACACCTCATATCTGAGTCGGGGTCATGTTGTTTTGTTTGATGGAAACTGTTAAGCTTTGTAACATAGCATCATAGAATATGAATCATACATGAGATCATAGAAGCATAGAATCATGTAAGCAAAGAACTATAGAATCATATCAGCAAAAAAATCAGAAGCATAGGATCGTATAATCATTTCCACCACTCTTTTTGAAATTAGTTTTTTTTGCTGTGCATAGTCTGATGAATCTTCAGCCCCTCATGTGATCAGTCTCAGATCTGGTCTTCAACTTCATGGGTGAATGGGTGCATACAGTCTTTGTCACTACCTCCTCTTTCTCTAATGCTCCCTTAAGATTCAGTTATTCTGTACATAGTGTATTTGTGCATAAGTACAGGTATCTATGTTTATTGTAAGTTGCAAATTCTTTGACTAATTTTTAGCTGGATTTGATAAGTCTTAAGAAGAGGTCAAAGATTCAAAGACAATGAAGACATTACAAGTTTTGTAAAGATGGCTTTGTGAGTAGGGAACAGCAATTTCACAAACGCTCCCAGTACACCCCTATGTGAGGGAAAGAGTTCAGCATCAGCTCATGTTATCAAACAGCAGATATCAAAATGAGCAAGAACCACTGTAAATGACCAGCTCTGGAATAAACCATCGAGTCAGGTCTAGAAATTGATCACCACACACAAGTTGGAGAAAACCAGAATTAATTAGTTCCCATTCTTACAGAAAAAACAAACGAAACCAAAACTGTTTCTCTTTCTCAGTGCCAATTTTTATGGATGCAAATGCTGCTATTTGTGATCACAGACCAAACAGCTTTTCTTGGATCTTCAGACCACGTTGGCAAAATTAAGAAATTTATGGAGTTATTTTCTTTCTTCTGCAACATGTCTTGTTTTCATACTTATATCTCCCTTTCTTTTCTTGGACGAATACTGTGAGCACTTGTTGGTGCTTTTTATTGTTAGTAGAAGACCTTTAAAAACCTTTCTGAGAGCAGTTTTATGAAGTGCCATGCAGAGAATGAATCCTGATGACATAGAAGTGAATTTGCAGTGAGTCACAAATACTTACTTGTTGGGGTATGCTTGGCTTTCTTTAAAATATTTCTCAAGAAAAGACAAGCATAAAATAGCAGAAGGATGCATCTTTCGGCCATGCCTCGGGAAAATATGACCAAACACTGTACATTTTCCATGTAGTTTTTGGAGTAAAAGCCTTGAGACTTTAACTTTGGAGAAGCAGTTTTGGTCTGAGATGGAATATTAAGGACTGCAAACATGAGAGTCTGGTGATGGATTCTGTTGGGCAAAGCTGGCATTTATTTTCTGCTTGCTGTGGAAATAGGATAGGATCCTAGTTGCTCCTTTCCCTGCCAGAAAGAAATTTTCAACATTACACTGCCTAAGTTCCTACTATGTAGTGTATCCAACAGTGGACCTCTTTCAGTGGAGAAGATAGTTTTTAACAACATCCTCTTACAGTTCACAGGGGAAAAAGTAGTCTGAGGGAAAGACACAAAGATATTCTTAAGAACCCTCTTCTGTCAACACATCTCTAATTTGCTTTTCCTTCCTTTCTCCTGAGCTCTGCTTGCCAAATAGAAACAAAAAGGGACAAGTATCTGATTTCATGGATGTGCTTGTAACTTTGAGTACTGTAAAGCTATGCCTAGGGCAGCCCAGCAAGCTAATTGATCTCTGGAATTCCTGGATGGCAAACAAGACATTGCTCTGGTCCTTTCTAAGACCAGAACAAATCAGGAATGCATAGATTTGCTGCTTAGCAACAGGACATAAATCTCTGTGAACAGAGATATTTTCTAATAAAATTACAGGAACTAGAGATTAGCAGTACCTACCTATTCATCCAGTCCTTGTCCTGGGGCTAAGGGAACACTCCTGGTAATGCCTTACCAACTCTGTTTGAAGTATCTCAGACCAGTGAAGTCTCCATGTTTGCTCTCCTAAGAAAATCCTCATTTTTAAAATCACAGTATCATAAAGATTGGGAAAGACCACTACAACCATTGTGTCCCAAAATTCTTACTAAACTGTCAGTAAATAAAAAAAAAAGCAAGCATTAAATTTTTTTTTTTTTTTGGGTCTTTTGACTGTGATTTGTATTTGTATTTTAAGGTTAAAAGAAAGGAAGGAATGTCTGCATGTCAGGGAGTTTGAGCCACACCACAAACCACTTCTGAAAATTTTACCCCAAGCCTACCTCCACCTGCTGCACTGTGTTCCATGGGCTCACAAGGAATAGCTTTATGCTCTGCGTGGTAGCACTGACTGCCCCATTTCCTGATTGAGGGGAACCTGAAGCCCAACCAGGCCAGCTAAGCATCTTGTTTAAACAGCAGGGACAGGAATGGCTCTGCCATTTTATAGTAGCAATTATCAGTATCAGTGACCCCACAAAAGGGCATTAGTTAGCAAGAAGTGTCAAACAGTCCATGTACAAGTCATGTAGATTTAGGCAATAAAAAACTTACCATTGGCTTTCTTGGCTTGCTTTCTGGAAGAACCATGTAGTTGTTTTTCTCTGTGTTTTAGCAAAGGAGTCATCAGCCAGGTCCAGCCTGTGAGTTTCTGTACTAGTCTGCAGCACTCAGTCTTTTCTGCTTCTTTTGATTCTCCCAGTGTAATGATTTGCTACATCAAACAGAGTTTGAGTCCATTTTTCCCCCTCTTATATCTGTTCCTAGAGCTCAGCACTCACATTTGTTCTAGTTATCTAAGCCTCCTGCCCTTCCTCTGTACTTAGCTCTGTTTCTCACCACATTATTCAATTAGCACCTCACTAACTATCCTGTGGCTGCCTCTCTCCTATGACCCGGCAGTATTTACACCAGCTCAGTCATGCTTCCTATTGATACTCCTCTCATCCATCGAAGACAATGGGAATGCTGTCTTGTTTAAACAAAAGGAAGTCCATAAAAATATTTAGCTGCATAAAGATCTAAAATATCCAGCAATAAAATAGCACTCTATGGGTATCCTTTGGTGCTGGGCATATTTGGTGCTGTTTGAGTGCATAAATGATGTTGAATATGAAATGATCTTTTGTTTGCATTGCAGTGATATAGACCAGTTTACAATAATAAGCCATGCTGACCCTTCCTAATATGAAATTCTCAATATATTAAATATTCTACTGCTGGATTTTGGACCATGGTAATAGGTTTGGTGGGCTTCATATCATGAGTTTCAAAGCAAGGACTTCCATATTTCTGTTCCAAGAACAAGCTTTCATGGGTATGGTTACTCCTTTTATAAGAGGAGTCTCTGTTAAATATTTTTGGTTTTTTTTTTGTCAAAGTTCATCTATATCTCTTAGCTTTCCAGAGTTATGTTGGCTNAAATGCCTATTAGATTAAGTAGTATGGAACAAAACTTAGAAACAAAGTTAGAGAATAAGTATGGTCAGCCTTTTATTTGTAGTTCAAGTCAGACACAGATCAAGTGATTTTAACTGTAACGTATTGAATTACTTAAAGCCTGGGGTTGTGATCTCATTCCACTTTTAGAAATTCTGTTGGGTCAGGAGAATCTACCCCACCCAAACACATACACATGCCTCCAGTTAAAAGTTAGAATTGTCAGTAAAGGCCATTGTTCACTAAAATCTGCTTGCTTTTATCTGAATTAGTGTGGCTGGAGACAGTTGTGCTTTCTGAGTCTTATGGATAAGGAGGTAAGTATTTACTTGTTTTCTTACTCCCAAAGGTATTTGAGAGAAAGACTTTAAAATTTGTTATTTGAATGATTCACATAGAAGAAAACCTTTTTAAAAGATCAAGTACTTTGGTCAGCATTCAAATTTAATCTCCATTTAGTAATTATTTTAAGCACAGGTAATAAAGGTGTGCATATTACAGAGTACACATGACTTAGGAGCACATCTCCTTATATATCAGTGGGATCTCTGCTCCCAAATCAATGGGTTTTTTTGAAAGGTTTTTCTGAAAGTTTGCACATTCACCAAAATTCTTCATATCCTTCCCATCTATAAATTTTTCACTAAAAATATAGACATATGGAATTTCACAGCCCAGTACAGTAGTGTTTCAATAAAAAACCAGTCCAGTTTCCTTCTCAAAAGCACAGTAACAGGTTCACAGAGAGATTTAAAAGGCAGATGAGTGTGCACATTACTGTTAAAGAGAATGTATGACCTAGCACCTTCTTCATGTCTGACATTTTTGCCTCCAATGGCTGCCTTACTAAGGAAAACACATGCTGATGCACTTACTATCTAGGGCAAATGGGAAAAACTAGACCTCTTGCACCTGGTATTACAGAAACATAACTTGAAATTAGGAAGAGAAGAAATTTGTACATGGACATCTACTTTAAGACTATGACTGACCTTCATTAGTGATCAGTGAGACATTAACTTTTGCCACTTCTTCTTGGAGAAGAAACAGTGTCTTATGGAAAAGCTGGACAATTATACCACTCTGAAGCTGGTCATGCACAAGATCAGAATCAGTCCCCTGAATTACTGCCTTTTTATCTTTGTGACTTCAGTCTGAATTGACTTTCATCTTGACTTTAAAATGGAGACTGCAGAATAGGTCATAAGCATAGGGAAAAAAAATTAAAGGTAATCAAGCAGTCACATCACATTGCCTCAACATCTTTTTTTTTTAATGTTTGACTTTAGGTGTGAATTCCCATTCACAGATCTTTGTCAGGCACTAATTTTCATAAATACAAGTGTTATGGAAAACTCAAATATAGTATTAAAATCACTTATTAATAATAACTTAAGAAAACATAGCTTTCTATGTATAGACCACATTCAAAGAACTTTGCTCACAAAAAAAACCTGGAAGACTAGCTGCCACATACAAATCTTGTAAAAATGTATGTGGAATTTGATGCTATTCTAATATCTTAGAGGGTAAATTATTAATGTACAGTGTTAAAGAAAAAATGTGTCTTCTGGGTAAATACACAGCCTCGCTCGAATGACATTTATGTACCCTCGCTCTGAAACTGAGGAGGAAAAAGTCAATATCTTTAGAATGTGAAATGTGGAATGCTAAAAGAAATATAATACCAAGATATGGGCTTTAAATTTCTAAATACTATCTCTTCTCAGGCAAGAATTTTTCCATATTGCTGTCAGACAAGTTAACAGCTATCAAAAAGTCAGTACAGTACTTAATTTATATATGTACACTCATAGTTAATTTACATGCAATACATACATAAACACACACATACTTATGTGGAGTATTTATACATAGGTTAAATGAATGTATATATACACACGTATATATATGTACATTTATATATACTCATTCTGATCTTCCAGATCATTTGTAATGGATAATTAATATTATGTATATACCTATCTACACAAAAAGATAAATAACATGGGCATACTCTCTAGAACAATTTTTCTCTTGCTAATAAGAGAAATATGATTTCCTGATGTTTTCCCACCTAAAGTGACTGGGCTCTGGGCGCTGTAGTGCAATTTTTTGGAAATCATTACATCCTTCTAGAACCCTCTATGATCTAGGGAGGGAGTCAGAGCTTCTTTATGTGTTCATGTTTGATAAATATTCTAAATTTTTTTAGTGTAAACATTTTTTAATTTATTGTTGAAGGAGGAGGATAAATTCCTGGCTTAGGGGCTTTAATATTTTTGGGATATTTTTTGGTTGAATATGTGTGGTTCCAGTGATAGGTACAAGCTAGACATTGTGTCTGTCATTTTTAATGGAGTTGAAAGACAGTTCCGAATTTTTCAAACTTTTTTTTTTTTTTTTTT
>VZTR01004978.1:117573-133562 GCA_013400775.1 Chaetops frenatus
TTTAATTTCTTCCCTGAATGTTGTTTTCTGTATAACCTGTTCCCTGGGAATACACTAGCACCTTGGTGGCGTCTGGGCTGTGGACACAGGTGGTGTTCTGGTGACTTCTGTCTGTCTGTATGCAGCCTCAGGGCTCTGAGCACATAAAAGGCATGAAAGTTATGTGCAGACATAATGAAGTCCTTAGGAATAGAAAGGGTCACTCCTGTCTTTCACCCACAATTTTTATATTAGTTTCTGAATTTTGGAAAATAATAGATTGTGGATTTTAAGAGTCTTACAGTACTTTTATATGAGCCCTTCTTCCACTTACCTACAGTTTCAAAGTTTTGTCTTATTCCTTCTTCAGCCTTTAGAAAATGTTTTATTGCTCTACAACCTTCCAAGTCTATCTTAGCCTAAAATCTTCCAAAATAAGCATTGAATGACTGTTAAACAAAAATTTCTAGATCTTTCTTGGGTTGCTAGTGTAGACCAGCCTATGCAGAAGTTGACTTTCAAGAGTACTAGCCATCATTAATTCACTCTTTTTAGAGTTATTAATTTATTTTAGACACAAGTACATTTCCTAACATTAATTTAAGGATTGGTTTAGCCTGAAGTTGGAGAAAAATCAGGAGTAGATATATCTTGTTATTTTGTGTCTTGTGTAAATTCCAGAAATTATTTATTAAGGAAGTTTGATAAAGTATTTAAGAAGAAAAACAGGATTGTATTTCAAATCAATGGGATAGGGATAGGATAAAAAGGTGTTTGTCTTCTTAAATATTTTGAAATAAGTATAAAATTAAGAATTTCAACACTGGTGGTGGTTTTGGGTGTCCTATTTACACTGTTTTGAAAGAGTCTGATTTCCAGGATATGTGCTGATTCTGTAAAATCATGTTTTGAAAAATTGCCTAAAATCAAGTACCCGAAACAAATAAGTTTTGAAAATTATTTTTTTTTTAATCTAAAAATTATGAGAAAATATGTTGCTTCTTATACTCATCTTACTCAGATAAGAATGTATTTGAATGAAAAATGCAACATCCTGTAAAGAAAGATTGTAGGGAGTTACTATTGTCGCTGGTTTGAGCTTTCCTTAGCACAGCTCAATATGCATCTCTCTTGGTTTTGTTCTAGACTAGGAGGATATTTGATTATTTTCATAAAAAGTGTCTGTCTTGCAAAAAAAAAAAAAAGGTGTTTTCTATAGGTTTGCTCATATGAAGAGATATTAGAGGTATTGGTTCAATGGATGTTCAGATATTTTGGGTGCTTTTTTGTCCCAAATCACTAGTACTTTATTTACTGTTTAATATGACTTTTAAGTAATGTCAAATTCTTGGAGATTTGACAACAATCCCAGAATACCTAGAATCCTTTCTGAACCCAAGTTAATATGCAATAAAACCCATTCCCTGATTTTTTTTAATTTATTTTTTTATTAAGGCAGATGTAACAAATAAAGGTATAGCAGTAACCAGAACAACAAAAAGCCATGATGTGATAAGCCTGGTACTGAGCCTGGGTGACTCTGTGCTACTGAGGAAGCATTAACTGCCCTGAGCATGGTGCCATGCTGACAATATCCACACCAATTTAAGTCCTGCTCAGACAGGACTGGCAGCACTAATTAGGAATGGATTTCCCTGGAGATGTCAGTCAGCTCAGAGGAAGAACAGGACTTGCACCCTTCATGTGATTTATGGGCAGTTTGGAGGACAGAGACATCCAAGAGAAGGTTTTCACGGAGACATCATAGCAACCTTCCAGTATCTGAAGGCAGCCTGCAGGGGAGCCAGAGAGGGATTCTTCACCAAGAACTGTAGGGATGGGACAAAGAGCAAGGGGTGCAAATTGAAAGAAGGGAGATTTTGATTAGATATATGGAAGAAATTCCTGTGAGGGTAGAGAGATACTGGAACAGGTTCCCCAGGGAGGTTGTGGATGTGCAAAACCTGTCATTTCCAAAGCTGTTTTTCAGGGATAAAATTCTTCTTCACAAGCAAAAATTTCCATTGTGAATGCAAAGCTGAACTGAGCTAATCCTGAGTGATTTTACTGAGATAATAAAGGTATGTATTTAGAAAAATACACTTATAAACAGAGATGTAGGTTTTTTAATGTATTTTAAGTGCAAGTTTGTATTTTTTCTACACTATTGTGCTACAGTGTTTCTGTCTTTTATTGTTTGTTCTTTAAGGTTGCTGCACAACGGATTTAAGGCTGGTTGTTCTCTCCACTAGTCTGTAAATAATAATAATAACTAAAAAAGAAATTCTTCTAACTCAGAAAAAATATTCCCTGTAGATGTGCTGCTACTCTGGAGGCTACATGCCTCCATGAAGATTTTTTTCATGTCCTACTGCTTGCGGCCTGAAGCCACATCACCTTGAACTGTGACCTTACCACACCTCCCAAATGAAGCAGTATACAGTCAGGCCTGGGAAGAATCATCTCCAGAGCCGTGTCAGGGCTGCTAGACCCTTGTGCTGATAAGTCATTATACATTATGAGGTTTTTTTCCCCCTCAACTCATGAAGCCAAGTATCACTGTGGGACCAAAAAGTGGATCTTTCAATATTGAGAGAGCAGAGCTTGGCCAGACAAAGAAATGTTAATCCTACAGTTTGGTGGAAAAGGTATTCAAGTTAATGTGACAGCTCAGTTTTCCAGGAGAAGGTTGGAGAACATTCCAGAAGAGTTAGATGTCAAGTTTGAATGGTTCAATTCATGTGAAAACATTGCATTTTAAAAAAAGACATGAAGATGCCACTTTGGCTTCTACTGAATTTTGTGGCTGGAAGCAGCATGGGCTGCTTTGTATTTTGGTGATTTGTGTCCACAGAAGCAGCTTGGTTTTATTTGTAAGAAACTGGAATTGGATGCAGGAGATTTGGGTTCAAATTCCATGTATGACCTTGGACATACCTCTTCCTCTTTGATGCTCATTTTCTCCCATGAAAAGTAAAGATATTAATATTTCTTTCATTTGTCCTGTCCAACCTGACTGCGAGCTGTAGATTTTAGAGTGAGTTGGTACGCCACCTTGTTCTGTGGGGCCATTTCACAGCTGGCTGCTGTACTCCTATAACCCCAAGAATAATAATAGTTCTCATTAGGGACTCCTCTTAAAAATGTGCTTTATCATGGCTAGAGAAATCCTCTTTCAGATTATTAATTAAAATGAAATCCAATTCCTTTCAACTATGGACCATGACATTTGCAGTGGGAACATTAAGGGCAGAGCAATTTAAAGGAGCTATCTTGAAAGTTTTATGTTTGAAGGCTTTAAGATGCATTTGCCCTCTCTTCTCCCCTCCCTGTATGCACTGTTTCAGATCCATTGCTTACTGACTGATAGACTTATTGGTGATTTCTACAGCAGTGATCCAGCCCGGGGAGGTCAGCAGGGTGCAATTACCAGCAGAGCAGGCTTGGGTGTGCTTCTGAACTACTCCTCCCTGCACAGCTCTTTCAGTATGCATATCACATCGCCCTGCTTGTAGCAGGCTGATGAGTGTGTGCAGTTAGTGCAGGCACACATATACTTCTGCGCTTTCCCTGAAAGTGGAGCATTAGCAACTGCAGTCAAAACGCACCGTTGCTTCTCCAGCTCTGATCCGAGCAGCAACTGTCTAAATCTGTCTGGAGGAACTAGCAGACAGCACTGGAGGCAAGTTTAAAAACGACCTAGTGACACCCTGCTGTCACATCTGGTTTCGTGGACCTACTTATTAGTAGTCCATTTAAAATTACTTTCCTAGTCCCATCTGTAGTGCAAATTCTTGAGAAGTGGCTGGCTGGCAAGGAAGGAGCACGCTGCTGAAGGTATGTTGCAATCCTCTTTACCTTACATCTTGTGCTGAATGTTTTTATCTGTGCATCTCACTTGCAGACATTCCTGGTACATTCAGTTTTGCACTGAGAGCTGATGGAGAAGGGCTTTAACAAATCATAGCATTAGGAATAAATAGACAGTTAATTTGTTTTGGGGTTTTTTTTCCCCTTTCCATTACCCATGCTGATTGTTTGTTAAGGGGTAAAATTAAATGACTGGATTAAACTTTCAGAAAAGATGACAACTCTGACCGCATGTAGCATCACAAGCAAATAGACCGCTGTTACTTCTATCAGGGCAAAATGTCCATTCATTGGTTGTTTAACTGTGTACATGCAACATTGTTTTCAAAAAGATGTGTTTATTAAATATGGGCTGTGTATGCACTGCCAGCTGAAATTTGCATATATATTTTGAGATTTAAAAAAACCCTCTTCCTTTAACTTTCAAAATGCTCTGTCCAGCAGTACACTTCTTTAGAAAACAGGAGTGAGCCAGGCTTTTCATTTCACTTAAGTTCTTTAACTGGCATAGATTCATCTGGTAAAAAGACTTTGCCAAATACAAGAAGTTTGCTGTTATTGCATTTCCATAAACGTAACAGCTGTGAAGAGCATGAATATTCATAGTGTTTAGATTTTTGCTCTAAAGATTTTTATGATAATTTTGACTTTTCAAATGGGATGGGATCTTAGATCAGAGAATTATGTAGGTTGAGGTATTGTGATGAGCCATATATAAGTGTTTCCTCAAAAAAACCCCTATTATAGATAAGCATATACTGCAGTACATAGCTTGCTGTACCTGTTATTTACTCGCAGACAACTTGATCTGTTGCTTTTACTTGTGGATTCTTTTGCTAACTGGTCATCAGCAATGAAAATGAAGTTCAGATGCTGGTGTGTGATGAGATGTTATTTCCCTAATGTTATATATCTTCAAAACATATCCAAGACGTTGTTAATATTATGATGATTAAATTTTAACTTGGTACATCCTCCATTTTCACTTCTTGAAAACTTATTTTGGGATGTTTCTAAGGACAGAGAAGCCCCCTGCTATCTCAGTGTATTTTAAATATGTAAAGTGATTTGAGTAATCTTTTCTTCAGAAAATTATCCTGTCAGTAGTTTATCAAAATTGTATGAGCAGCAGAGATGGTCCTCCCCTGCATGTAGAAGTAGAATGGTCTTGAAAATACATGGGCAGCATGTGTTCATGTGTGTCTAGAGATAATTCAACTAAAAAAAATGATCCTAGCTGCCTCTAGATCTCAGTGACTTCTCTATTACTAAAAATACTCTATTAATGGGTCATACTGCAGATTTCTGTAACTTCACAGAAGAAAAAAAACAAGACAGGAATTGTGTTATATAAAACCATCTCAGAAACCCTCTTAAGTCTTGTTGTAATTATTTCTTTAAAATTCCTCCCAGTACCTGGGTAGTGCCAGGAGCTGTGGAGTACCTGCCTCTCGAAAGTGTGACAAGCGGAGCTGTCCGTGCGTGCTCAAAGTGAGCTTCACATTCCTAATGTCCAGGGGCACCTCTTTGGCAGACTGTCCTCACTCAGGCTGGACTGTGCTGCTCACCACTGGCAAGGTCAGCCTGGCCAGAGAGCTGTGCCTCCCAGCTGCTCCAGCCCTCAGCCCGAGATGGGCTGTCACTTAGTGTCTCCTCCTCAGGGGCAGAGAAAAAACTCTTTGTCCCTTTCATCTGTCATTTTTAATGACAGCTGAATCAGTCTGGGGCTTAGGTGGAAAGTTTCTGTTTGTCCCCTCCTACCCACCCCCCTCCACACAGTGGATTTGCAGGGACTGCAGACATGACATACATTTAAATATGTATGAGAAAAAGAACAGTTTAATGGGTCAGATCCTGTTTCTGGGGAGGGGAAAATCAGACTGCTTTCCAGAAAAAAAGTAGGAAGTTGTTTACAGAAATAGAAGTTGTTTACAAAGGTGCAAACTGGTGCAAAGTCTCACTTTCCCTTGGTGTTATTTGAATTTCTGTGACCTGAGGACCTGGCTCTGTTCCTTTAAAGCTTGGCTTTATTCCAGAAAAAGTAGCCAGAATGGGGAATTTGTCTTTTCACTCACTAGGAAGAAAACCTGCCTGTATACGGTGACAACAACAGGTATCTGAGAACAAACACCTTTTTTCCTTTCCCCTCACCAAAGCCTAGGAGTAAAAAAAAAACCATTCCAAAACAACCAATGAAAAACATCCTCCCAAACTCCTCTGTTTAATTCTCTATAAGACATATAAGGTCTCCTCTTCTGCTTTAATGTGTGTCAGGCTCCTTCCTGACCTCCACCACTGCGTTGGAGGATGCGAGAGTTAATTCACTTTGACCTCTTGGCCGCCTCACCCGTGCGCCTCTTCCAAGCAGATTTGTTGATCATATCAAATGCAGCCGCTGATGCGTTTCTCTTCTGCTTTGCGAGTCAGAGCCGGCACCCGGAGCCTCGGATGCGTTTTGTTAAGTTACAGCCCCTCAGCCCCAGCACTGCGATTCCCGAGCAGACCAGCCCTCTAGTGTTTTGAGGTATTTGTTGCAAAGAGGTCTGTGTAGCTGTCGCTTGCCTTTAGCAGAGGTAAAGAGGGGGATTTGAGACAGCTCGCAAAAGCGTAATGGATTTATTGGAGTCTAGAGTGATTGGTAAAGCCATACAGCATCCTTCCGTCGGGAAAAAAGCAAGAGCTGGGTTTTGTGCACTTTTAGAGTGCCAAAACCTCTATGATTGCCACTTCTGCCTGGCTGTGAGTCTGTCGTAGGCTGCTGACATAACTGGGATTTCTGAGAGCATCTTGTACCACACACACGCTGCAGCACTGGAGTACTGCACAGGTTCCTCAGCTCTCCCATGGATGATAGCTGAAAATTAAGATGAAGGGGAGGAAATGCTATGAAGCCTCAATATTGTAGCAAAATGGGATCCAGATGGCAAACCTTTTTACAGCAATTTTGTGGATTAACTTTAGGACTCCCCTGGCTACTAGTCTCCTGTTTATTTTGTCTTTCCTTAATGCTGTTTTGCTGTGACCTTTCTTGCAGGGTAATGCCACAAAAATACATATTTTCAGGCATAGTCTTCTATCAGGAGAACTTTCATCTCTCTTAGCTCCTTCAGAGCTAATTAACTGATTGCATGATCAGTACCAACCATTTCAACAATATATGGAAAAAATGCATTCCCAGGACAGGCAAAGTATGAATCCAAGGGGTTTTGCACATAAAGATAGAGAAGCGACCTGCTGGAGGGAGAACAGGTTTTCACTATTCTGGGCTTTCTATACAGAAATAATTTTTGGTAGTGCAGCGGCAATAATGGCTGAATTTCTTTGCAGGGGAGAAGCAAGCCTCAGGTTGGTGTTGCACTACCTGTTGTCAGGTAGTTTTGTTTCTCCCTGTAACTTACAAATCCAGCCTTGTCTTCTTGTAAGCTGCTACTGGTGTTTCAACACGCTCTTCCTTCTTCGTGCAGTCGCAGCAAGGATCATCACTGCCCACGTCTTCTTCAAAAAGCTGGTTGGTGAGACACCCAGTGGTGACAGTGGGCACCCGTCAGCTGGACAGTGGGACCTCCTGGGTGCCTTC
Source organism: Chaetops frenatus (assembly GCA_013400775.1). Lineage (NCBI taxonomy): Eukaryota > Metazoa > Chordata > Aves > Passeriformes > Picathartidae > Chaetops > Chaetops frenatus. The sequence goes on from VZTR01004978.1 coordinate 125,000, forward strand.
CTGCAAGTTATCCTTTAGCAGAAATCTTGTCAGAAAGTCACCCTCAGACAACATGATGCTTTAGATTCCTTCCCTTTACTCTCCAATTCTGTCACTATCTGATGCAGATTGCATGTACATTATTAAAATGAAATATTATGTAAATACGGTATCTCCGGAGCATCTTTAAATAATTTTGGTCTAGACCTTGGAAGTGGGTTTGTAACTCATTCCCACATGTGGAAGTACGGGAATGAAGAGCAAGTTCCACTCCAATTCTGTATCTCACGTGACAGGTATATTCAAAACCTGATGAAATGGGAATTAATAAATCCACATCCAGGTCCCACAATGTGACACAGTTCATCTGCCATCACTGCCATCCCTTCCCCAAACTGATGAATTAAATTCATTATATGTCTCCCTTCTTAGCCTGAAAATTTCTTTGAGCTACCTTTATGAGAGCACAACTTATAACCAGAAACCAAAAATAGATTAAATTCCAGATTAATCCCAGAAATAAACCTCTGTCTAGTTAGTCAAATAATTTTTTTAGGCTCTACAGATTGTGTGGTCCAGCTCACCATTAAATAAAATGGGGGCTTAGTCTTCTATCACCTGATAATTTTTCACTGGTTTAATCAGTACTTTCTTCTTGGTCTCCTGTGCTCTGGACTATCAACCCTTGAAAACCAATAATTAACAGCTGTGGATCTTCCTAGGGGTGAGGAGGAACAATTCATTACAATGAAATAGTGGTTTTTATCATAAAGCTTCTAAGCAGAGCTATGGCAGGGTGAATAATGGAGAAGGTGATTTGCTTTCAGGAAGCTTCCTAACAAACATTTCCACTAGCTGGACATTTGGACTTGGCCAGAGTGGTGTTTACATTATTTTGGAGGTGTAGAAAGCAGTTAAGAAACAATTATGAGATTCCCTCATATTCTAAGACTCTGGAGATACTTCATTATCCAATTTTATAAAATAAATTAAATAAATAATGAGAAAATGTAAAACTAATCCAGTTTCAGATGCATGGGTAAGTTAATGCATAAATTTAAAAGACCTGCTATAAAATGTTGGTAAGTTTTATTTTGCAAGAGAAATGCTGCTGTGGTTTCTGTAAATCCAGGGAATAAAAAATAATTTATAAATGCTTTTGATTAAATAGTTTAACTTATTATTTATAAATAAAGTTATAGTGCTTACTAGTCATCCATTTAATAAAACTCAAATTCTGATATCTCTAAAAGGTGATGGCAGATGTAGCTGGGCTTATTAAAGATGAATAAAGCCCTATACTGTCTTTTCTCATTGCACTAGATTTTTTCTAAACAAAATCTCTTATCTCAGAAAGCCATCAAGTTCTCACAAGGAACATAAATCACAACAGAATAGGCAGCCTCCTGCTTCATTCACTGAGCTCCATATGCTTATCTATCTTATGTTTCTGCATCCCAGGCTCCTAAAATACTTCAGTCAACATTCTCTCTGAATTGTGATACGTCATGTTAATCAGCCTCTACAGTATCCCAAAAATGTATGTAAATTAGACTTTTGATGAAGCAGAATATTTTGACAGGATTTTTTGCATAAATCACACACACAAGCATGCTCACACATAGAAACCTTTTTAGAGAGGAGGACATTTTTGGACCTCATTTTTTCTGGAGCACATTGTGACCAGCATGCTGTTGCTGCTTGTGAGCAGGAACACGTATGTGGCAGTGTGCCAGGTCCCATAGCAAGAAGCAAATCAACTTTAAGTCCACTCTTGGCAAGAAAATATGTACCAGGGAGAAAGAAACATAACAACTTCCTCTTCCTTTGTCCTCCTTTCCCCCGCACTCCCGTTTTAGCACTTTGTTCTCTGGGTTGTATGTTGTCAGTGGTGATATCAGCCTTTTTAGTGTTATCATGAAAGAACATTGTCATGTTATGGTAGATTAATGTCTTAACTTAATCTGTTTTTCCAGAAAATCAGAACTCAAAAATCAAAATAATTTATTTGAATTTAAATTAATTTAAATAAAATTTAATTAAATTTGCTGACTTTCACACTTCTTATAAATTACCTAGGACCACTGAATATATAAAAAAGCCATACTGAGGCTTGTTCAGATGAGTCTTGTAAGTATTACCACTGGCTGGCTGCAAATCTCTCAAATTTTATTCTCTTCTGTCCTCCTTTGCTATAGTTTTATGTTCCACCTTGTCCTTCAGGTCTGTGTTCAGACTGCTTAAAGGTCTGAATATGTCTGTCTCATCTGTCCCTCTCGCTGAAGACTTGAGGCTGAGTGACCAAAACAAGAATGATGCAGGCAGTGCTNCCAAAATAAGAATGATGCAGGCAGTGCTTTCTGTCCCCTCTGGGCAGCCCTCAGTCTGTAGCTGTGTAGGCAAGCACCTTCAGCTGCCATTTACTTGTACAGCTGGGGCCCTGATTGACGTGTTCTGAGGTGTCTCCATGAATCCACACCACCTTCTACACCTTAGTCCCAATGGGAGGCAAAACTATTTCTGTGACTCTGTTTTTGCATACTTAGAGTACTTTTTGACATAGAAGCATAGAATATAGAATCATAGAATGGTGTGGGGTGGGAAGGACCATAACAATGACCCAGATCCACCTCGTTGCCATGGGCAAGGTTGACACCCCTTAGCCCCTTAGGTCAGGTTGCTCAGGGCCCCATCCAACCTGACCTTGAACATTTTCAGGGATGGGGTGTGTGTCTCACCATGAAGTGGCATACACCTGAAAAACTGTCAGACCTCACCAAGAAAGTGTTGGATCATGTCTACTTATCTTTCCCAGTGATGTTGCTGTCTAATTACCCTGTTGTGCCAGTTTCTTCACAGAACTTTCCCCCTTTTCTTAATTTACTGTGCTTTCATGAGTCTTATATGGACTATCTCTCTGGCAACTTTTGCACAGTTGGGACTTAAAAAACCTCCTCTGATATAGTTTATAATTTATGCATCCTGTATCTGCACTGGTAATGCACTGTTTATCACAGATATTCTGCATTGACTAAAAGAATCACAGAATATGCTGAGATGGATGGGACCCACAAGGATCCAATCCAAGTTGAGACCAACTCTTAGCCCTACACAGGACATCCCCAAGAGTCACACCATGTACCTGAGAGCAAGATACTTTAACACTATTTTCTATGTACAGATACTACAAAAGGGTGTATGTACAATACTTACATGCATGAGGGAATACACACAAAACCAAACATATTTGCAATCATTTATAAAATTCATGTTTCACAAAACACACACTACCCACAGAGAAAGGTCAGGGATTTGTCATCTAGGGAAAATCCAACAGATTTTGGAGTATCGGGATAAAATATTCCATAGCTGCAAAAACATACAGGTTGGCTGCTGTCTTTTTAAAGAGGTAAAAGAGCTTATAAGTATGTGCAATTTTATGCTAAATATAAACAGAAGAATTCTTCAATAATCATAAAGACAACTGTAGAGCCAAATCCTCCTAATGATGCAGTAGCAATATATATAGATACACATATATATTCTATTTCACAGTTTGAAGTTCTTAATTCTCAACACCCAAGTCTTAGTTTCCTGCCAATTTTATAATTTTTCCTCTTGTCAATTGCTTTCTAAAATAAGTTTGAATGAGGTGGAATTAAGTTTAAAGTTAAAAAAATTAGAAACAGGTGCTGTGTCTATACCTGCTGCCATATCCCTTTCTTTGTGCCTTGTATTGCTGCTTTCTGGAACAAGCTATTTGATCCTGTCTTTTGCTGCTAATTTTGCACCATCTGCTGGTGGAAGCTGGGGGAGGGGAGGAAGTTGATGAATATTAGAACAGTGAGAAAGTTGAAGATGTTCAAAAACAGGGAAGCTTTGTACACTAAAAAGAAATAGGGTAGTATTTCTCTTTGCAAGCTGAGTAGAAACGAAGTAGTATTACTTGTGAGAGCTTTAATAGCAGCCACACAATCACTGGCTTAAATGTGTTTTGGTTTTGGGTGCTTTTAATGGCAATAATTAGGTAATCAATATTGTTTCAGAATGGAAAAATATCCTGCTTAACAACAGAATAACATTGATTAGCTAAGCTAGTACCATTTTAAGGAACATTAAGTAATCAAGACTGTTTCCATGATGACATCCCAAAGTGAGAGAAAATCAGGCAACTCTAGTATTGGATGAAGCTGGGACTGCATTTGCACTGTTGCTGAGGAGACAACGGCTGCTGCATTTGCCTGTGCAGTCACTGTAGTACAAATATCTGAGGGAGGCACTAGGTTCATTTCAGTGAACTTGGATCTTATCCCAGATATAAACTGGATGTTTTCTGAAGATACAGACTCCACTCTTTTCATTACCCTTTACACACTTGTTAATTCATACTGATATGTTTAATATGAATATCTCAAATAATTAGTGATTATGCATAGCTTACACTTTGAAATTTACTGAGGGATCTTAGGAACTGTTCAGGAGATGCCAGTCTTATTAGATCTACTTTAAATCAGAGCAAAATTAATTGTGGGATGGGAGGTTTTACAAAGAAACTGTCTGCTGGTGGCAGGAGTAGGAGTAGGGTTCACAAGTCCTGGCTGCTAATTTGCTGCTATATCTACCCAGGCATCTTGAATATATTCAAGCAACTACAGTTACAGCTGCAGCTTTTCAGAAACTGCAAAGGAAGTTGTATGTAGATGACCAGATTTGGTCATTCTGATCAGGATTCAACTAAAAGCAATATTTCTCAGAGATCCTATGCTGATTGCTTTTTAGTGTGGTATTGAAGGAAATGACACTGCACTGCTTTTACTAAACATGGGAGTGGCACAATGGGCAAGGCCTGACTGAACAGGGCTCTGACCAATCTAATGTAGCTGAAGATGTCCCTGCTCCTAGCAGGGGCATTGGACTACATGAGCTTTAAAGGTCCCTTTCAATCCAAACTGTTCTATGATTCCATAATTCTATGATTTGATCTATAAATGACTTTGCATGAGTGGAAGGCAGTGAGCATCTGGTAAAGAGTATAAAATCTTCAAGGACTGATCCAGAGTGCCAAAAAATAACAATGGTGCTCAGAAATAACTAAAAAGTATAGGTGGTGAGCTGGTGGTGGTTGAGAATTCTTGAATCTACTTGAAACTGAGTGGGGATGCCATTACCCTCTTTTCTAGGCATAAGAACAGTCAGCATCCCTTCTCCCAAGGGTTAACTGATCAGACACTCTGTGTTTCATGATACATGAGCATGTCCTTAAAGCATTCATTCCTGGAGGCAGGTCATTATGTATGAATCACAAGTTTCAATAAGGAAAAAAAGCATTCAGACCATTGAGGGACAAGCTTGAAAATATGATCCTTTATATTATGAGAAATCAAATTAAAAAAATAAAATATCGGTTTCAAAATCTTCTTTGAAAGTGACAGCCAATCAAAAAACAGAGTATTTTCATTCAGAATTGGTCTTGTGATAATTGAGACAAATTACTGTACACAGTTTTTAATGTTCAAGTTTAAACTCACCACAATTAAAGCAGGAATGTTGGACAGGTGAGAATTCCTATTAGTCTTGAGGGTATCAGGAAAGTTGTTGCCCCAAAGCTGAGTTTGAAAACCATTTTCTATAGAGAGGATCAGACTGTACTTTCACAGCAGGCAAATTTAGTCAAGAGGTGTGACACCTCTTTTATCCATTAGAGCTTTGGATTGGTCTATGAAATGAAATATACAATTATTGCATTAAAACCTGGAGAGGACTGAAGGGGAGAAGTATAAAAAGATGGAACAGAAGCAACCTCTCTATCAGTTATCACACCCTGATGCAGATGATGTTCACAAATTGTTTTGTTTTCTATCCTATGTCATGCTTGTATATAATTATGTGAGAGGCCACCTTTCTTCCTGATATCCTCTCAGTCAACTGATGTTTTGTGTGGGCTGATGATATTTATAGATTCACATTCATGAAGGGGGTAATCTACGTAGAAGATGATTACAGGAATTGGTTCAAGTGGATAGATCTTCCTGGTAGGATAACATGATTTGTCATGTACATGTTCTCACACTTTTTCTTGATAGTATTTTATCCAAAGACAATTTACTATATTCAGTACTCGAAAGGATTTGACTTGATCTTGCCCATCAAAGTTCTTTTGACAGGTGCTATACTGACCTTCCTTCTTTTGTAGATCAGGAAACAGGAATTTAATGAAAATAGCTTTCTAATCTCTAGTTCTGCACTAGTGGATTCATTTGCCAGAAGACTAAAAGCATAATAAGGGCTGGAATATACTTAACTTTTTACTGACATGCAAATTTTGTTCATTTTGAGTAAGGACTAGAAAACAGGCCTCATTACCCAAGCGGAAATTTTCAATACACTCTTTCTGACATTTTTGGTAAGACTTGAGAGTGTTAAATACTCTGATATATTAGATAAAGCATGAATTCAAATAGAATGTTTATATTTTTTTAATATACATAATTTATTACATGGCTGAGCATGCCAAACTGTCTCACTACCACTATCATTGGATCTTGTAAAATTCTCAGAGTCAGTGACATGTGAAGTCAGTGGTATGTTTATCCTCAGAATGATTTTACTTTGATATTACCCTTAAGTTCTACAACAATCATAAGGGCAACAGACAGGAAAAGATGTCCTTGCTCAGGACAGGTAAACCTAGACAGATAACTTTGTGCATTCATAACAAGACAGACTGTGTGAACACTGAAGACCATAAAAAGGACACAATAGGGATCTGTGTTTAAAAATTTCTCTGGTAAATAATCAAAGGAATGGTTCCAAGAGATTTTGTGGAACCAGAAGTCTGTAAATTGCTTCCACTCAGTGCAGAAATTCATACCCCTGGTGGAGACATTGATTTTCCAAGTACAGGGTGCTCTTAACAGTAACTGTGTCCCTATCTCTAGATGCAATGTCAGCACTGATTTGTGTTAAATTAGAACTGAATAAGCAATTGTAATTGGTTTTAATGAAAATGCAAATCCATAATCTACAGCAGTTTTGGCCTTGTTAATTTTTAAAATTTATTTGTATCCTGATTGCATCTCTTTTGCTAGTGGTATTTTAAATTTATTGACCTTCTAGACTGCAGATTTTTCTATTGTCTAGGTTTTGTTTCTCTTACAGGTGCATATGACATATGATTGACCCTCTCCCTTGTGGTCTGTATGATAAGTTAACTGGATCATTATTTTTACAAAATTTTGGCTATTTTCCTGTCCATCAGTGATTCAGTAGTTCTTTTCTGAATCCTTTCCAAGGGTAGAGGTCTTCCTTTTCCTTCCATCTAGAGGCTTGTAGTCAGTGGTGTTCCTCAGGGATCAATAGTAGGTCCATTAAACTATTTCAGTGGTGCCCAGCAACAGATCAAGGAGTGAGGTCAAAAATTAAAACACAAGAACTTCCATCTCAACATGAGGAAGAATTTCATTACATTAAGGGGAGAAGAGCACTGAAAAAGGTTGCCAAGGAACTTGCCCAGGAAGGTCATGGATTCTCCCTCTCCAGAGTCATTCAAAATATCCACCTGGATATGTTCCTGTTTAATCTGCTCCTGGTGACCCTGCCTTGGCAGAGAAGTTGGACTGGATGATTTCCAGAGATCCTTTCCAACCCGAAGAATCCTGTGATTCTATGATAATTCTGTAATTATGTACTAGTATTCTTCTTAACATATGGAGAGCAGAACTCCGTCCACAATGACAGTAGGAATTATAACTTTGACAAACATGTTCTATTGGATTTTTTTTTTATCATGAAGAATATTTCCATGCTTATAATCTCAGTATATTGTTAACTCTTTTGATTGTAAAGTTGTACTGAGAAGCTGCTCTCAGATTATCAAGCTTTGTCATCTGAAGACCATTTTGGAATCACAGCTTTCTAGATAGAATCTTCCATTGAACTACCACGGCCTATATTATTGCCACTGGTTTGTGGTTTAAGATTTGAAACACATATGGTTTTTTTAAAGCCTATAGGGTTGTCCTCTCCTCCTCCTTTATTTACTACTCCCTAGGCATTTTGTCATCACCAAAACCTATGTCTTTTTTACATGTGGTTTTGTTTAGTGTTTATCTATTCCTAAGCCATTGATAAAAAGATTGAGACATACAGAGCCAAAAAGAACTAAAAACGTCAGTAAATTTCTGCTTGAAATGCGTCTGGTTGGCACTGATTCAGATGTAGCATTGTGTTCTAAATCTTATTCTTTAACTACTTAATTCATTTATTATGTCAATGTTAAATCGTTCAAGCTGTATCTCTCAAGATGTCATGTGGTCTCAATTCAAGTACATTACAGAAATCTGTTGCAGCAACATCATTATTTTCATCACACAATACTGTAAAGAGCAAAATATTGCCAGCATACTTAATTTTTCTACAAATGTAGAACAACATGCATTCTTTTACTTCTTATTAGTTCAGTTTTATATTAGCCATTCTATGATTTGGTCTGGGATGCTGTTGTATCTACAGATCTATAGCTTTCGATGCAAAATAAAAAAAAATAATTTCTTACATATTTTTCAAAGCATGTCTGTATTCTGGA